>CAJQUW010013114.1:0-159621 GCA_907163375.1 Prostheceraeus crozeri
CAGTTCAACAAATATAATTTCAATTTGTGTTAACTTTTATGAGAAAAAAAAATTCGAAAAAATGGAAGGGTCAAACACCTTAATATGTCACAAATTTTACCACTGGTAATACATAGGACTTGTGGCTTATCCTCTTCTATTTCTGAAAAGCAAATGATCTGATCCGGCAGACGCGAAGTTTTGCAGTAGGTTAGAGGTGTACTATGCTATGTGAAAGTTTTATGTACTACCTCGTTCCCTGCACAAGTTCGCGTCAGCTCCCGGACTATCTCTTTCAAGGATAAAATAATTTTTGTAATATGAATTTGGTCATTAGAAAATTGACACCGCACAGATCTGTCATCTGCCGACTAAGTCTCCCTGCTGTGATTGAGTAGGAAGATAGAAGTGTTTGAGATTAAGATGAAGATAAAGTTATGAGATCCTGACAAGGACGCATGGTTCGTTCTCTACAGATGTTAAGAATCATATAAAAGTTCAGCAAAACGTGTCTAAGAATGAAGAAAAATGTGCTCCTAAAATGATTAAGCTTGTTAGTAATGAGCAGTGACCCTAGGATTCTGCGCTCAAAATTTCGATATTCTGCGCCCGATTTTCGCAAATTCTGCGTTTTTCTGCGATCTAACTTTTTGTGGTCCTATTTCTTAAAATAACACCTAGTAAGGTTCGTATAATTCGTATTACAATATTATTAGGCAACTAGTAATTAACTACATATTGAATAAACTTGTTCTGAAAATAAAAATTATGCTCAGATATAATAGAGAGCTATATATCCCAGTCGCATATACCAACATAGGCTCTATATTTCGTTATTACCATACGCCTATAGAAGTGGTTTCCTACTATGACTGGTACTTGACACTGTATTCTGTATGTACATATAAAAGACAGATGTCCAAATGAATTTTGACAAAAGATATGGATCAAAATTTCAGAGAGTTGAAAGTAATTTTCAGCATGTCTTTCAAGTTGCCGTCTTTAAGATTTTGTCTCCTGCCTGTATCTACAATACGTTAACTACTATAAAAGATTGCTCAACATCAGCGCTATTAACAGGCAATTGAAGTCGAAGCACCACTGCCGCAGCTAGATGTGGAACTCTGTCCAGAACTGATACCCAAAATTTCAAAATGTTTGCTGGTGATGCTTCTTCTGCAAGGCCAACGTTGATAGGCCACTTACCATCGCAGCAGCTGCTGATCATGGGCACGCGATAATATAATTGAGATGAAGATCTGTAGTTGATATAAATACCATAATTGAAGCGAAAACAGCATAAACAAAGAGGTATACGTACTTTTATTCAAATTGTAGAAAATTTGTGTTTTCTGCGATTTCCATCGTTTTCTGCATTTTCTGCGATTATCTGCGCTTCGCAGAATCCTAAGGTCCCTGGTAATGAGTTCATCAGCAGGAACTCGATCAGGATTCGCGTTTCGGCCCTTAATTCCTGAACGCTCAAACCTGTTCGAGTGGGGCCCTGCACATCTATCATGTACAGACTCAATGTCACCGACTTTGTTAATACAAATAAAACAGAAAATAAAATATACAATGAAAATTTATTATAAATCGCGGTAACTATTCAGACTGAAGGAAAATAAGATAATGAACAATTAAATTGCAAAATAAATAAATAATTGCAAAATTATAGTCGAAACTGTTGTGGCATTACAAGTAAGAAAGGTTTTTTGTCACAATCGGTAAAAGGACAGTGTACGATTGTATTTCAGGTTTCAGTAATTATATAATTACTGAGAATATAGCAACATTGGTGTCCAAGCGACTGACTGAAATAACCATCTACAAACAACGGTTTTCCATTCTACTCTTATAATTGTAAACAAAACGTGCCATTTTACAACCTTTTAGCGACAAGCTCATGAGTCTCACAGCAGGTGCACATTTAGAGTGTATAGCGACTCTTCCGGGTTGTAATAGGCCTATGGGGGAAACCTACAGAGCTCCTCATAAAGAACGGCGCGAAACGACATTATGCCGAAATTCGATTCTCATGTCTTCATATCGTGTCGCACACCAATGTGGCATAAATATTCGACAGATTGCATTTTCAGCTTTCAAATAAGCTATGACAAGTTCACATCCGTTGTCATGCTTGCTGGACAGCGATCAAAATATCAATTTAAAGATCGCAATCTTCAATGAGAAACCACGTGAGTATATGATAACATAACGGTGGAGTAGGAGAGAGCAATATTAAGATTCATCAAAAAATCGTGACTTGATTGAAGGGAAAAAGTCATATTCTCGCTTTTCATGAAAGATGTTAGAAAGATATTTAGAATCCTTCAGATGTAAGGGCTTAGTTTTAATAAAATATTTTTACTAGTTATTTTTCAAACTTCTTCCAAACAGCCGGCCCATAACCCCACTGTCGAAAGCCATCATTTTCGCTTAGATAGCTCTATTCAACTTCGATGCAACTGACTGCAGGCGCTAACTATTGCTGCTCGTCCACTCATTGAATTAAATGTAGTGGTATAATAGTAGTCCAAATCAAGTACGATTTATTTTGCTCATTTGATTGATTAAGCATTCTCTGTTGGACAACCCTTGTACTAAAGAAAATTAAGTACAATCGGCTTTATACTATCCAAAAAATTCTGCTAAACGCCTACGGACAATCTTGAATTTATGAAATATTAAAAGAATCAATCAGTGTGATGCAAAAAAGGACTTCTAGTATTTTTGGTGCATAAATATTTGCTAAATTTAATCTTTTGTCAGACCAAAAGAAATGAAGAGAAAAAACATCTTTTTAATGAGAAATACAAATCTTCCAAATGAATTATTCGATTACGTTTTGAATAAGCTCAACTTTTTAATGAAATTAATTGTTTTGCTACATAATTCAACTACACTATGTTAATGCAAGCACCTAAGTAATAATAATGTACCTGAAAATTCTGTTTGATCTTCGATTGTGTCCAGCATTGGCACAAACACAGTGTCATGCTCGCCATTCGCAGCTCGAACCTCTGAAATTGAAATATATACACAATTTTGGGAAAGGAAAAACAGCAATTGAATGAGATGTTAATGAATAGATCAAAACGATGGGAAGGAGTGACGATGCGAGTCTTGAAGTGTCTCTTAGTGACACCGACATACCGCATAGAACAGCGGTCACAATTATTGATAGAAATATTCGATTTAACGCCACAAGGTACAGGATCTTTGCTATGAAAAAAATCTTTTAATTTTGAAGTTTTGTAGGCACTTTTTATTTCAGACATTTGCAGACAACGAAATTAGTAATACTGACTGCAGGGACATCCTTACAGAATACATTCCTATTCATTTTGTTACGCTCCACTAGGTGACATGCCACGAGTAATTCACGCGTTATTACTGAACACCCCAAACATCCGTGGTCAAGGACATTCTTTTCTTCTACTCGCGTACATACGCGCTGCACTAAGAGTCAGAAATCGCTTGATCTGATGCTGTTAAAACATGGGGAATGTTTATGAATACGCGCAGGCAAGCGTTTATAGTTTACTCGTCGTCTGCGGTTGTCTGCGTTGCCGCTTGAACCACGGATGAACCGCTAAGCATGTTCTGTCTTCCCTGAGCATGAAATTGAGGTCGTATAACATTGTTTAGCCTCTGATACATGCAGACACATGAGACGCTATAGTCCGGCAGCCAGAACGAGTTTCTGCAGGGAACGAGGCCGAAAGTGAGACTTTCACACAATGATGTACACCCTATGCATGGTACGAGTCGGCACCTCTGACGAGTTCTAGTGAGTTCCTCTTCTTGTCAGACAGGATCAAAGAAAAACACATGTAAATCCAATGGGACGGAGATTGCAGTTTTTGGTTAAAATGAAATTTTCTACATTTTCGCTTATCAACTGGAAAGTATTAAGTCTAGAGTCATAATTTTTGACATGGAGAGTCTTCAGGTCATTTCCTATGATGTGCATGTACTTTCATCCTGCTTCTGATCGTCAATGTATGTGAGAATGTGGTTGAAAGTGGATAAAGTAGCCCAAAATGTCTGTGTTTGCCGACATTAAGAGGTTCGCCAAATCTAAATGTGTTTAACTTTATACACAGGGCTGCATGAACATGAAAGGAAATGACCTGAAGACATTCCATGCCAAAAATTGTGACTCTGGGCTTCGTACTTTTCGTTTAATCAGAGAAAACATAGAAAAATTTCATTTTAGCCAAAAATTGCAATCACCGTCCCATTGGATTTACATGTGTTTTTCTTTGATCATGTCTGACAAGAAGAGGAACTCACTAGAACTCGGCAGACGTGCCGATTCGTAGTAGGCATAGGGTGTGCATCATTATGTGAAAGTCTCACTTTCGGCCTCGTTCCCTGCAGAAATTCGTTCTGGCTGCCGGACTACTAAGTCTTTATTACAGGATTGCCGACAGATGTTGCAGCAATGTCACGCATAGCCACGGATGTTTAGGGTCATGTGTAATTACGCGTGGTTTACGCGTGAATTACGCGTGATTGAGCATGGCATGTCACCTAGTGTCTTTTCCAAATAAATGCTCCATTTTGTGATTTGATAATAACATTTAAAGCTCCGCTATTACCGATGATGTTTCAAAACAAACCGAGGTACTAAGATTGAATATTGTGCTTACTCTCAACTTTGATAAGTATCAGGGTTTCCCGATCAGCGCAGAATTTCGTTGCTTTTTCTTGTAGATGTCGTTGCAAATGTTTCACTGTTCCGTTTTCATCTGACAAGTCAATTAGATCTGAAAAGGAAAAGCTCATCTGACTTCTACTTCCAAAGACTTGTTGACATCGGAAAATGAGGTGATGCAGATCGTCGACACGCATCATTGGTGCATGAAACTGACTATTCAATTTCAACTGAGAGTAATGTCTAACTTATGCTGCATAAACCAACACATGCTTGCTGGTCTCATTCCCACTCCAATACCACTGAAAAATAACTGGAATTCCCATCAGAGTTCCATTGCCAACACCACGCCTGATAAACAATTTCTGTACAAAATCTTGTTTCCAACGGTCGAATTTCCCGATTTTTAAAGATAGTATTATAAATCGCTGATGTTGCGCGAAAAATGAGAATCAATACAGCTTCGGAGTACATTTCAGGCATCACTAAAATATAAAATCAAGATAGTGTGTTAAGAAGGCAGAAGTCAATCATGTGTCTATTTTCGTTGAGCTCTCGCTGCCTCTTTGTTGTGGGACACGTCAGGCAAAGTAAGAAAGGAAAGTCAAAATGAATGATATGTAGACAGGAATTATGCATGAGGCAATGGAGGGAAATAATTAAACAAAATAATGATAAGTTAATCGTCAGTAAAAAAATAATGAAAAAAGACAACAGAAAAGGGTATCGTGAGTTAAATGACAAGACGAGTAAAAAGTATTACCAACAAAAAAATAATAAAAGGATAAATAATCAAGTGAAAATATTAAACAAGAAAACAAAAAAGGCAAAGGACTGTAACATGCAAACAAGCATACACGACAGAAAAAAGGAAGGAAAAGATAAAGAAAAAAGGTATTACTGCTGTATTGCACAATTCGGTTTCTGCCGTGTCCCGCTACAAAGAGACAGCGAGAGCTCAGCGAAATTATACGCATGAATGACTTCCGCCTTCTTAACGCATTATTCAAATTCGCACATTCGAAGAAGAAAATCAAGATACACGTAGTTCTGTAAAAGTCAGAAAGAAAATCAATCAACTAAAGAATTGCTCAAAATGATGACTGCTCTTAGAAAAAGAGCTCCTTCTTCGAGATGCTTCACACAATGGTTGCAAAAACCTGCCAGATATAGAAGATGTCAAAGGACACAGTGCATGTTTCGATTATCAGCAATTTTGAAGAAAGTTTCGAAGTTGCAGATTCATGTCTCTGGCGTATGTTTTGGATTGAACCACAAGGACAGGATGAATCGCAATAGATTATAACATGTGCCCGTCTCTGCAACTTTTCATGTAAGGAGAGCCCAATGAACACATGCGAACAATACGCAATCACATGAATCATCAACCAATCATATCATGCAATCATTTAATGCTGAGTTGGTGAAAGATCCAAAGGCTATCTGCGATATCGAAAGCAGGAAAGCAAGACAACTGTTGATGAAAATCTGATTCAGTTTTCTAATTTATCATTTCCCTGATGATGTAGTAGTAATAAAGCTCGCTCGTGCAATCTTTTACAATCTCTATATTCGCATGTTCATCAATGAATATTAACTGCCATCTATTGCATGACCAAACATATTTTTGAAGCAGCTTCATCACCCAGCGCATGTTCATTCGCATTGCAGAGAACCGCAAAAGATTTCGCTGTCCAGTATGAAGAAAACACAATTTCAACTATCTTGTATCATTTCTACGCTGATGATTGCGTGAAGTCCATCGGTGATATCGACATGGATATCAAACTAATTTCCGAGCTCCGTGGATTCGAAAAAATAATCTAATTTGTCGTAACGCGGTAGCTACCTTACGTCCCGAAATGTACGAGCAAAAATAATGCGATTCGAAGCTTGTACTACGAATGGACTTCGTCTACAGGCAGACCTACCGGTCAAAAAAATTGGTTGAGCATCACCAATATCGAAGAGCAGGAAAATTCATATAAATTACATCACAGATATCACCATACTAATGCAGTTAAACAAGATATCCATTACTACAGCAACATAGATTCTTATGTACATGCAATCAACCATTCGCTGAGCAATCTATGCTCCAACGCTGCTAACTCACACATAGATATAAAAGTTCAACTCGATGTCCAGCAACTGCCATCTACTCATACCAAAAAAATTAAATATCGAATTAAAATTTACAGAAATGCTCATTTTCATTGACACCCACAATACAATAGATTCCTTAAGTAAATTGCAGTGTCAAAATATAATTTCCTCTTTGACGTTTAGTTGGGTCTTATCTACTATTGAGTGACTTTGCAAGCATTCGTTTTGACTTAAAATGTTCCAATTAAATCTGCTCGATTTTTCCTGTTGTTATTTCTCACTGTTGACATCGACGTCTGGCTAGCATCGATCATATAAGAAATGTATTGTTGAATTGCTGGAATCTGTCATAACACGTGCCTCTAATCATTTGTGGATGTCATTATCCAGCTTTAGCCACTCCGAGGCGGATCCTGATGAACAATCACTGCTCCCAAGTATTTAGAGCTTGATTTGCTCAAGTTTTAGCAAATACCATAGTCTCTGCGGCAACTCAACGACAGAGCAACTGAAGATGGAGAAGATGCAACTGAAATTCTAAAGGGACTGACCGTTCGGTCTTCCCATTGAATGCCACTTTTGAAGCAAATTTATCTCCGCTCCCGATGGCTAGCAATTTCATTTTGCCGAGACAAATGCAATGTGTTCAGTGAAATTCGTCGTGTCTTCTCTCTCCCTTTTTTCATATTTCACGAAGTCTACTTCTATTTCGGTATGGCTGTATCTATGGATGCTTGGCATGATCCCTTGGTTACTGTTGGGTCCTGGCTTCTATGCTAGAGCGTATGATTGGGGACACCACTGCAGCTGAGGGTAGTTACATTGGAAGTCAGCTTGACACAATTCAGGTAAAGATATTTTCGAAAAAACATAAAACATAAAAAAATCATAAAACAGTTGAATTTTCGCGAGCTTTCGACCGCTCTCTGTTAGGAACATCAAATAGATATAAAATCAATTAATTGCCGATCAGCAGTCTCCCAACATGTCCATGAACACTCCCATGCTCCTGCTTTTCCTGCAGAAGTCATTTCTACTGAGTCCAACATGCATCGCAGAAAAATCAAGGAGGCAATCTACATCCTCTCAAATCGTGACACAATTTACAATCGAGATTGTGGCTATCAGTTCAGTGATATTTGGAATCCATTTATTTCTTTGTACAGCAATAACATTGACTCTTACCTTTTATTGATATTTATTCACATTACTTATTTGCATTCATAAGTAGCAGCATGTAGACATTACTTTGTGACACTCCTGCATTTATTTTCACAAGTAGTATCATCATGACATTTGGTTTTAACTTACCCTCAATTGTTAAGGTGCAAACCCTTAATTTTGTCACGTGATGAGATGTAGTCAGTCTTGAATGCATGGTCAATTTGTACACGCAAAATTCACTTTGCATGATTTATAATCACAAGTGGTGTTTCTTCGAAAATATATTTACCTGGATTATGAGCATCCCACTTGGAAATAGTATATTTGGCTATATCAGCTTCACACAGTTGTAAAACAGGATTTACACAACCTTCCCATGCTAGCAACTATTATCACTCGTCGGCTGATGGAGAGTCCTTGTAGGATGATTCAGGGCTGTTATCAGACTGGTATTTGGTGAACTGAGTTCAACTGATGCTTCTTTGGATTCCGTTTCGTACCTTTGTGTGTCTCTAGTAAAAGTCAGTTTTCTGCGTCGTTTGCCGCAGCTTGAACAGACTTACTCTCAACTCATTTTCACATGCACGTGCATGTGCGTGCGTAACAGAGATGGATTCGTCTGCTGCTGTTACTCTAAAAGTGACGCGACTGTATCTCCGTCATTGTATGCGATGGTAGAAATATAGGTGGAAATATCCGTCTCCCTTGGGCCTATGTGATTGGCCAAGCGCAGCAATGCGCAAGGAAAGTTGCATTAGGTAACACACGTCGTTGTGACGAGCTGCTGTTATCACATTGAAAACTGAAGAACTGCCAAGTGACCTATCTTAGACTCAATGTTTCTCCGTGATGAATTCATCTTCACATCGTTCGACTCCTCATGATCTAAATTTACTGACTGTGTCCGTTCAATGTGGTGTCAATGATTTAGTTCGTCAGAAATCAGACTTGAATTTGCATTACATTCAATGGTAAATTGATCTTTCTGCCCCTCGGTACTAGTTCTAAGCGTGACCATCAGTATAAAAAAAATGTCATCTCTAGACAAGGCATACAAAACAATTTATCTCTGTGGCGCACGTAGTCAGTAATTTTTCACATTGATATTTTGCACACGTGTGGCATTTATTGTCTACTCTTACCTGTGAATTTGCAACGACATCGCTCTTTGATATTGTTTAGGAGAAGAAGATTTCTGCAGTTTGGATTAAAAAGTTGCTGTTTATCATCTGAAACAAAAGCAAGATGACAATTTAGGTCATGTACTCGTATTATTCATCAATCGAATTTTCTCAGTTCGTTCTCAGTTGCGAAGTCAAATTGAATAACGGCAACTAGAGTGTTTGCTGTTCAGGATTTAGATCAAAGCCGTTGGCTTAGAATTTTCCACGTGATGAAATCAATGTGCAGGCAAAAACACATTTTGCTTTGTCTCAAACTTCATCTTCCTCCCGAAAGCTAAAGCATTGTTCCGAATCACATAAAGTTCACGCTTTAACATAATTAGAGCATGAACTTTCTAATGGTGGCGTTCTCTTTGATATAACTCGCTCGTCTTTGTACAAGAAATAGCAATTCAAAATTTAAAATCAACAAATTTGACAGAATTTTGAAGTTTTGAACTTTTACAGAATTTTCGTTGTAATCACCTTCATGATTGCGATTTATGAATCTTCATTTATCGAGAATTTTTTATTATCTTTAACAGAAAATCAGCAAGCAAGCGGCTGTGAGGGCTGTGAGGGTTGTGACATTTCTGCCTACTCCGTGGAAGCTGTCTGCCTTAAAAGTACAATCATAATTACAAAAATGAGAATTCTCATTTTGAGTGATTAAATGAATTTTCGATCATTGTGTTTTTAAGTGCACTAAACTCGGAAATGCATGGATCTACATAAACGAATGGAATTTTGCGATCTTTGACGCTTCGTGACTTGAAAGACGACTGAATGCACAACTTAAGAATTGTCGTTTTGCTAATGTTGGGCGACAGCTTACAAATTAAAAATAACAAGCAGCTCGTCCGTGAATTTAGGAAGAAAACGGCTGTAGCTCTCGGACTACAAGCAAACTACTCGCATTTGTTATTTTCTAACATGTGCGTACACGAGCATGGTACAAGTAACAAATCAATTTCACTGATTATGAAAATCATGGACATGCACAAAACGATTTTACATTTTACAGAGTGCAAAATATTTTGATGGGAATTTCTGCACCCTCTGAAACCTGAGGGGGTCCAGCGGATTCCCTTGGCCCATCTACTATACTTCTACTTATTCAATTGAGATGAAGCATCACATGAAGAATCATTGTCAAAAATGTAGATTTTACTTGAGCTGTTGCCTTACTTTAGGAGAAAATGTGAAAAAGATAATGTAGCTCCGGGGTCCACTGGACCACCCCTCAGGTCTCTGAGGGTTAACTCATGAATGTGAAATACTGCGTTCAGTGTGCACTTCTTTTTGTGTCTGTTCTTCCTGCATGGATTGGATTAAAAACGTTTCTTTGATCTAAATCCAGGTTCTTTTCATTCTTTGATCTTCTTCCAAGTGATAGCACACAGTATAAGATAAACTTATGCAAACTAATAAATATTAGCATTGATAACATGAACATGATAAATGTATAACCACTTTCCAATACAGCATGATTGAAGTGCAATCCTGTTACTTACTTTTCAAATTGATGATTTTGACTTGAGTGATGACATTTATAAATGCTAGATTCAATAGACATGGATCATATTATTGGCCGAGCGCTATTCTAGAAATTAACCACTGACAACTGTGTCGCATCATCATACAGTGGTGTCATAAAGATCTGATAATTCTCACATATACGTTCCTAGGTAAAGTACCAACACCGGTAGAATGACTATAATCTTGTCAATATAGTAATATACCCACGTGTTCTACCGAGGAGTTACGGCCTGTGATTATTTCCACTTATGCTTAACAACCGAAGAAGATGACATGTAAAGGCCTGCAACAAAGTTATGTGATTAGATTGAACATTTAAACAAATACAGTAGAATGTCGGTTATCCGAACACGTCTATCAACCGAACACTGATCACGAATACAGATCTTCAAGAACTTCATTAGCAGAACTGCTGCCTAGTTTGGCTAGTCCATGGTTAAGCCTAGCTGATCAAGCATCAGCGCTCCAGTCATGGAAAAGCTTGTCAGGCACCGGGTTAAAGTATGCTGACCAGGAGCCTGACATTAGTGCTGCAACCCAGGTACTGCTTAACTCTTGATTCAGTCATACAAGAGAAAAGATCACTGACTTTGTTTCACAGTATGCAATGGCGTTTTTTCATATAATGTACGTGTGTACATTGCACATACATGCACGTATTGAAGTTCACTATGCATCTTTCTTCACAGAATATGGAAACGTTGCTTGTAGAGCGCAAACATGTATAGAACAGGTGAACTTTCGAGTTACGAACATATTCAGAGTTACGAATGCCCCTTGGTCCCGAGGTGTTCGAATAACCGACATTCTACTGTGGATAGTTCGATATTAGAGCATTCCGTGCTGAGAGGATAAATCGAAAATTAGTACTTGTATTATAGACTCCTCTATTAACTATGGCTATCTGGACCGGAAGCGAAATTTCCCACCTAGCCAAAGTAAAGGGTAAACTGAAATTGACCTAAGTTTAACTGTTTCGGGCAACAGTTTCCTTCATTGCACCTGCAGGAGTGACAAGACAATTCAGATTGATTATTGAACTCTATTGTATTTCTATATTTGCCGATAAAACAAATAATATCAATTGCACATGCAATATAGCAATGAACTTAATGTGCAATGCATCTTATGAACCACTAATTGTCAGATCGCAGTTTTCGGACTTTTGTTTGAATTGAAGATTCAATTCGTTTCACACAACTTTTGACATCATTCTTCGCTCGCGTATTGAAAAAACTAAGCAAATATGTCTGTAACGTTTAACTTATTGTTACATTGTCAAGTCCATTTCACGATATCCCATTCCTCTTCTTCCCTGAGATGATGAGCAACAATCTCGGAAAAGGCTAGAAAAGCGCATTTGGTAGCATAAAAGACTTTGGAAATGAATGCGCTTTAACAAAGTAAATGTTTTATACTCAAAAAGGCATAAAATGAGCAAGTCATTTGATGAAACAAGCAGCTTTCCTCGACTAGACAATTCAGTAAGCTCCGATGAGTTCACAAGTTCATCATCAATTTCA
Source organism: Prostheceraeus crozeri (assembly GCA_907163375.1). Classification (NCBI taxonomy): domain Eukaryota; kingdom Metazoa; phylum Platyhelminthes; order Polycladida; family Euryleptidae; genus Prostheceraeus; species Prostheceraeus crozeri. Next base: position 12,138 of record CAJQUW010013114.1, read on the forward strand.
AAATGTGAGGTAGTACTTGAAATTAACTGACTCTTACAACAATATTTTCTAAGCCTTCTTGAAATTACATGAGCAATACACCCACCGACAAAACATATTACATATGTTTTACATACATTGTATTTGTATTTCCGACTCTTCAATATCAACATCCGAATAATTGAGTGGATAATCATTGATGTAAGAGACGTGAGAGTCAAAATCACCTTGAGAGTCTCACTTTACCTGAAAATTTGCCTTGAAAATTCCATCATGGACGAATAAAACTTGATGGTATTTCTTTCCAATTGTGTGACACAATAAAGTTAAGATTACAGAATACCTTGATGCTTGATAGCACAGGCATATCGCCGGAAGATATCATGATAAAAAGTAAGTATTCCTCACCCTCTAAATATAATTTAAATTCTGTTGCTTGTGAAGCATCAAAAAAGCATCATAAACAGTTCAAAGCTATGATAAAATTTTCCTGTAAGACTTGTTTCTCCTGAATTTCCATTGTTAGTGCACCAGCTTTTTGACGGGCAGAAGATGTCGCTTGTTTTGTATTTCTCTCACTCATTGGTGGTGGAAAAACCGATGGAAAAGCACAATCTTTGAATTTTTTCTTACAAGATTACCTCGACTTTGACGACGCATGAGATTTCTGTCTTTTTCTGTCGCTTTGAACAAAATTCCACAAATTTCATTCAACCAAATACAAGGAGCACACTTTACTAAACTTTGTAGGAGAAAATTTATCATGATGAATTTTCCTAATCCACACATTTTTTAGTTCTTCGTTGGCAGGAAATTTATGAAGTGATACGCTATCATGATATTTCGCATCATAGCCAGTCGTACATGCGGGGACAAAACAAGTAAAGACAACCAGTCTATTGCAGAGCACAAGAACAAGACATTAGTATATTTGATCGAAGGAAGACAACTTAGGATGCCGATGACGATCGAGTTATCTATGCTGACATCAGGCTCACATAGCTAATGCATTGACACTTTACAGACAGCTGCGTTATCATCATATTTTTGCTTCATCTTCTTTTGTCTGGTCGATAGAGGATGCCAAGGACAACGCCGTGGACGTCGCTATATTCTATTGTAGAGTATAGTGACATTCACGATCTGGAGAAACCGATGATGCTGGCTGTATCACCGATCTGTCATGTTTGCTTTGTTAGAACCACAGAATTAGATTGTTTAATTGTGTCACTTTGCTAGAAGTGCAAATTGATTCAAAACTATGGCACAAGCAGGAACTTATTAAGTGGGCAAAAAGAAATTTTCAATACCTTGCAGAGATAGGAAAAATAGTCGTGCGTTGCTTGAGGATTGCTCTGAATTCCTTCAAAATGCTCTGATCGCAACGATTCCTTCAGATTCGAAGAATTCAGATCATTGCGCAAAAGTTTTCTCGATGATGTTGGCCCTTCCGACCATTATTAAAAAAGTTAGCAGGCGGAAGAAAAAACGTTCACAAACTTCTCTGTAGAACTTGACATCGAATGCGTCTCTTTGCTGTGAAAGCCGGTTGATAGCAGTCACTGAAACATTGCACAATTTGGCGTGTTTATCGTTGAATTGGCTGCTCATTGTTCGATTGCTATGGTATTATGTCAGCAGATTGTGCCAGTTCATTTACGTTACATGTTCCAATGCTTCCCTTCTAGTCAAACGGAAGAAGAGACGACCTGTCTAATTCTGTGGTTAGAACAATGATCTGTGAGCTTACCACAGAGAGCGCTACCTGTGGCTGCCTTACTCTCTACCCCTACTTTAGCATCGAACTCATGCGCACATTTTTTCGTTTCCAGTCTAGAACCACTATTTATAGAGAAGTCTAAGACTTGTATTCTTCCCCCTCCCCACATTTTTGTTGTTGACGCCCCGCGAGTGTTGCATCGCCAACTATCTTCTCTTGCTCCTAAGTACAGTCGCAAAAGCGTTGAGTGTGTAACATTCCGCTGGCTTGTAAGACATTTACAGCACCTGCTTTGTTGCTCACTGTAGGCAACAATCCCGCGAAGTTTATGATCACAGCTGCATCTTGTATTCTAACTGAGTATCCAAGGGACAAATCCTTCATCCCAGGATTCAAGTAAGACTTCTCAGTAGTGCTGTACTATCACTCAGTGACAGATCAAGTATATTCTAACTTTAAAGTGACTAAGTTTGACGAAATTTGATGATATGATGAATCTGAAAAATGTGGTACAGGGGAAGAATAGAATTACTCGGAAATTCATAACATAATCAATTCCTTCCTCCTATCAGTTTAATTCTACATTCTATGAAGGCAAACATTCTCTAATGCAAGATGTTGTGGCTTCAATTAGGAACCTTCATACATACCTGCGTATCTCACCACGATGAAAGACATGTCGGCGACCAGGATGACAAGATAACGTTTTTGCACCTTCAGTCCGTCAACACAATGATAGCAAGAGACAATGCAAGAGCAATTTATGATCTCAGCATTTAGCGCTTCATCGCCTCACTGTCTAAATTCTATGCAAGCGCACTTTACAACACCATCCTTGAAGTAAAACTTTAACCCTTGCCGCTCCCCCTCATCTCTGATCCCAATGTAACTGGTGCAGAGAATCTGCAGCAGCTTGGCATTCTTGTTGCTTGGCAGCAAATGACGTTAAACTTCCAAGTAGCAATGAATAGCTCAGAAAGTCAACAGTACGCTGTCAGGTCAAGTAATTACTGTTATACAAACGAGAGATAATGGAAGATTGACTGCTTCTTTTTGATGGAATTATAGAATTTGAATACGTTTGAAATACTTGTTAACAACTGAATCAATCAGGGGTGGGCAACCTAGTTAGATAGTGGGTCATCAACTTAGAACGGAGAGATATGTTTGAAATTCTTTCATTCCGCATTTTTTAGCGCATTATAAGGACTGCTACTGCATACATACAGTGGTCATGTGTCATATTTGACACATGACATATTTGTGCATGTAAATGTATACAGAGACATTATACGCAACCACATGTAATTTATTTACTATTGAGGAAATATACTTTACATTGCAAAATCTACACGAACAGTGAAAAGTGGTTGAAATATCTACAGCAGAGGCTTTATTGTGCTATTAAATTGTGGTAATATGATAATGTGAATCGAAAAAAAACGGTCAGTAGGTGCAGTTTGTCTATCCTCATACTTGCTGTGCAAAATAAGATAGCATAAATTGGTTAAACTGGTGCATATGCCTTATGTATACATATCAGGGATGCGGAATCCTATCATTTTTACAGGACTCCGACTCTGGGGGTTGATAGGACTCCGGCTTTGACTCCGACTCCGGGTGGCAAGTATACAAAGCCTAGTTGTTTGAAAAATTATCTGGCAGCCTACATCATAGATCATCATATGCTTACTTGAACCTACATTTAGTGATCGTGGCTGTATCAATTATCAATCATTTTCGATGAAAGTTTATCAAATGTCGCTTTAAGTTGGATGCATGCGACTCGGCTCCTCCCATCCTCTTAATGTGTGCTTCATACACAGATTTAGAGAGGGAACAGATGAACTATTTACACAACTGCGTGAAGCCCGTAAACACAGGACGGGAGAGACACTGATGTGCGATAGACAGGCAAGAAACAAATCGCGATATGATTACAGCGATGACTTTTGCAGGGTAAACATGCTTGAAAAACGATCATTGTCATGTTGTCAAATGATTTCTTTGTCAACAAAGTAAGCAAACTCAATGAATTGTATCACATACTTATCAATTAGTGAATAAAGTACCCAAGATATTGAACCTCTTTTAAATTAATTCATTTAAATTTAAGTTAAATTCCTATTCATCGCAGAATGATTTTTTTTAAATGAGGATGTATCCATACTCCAAGATTAGATCAGACACTAGACCTAAAAAAATAAGAAATATAGGAATTTTTTGGAAGATATCGAAGAAAAAAGATTTTTCCAGCAAATTATCTGAAAGTATAGGATTTACCTCATGCAAAGTAAGAAAATAATATTTGTTTTATTAAAAAAATATTTATCCTTACAAAGATCAACAAAAAGTTATTATATTTGTTTTCCAAATGATAATAGGTAAAATTTTATGGCTCGCTCATTTCTTAACTGGACGATGCTCATTTTGAATAATCTCCAAAACATAGGAAAACTTATTGAGATCATCTATAAATCTCGAATAAATACATGTGTGAGAAAAAGAAATAAACAAGAATGGTGCAATCAATGCTAGCATATAAAACTAATTCTCGAATGTTCCATAGAAAATAAACTCGATGTAAATATCATAGTGGAAACATGCATCTTCTGCCTGTATAATAGCAACTCTCTTCCGTCTGAGTTAGTAATAAGTTGGTTTCATAATATGAACTACAATCGATTTGGTAACAAAAATGAATAAGCAATCAACAATAAATACAAAGTGTTGGTAGCAGATAAACTATAGGAATAGAAAACATCTGCAGAATAATTATTGGTAAAAACAGTTGATCAAATATTAGAATATATTATGGAAAGCCAGGAAAGGAAATCGTCTGTTGATACAACTTGGTGGGAACATAAATTACGTTTAAGCTATTGTTTCAATTTAATCCCTAGATTTCCCATGTATGTGGGCAACCTGTCTAATTCTGTGGGTATAGCATATAAACCATAGAAATAAACTGTTTATCTGAAGTTCGCTAGAATGGAAATTGACCCAAGGTCGCGGCACATCCGGGGGAACTAAGTTGGGGCATGAAGAACCAATTAAAAGCTTCGATTTACTCATGTGACTGATTCTAACCCAATGATACAGACGTTGGCAGGTGCATCTAAGTGAAAATGCGTGCGATTTATGTGCCGTTATTGTGCATTGCATGAAGCTTAATTTCCATTCTAGAGGTTTTATTGTTGTCAATGTCTATGCTATAAACTGATAAATGATCAAGATTTTAGAAAATTTCTAAAATGCTGTCTGAACAGACAGACAAATTATGAAAAGCAATAGGTTAAATCAACAAAACTAAGAAGTTTTTTCGATATCTAGAAGTATCATTCAGGATGACCAACGTTTAGGTTTCATTGATGTCAACGTATATGTACGATATCATTCAAATTCATTTATACACACTATGCTTTCAGTTTTTATTCATTTATCTCAGAAAAATTCAGTATTGAGATGTATACAATCAGGAAAGTTCAAATCATGAACCTTCTTTAAGAGAAGGTAGATTTTACGATGAGTTGAACTTTAAAAACATATAGAGTTTCTTTCTTTTTGTCCAACTTTCTCTGTTTTATCTGGTTTTTCAATTTTGGATTGAATGACCGTTAACTTTTCGTGAGCCGTTTGCAGCGTTGATTGGGCCACGTTCACTTCCGAAAACTCTATCATTTAATGCTTTCTTCAATTTTTCGTTGCCGATTTGAAGCAAAACGCTAGCTGTTCGATACTCTGTTCGTACACTGAGGAACACAACATGAATTGTCATCATTGGTTTGGAATTATCATGAAAAAGTAACAGCTAGTCAGATTTAGCGCAGCCCACTCATTGCGATATCTGAAGCAAACATCTGCAGCGACTGATGAGTTATCATTTCATCAAATCTAAATTCCCTCTAAGCAGCCCTACAGAATTCTGTAGAATGACGCATGCAGACATTAATTTATTTCAAAATAGACTTACCATACAGGCATGTCACATACATGAGCATAATCATCAAATTGTCAAAAATGTGAGATATTATCGCCTCAACGCGATTAACATCCGTTCTGACCAACACATTTCTTGCCTGTCTATCGCAAATTGTCATCAAAGTAAACACCGATCGGCGGGCTTCAACGCCGTCAGCGTGAATTGCGGAAAGCAGTTCATCTGTTCTTCTCTAAATCTGTGGCTTCACACGGTTTTCTCCAGTCTCTACCCGGAAGGAAAATCTCCATCCTTCACCAAAAAATATGAGTGCACCTTCGATTCTAATATGCGCTTTAGAGAAATCTCACACGATTAACGTCTGGATAAGAGGTAATGTTCTCAAATAAACCAGTATTTCATTTTTGTCTCCGATGTGACCTTTGGTGCGTAGGTGTGATCGAGGCTAGGAAGGCTTGTCATCTCTACTAAATCACTGAGTGAAAAGACAATCCATTTTTCACTTTCACGGTTCATTCCCTCAACTATTACAAACTTTGCATGCACTACTGTCTCTGTACTTTTGTTTGACGGAGAAAGTTGACATCAAGACACTGACAGCTACAGTCCGTTTCATAAAAAGTGGATCATCCTAAAATTTGACTAAATAAAACATTAGTATGATACAGAAAGCATTTTTCATGTTATTTCATGTCCCTAATATATTTAAATGTCCTTATATAATCTGATAAGCTATGATACACTAACGGTTCTTTTGTGGCCCTACCCTTAATGTCAATGACATTACCAATTCGTCTAGGCATTGATTCGATGATATCGTTGATTTTTGACTGATCTAACTTTCTCCACTCTCTTTTTAACAGTGACGTAAGTTGTGATACGCCATCTATAGGTAGCAGTGAACGACGAACGTTACGTTTTAGAATACTCCATACATTTTCTATGGGATTCAGATCAGAAGAACGAGCTGGCCAAGATAATGTCCTAAGCCCTAATTGAGACTTGCATAAGTTGACTCTACTACTCCTGTGACACGTAGCATTATCATCCATAGATAACCAAATCGATGGATCACCAAGTTGATCTGTTATTTGGCCAATGTTCATTCGTAAAACATTCACATAGCGTTCAGAATTCATGGTTCCTTGCTGTATGTGAAGTTCAGAGCGGCCATTGGTCCAAATGCCAGCCCAAATCAGTAGAGTCCCACCACCTTGTACCCGGGGACGATGTAAATGTCTCGGAATTTCCTGATCAGATTTTATCCATAATCTCAATCGACCATCACTATCCTTCAGACGGCTGATGCCTCATCAGACCAGACAACCCGATCCCATTGATTTCGCCAGTGACAATGACTCATTGCCCATCTGAGACGTCTTTTTGTATGCTGATCTGATAATTCGATCTGAGAGGGCCTCTTACAGCTCTTGAAATTCGACTCAATAAGTCTTCTACGAATAGTGGACTTAGAAATAGACTAGTCTAGTGCAGCCATCTCAGTTAACGAGAGACTTGGATCAACTTTAACAAATCTCAAAATTAGGCGGTCTCTACGTTTAGATGTTTTGCGTGGACGGCCAGAGCCCTCTTTACGACAGAGTCGAAAATCATCATTATGCCATCGATGCACATTTGTGTAAGGGACATTTAGTCGCTTGCTTGTAGCTCGCAAAGAAAACCCTAGTTCTAGCAAGGCTGACACTTTGCCTTTTGAGAATTTGATCCTGTTATTGTTCATTTGTGCTTTGTATTGTTTTCAACCGGTAAGAGATAGATTTCTAGCTGAAAGCAATCAGGAGTGCTGCCAACACCACCGCAACGAAGTCAGGAAGCTATGGAACATGAAGTCCAGTTAATCAAATGCAGCAGTTACATTATTGTTGATGAATAATGGTGCTATACTGACTCTGATTGACCGATTTTCTTTATTTTTGTTTTGCTTGATAGCTTTTGGCTTGTAGAACAACATATTACATAACAAAGGAAACAAATGTAATTTTGTAAGAGTGAGGTATGATTTTGTGTAACATTGCTAAATGAAGATCAAATTATCTACTACTTTTTTATCTATAACAGGAAAACAACTCAATATTCATGCTTGAAATTTCCAACAATGATATTAGTAAGCACAACTGACATATCTTCCAAATTTCAGAGAAATTCGTTCAAGTTTGGCGGAGTTAGACAAAGTTGAAGTTAAGGCGATGTTTAAGGGTGATCCATTTTTTATGAAACAATCTGTATATACAGCATATAAATAATTATATATTATATATTTATATAGTTATAAAATATATATTTTCATATATATATATATAATATATATAGTATAGCATCAGACACATAGCAACTTGCAATTCCGATTGCCGAACATGCATTTCTCCAGCTTGAAAAAGCTTAGGCCAATAAATCGCATCATTTGACTTTTTTATTTTCCTTGTACCATATAATTGAACAATTTTCATTTTCAAACAAAATGCTCGATCTGGTCATGCAGACATCATCACACTATAACACATCATCACATCATATTTTAATTGAATTCAATTTTTAACATTCTGTTTATCTGAGAAATGATAGTAGATAGAGAAGCCTTCAGGCCTTTCTTTTCAAAGCTGGCGCAGGTTTCTTCCAGGCAGTAGTTACAAAGATTGTTATAATTTATTTCCAGTAGTTACAAAAGTTGATGTAATTTTATATTTACGAATGTTATAACTAGGGTAACCCAAAGTTGCATTGAAAATCTTCAAAAGTTGCACTTAAAATTCAAAAAGTTGCAAAACGTTGCAATAAAAGCCCCCGAATAGCTTGAGATAAATGTTCTGGGTCAAATAGCAACAGATAATGGCAATCATGGCTAAAAAGGTAATATGTACGTGTATGCCCGTTTGAATGTGTTCTATTCAAATTAAAAATAAGTAACTAGCGTTCATTTAACAATATGTTTTCACGTCATACAAAACAAAATTCATACCAACTAAAAAAATAAGTTCACAATACAAACGTCGATTAATCACTGCTGTTGTAGTACAAGACAAGGTAAGCCTCAATATTTTCAGGATGAAAATGTCGATCGTCAGCAAGAAGTTCTTTCAATAAACAGAAACTTCTTTCTACTGATTTGGAAGTGGGCTGACAACGCTGAAGCAACACATACAAAGAAGGAGAAGTAGTTGACGTAAATGCTATTTATAGGAAAGCGTCACCACACAATTCTTCGAATTGAAAACATAACGAAATGCATCTAGATTAGGTTTAACCGGTAGCTGAGTTGATCCAAGAGTGAGGAAATTAAAAAACTTATCTTTATTACAAATGACAGTGAAAGTTGCAAAATGTTGCATTTTACCTTAAAATATGCAAAAAAGTTGCAAAAAGTTGCACTGCAACTTTGGGTTGCCCTACTGATGACTTTTTACATGTACATGAATATCTGTGATGTGGTACTACATCTTCCAATGACTCTTCCTCTTCCATACATTTCTACATTCACTTTCACTTTTCTATGCACCATTTTTTAGTTGCTTCATCTCCTTGGACATCGATATTTCCACATATTTGCTAAAATTTAAAGTATTGTTTATCATCACCTGCAGATCATCTTGGTCATGAGGCTGAAATACACGTATGATATCAAAAAGGTTTCTTCCCTGTACCACCAAACACATGGCTTTCCAAAAATTCATATTTTCATTATTAATTAATCTGTTTTCGCAAACTGGATAGATGAAAATTCTAAGCATGCCGATATGCTCATATTGATGAAATTATAAATGCTGAAATTGCTGCAGTGTATAATAGAAAGTGCGTGTTAATAATTGAGGCACTGTTCCACTTAGATCAGCCGTGGACTTCTAAATCTAGCATCTGGACGGACAGCTCAGTTTTGAGCAGCACAAGATGATAATGTGATATCTAATTAAGATACTCAGCTGAATGAAACTGTAAAGGACTTAATATCTAGTTAGCAGCATTTTCACCGTTGCTATAGCAAAGAAACCGACTGAATATTCAGTCAAAGTCGAAGCATCATGCAAAATCCAAAAGTATTAAAAAGGAAAATTTTTCCAACGTTTCGCTCATAGTCTATTGAGCATTCTCAAGGGTATACAGATGAAAATTAACGACTGATAATTTTCATAAAATTTTTTAGGAGAGTTTCAAGATCTTGAAAAAATGCAAGAAGGACGATCTAAGAATCTATGAAATGCTATTTATTCAGAAACTTTATCCTAATCTGAATGGACAGAAGGATTCTGTGAAACCTCGGTTGCTTGATAATTAGTTTGCTTTTTCTTTTCCTAAGTCTATGTAGCACAATTTACTAGATGTCTTGTCTTTTACATATAATATACCCGGTAGCTATGCAAATGTAAGATTCAGTCGTTAATTTTTATCTGCATACCCTTCAGAATGCTCAATAGACTACGATCGAAACGTTGGGAAAATTTTTGTTTTTATTTCTTTCCAAAATAACGTCTCAAAAATGTTTTATTCAAAATTATATAAACATTAATTAAAGTCGGATTAATTTTACTATCACCGGAATTTTACAACAAATTGGGTCTTAGAATCATCAAGCTTTGCCATTTACATATCCCCAAGATTAATCTTTTGAGAGTTCACAAGGTTTAATGAAACAAAAGTTACGCATTTGACTTCTTCTGATCCCTTGCCTTATTGCTCTTCTGGATTGTGGGGAAATTTTAGATTCAAAATGTCGTCTTGATACTACAGATTATGTTTGCCTCATATGGCTCATTCGGAAACTAATCAGCGCCTTCTGCAAATCAATCACAGCTTTAATTGAATAATACACTGCAATGTTTGCAAAGCTTTTAGTTTATCGGAGAAGACAGTGTAATCTTCGCTGAGGATATACTCAGCTCAATCAACGAAATTAATGAGAAAATGTGTGGCAGGTGGAGAGAACTTCATTAAATACTTTTTAAAGTAATTATTCTAAAGCTTTTATATTCTTCTAGGGATCTCTCATTCAACATATGACAATCATGAATCGAGTGGTCATGATTGCAGCCTTTGCAGGTAAGTGAAATCTGAGAGGAGTTTTGTTACCGCCTTCCATCCTCAAACAATTTCTTTCCACCCCATTCTTTCTAAATGTGTAAAGTAAAATATCAGTGCTTCATCATATAAGTAATGAACTAAATAATAACTATGTTTCAATTTAAAATCCTAAAAACAGTACATTTAACGATAATGCACTCTTGCGGCATTTCTTGCGGCCATTGACAGCCCGAAAAATGTAGATGTCATAATCATTGTATGCCATGTTGCGAAATATTTCTATGGTTTCATTTACAGGCCATGAATTCCGGCCATGATTTCCGGGCCGTTAATGAATTTCTGGGCATTATCAAAGATATCAGTCTTATATACATGGTATACAATGCACTCTTGCGGCATTTATATTATGATATATCATCGATATCAGTCTTTACACTAAGAAAGTCCTCGTTCATAGACTTATCTATAGACTAGATCTATGACTCGGACTTTCTACAGCGTGTAATGCCGTATATCAGTGATATAATATAGGAATATTGTCATAGTTTAGAGGACAATGATATCTGCATTATTTGTCCGATAAAACTATGACAATATTCCTATTGTCCTAAGCTTTTCCATGATAGATTCCCCAAAACTTATCATATCAATGCGCTGAAAAAACACGATATTTTCTCATTGAATATTATTTTCATGAATAATATATTTATGACTCAAATAACCTTTTTGTCAAACATAGCAAAAAAATGCATGGATCACGCTTTTTTCTGCATTGTTTCACGGTATTTTCCCATAGAAATACAGCTTAGGACAATATCATTATTATGTAGATTTTGCTATGTAACAATGCAGAATTTTTCATGCGCTTGCGCGCACTCAAAATTCTGCATTGTTACATTCAAAATCTACATAATAATGACACATTATAATTCATCCAAGGTAATGGCTCGGACTATGTTAAAAATGCCAACACTATGTTGAAAATGACATAGAACATTGTGTTTAGGTTCGTATATCTTCCTTTAGTTAAAATACTGAACCACTATATGCCGGTTTGGCAGATTGCAGTTCAGAAAAAAGAACGTAGATATATGAAAAACATTTTAATCATTCCATTTAAGTCCAAATTTGAATTAGAATTCTATGATGTTGAACAGCAATATGCTTCGTGGGTATATTGCGGCTCAATAGTAGGATATTGCAGTTCAGTTACATAGAAAACCGAAACACAATGATATTACAGTTTAGACATCGGAACCTCAATAAGCTATGGCTTCGGGCCTGACAGCCCTCAGCTTCATAGCATATTGCGGTTCAGCTGTCTAAACTTCAATATTACATTAGAATTCAAATTCCTAGCAATAGAAACTTCATGTCACATTAATCAAAATTTTCCAGACTACAGGCTGTGTAGGCTATCTAGCAATGGTTAGTCAACATAAGTAGGGAAAGCAGCAACTCTATAGCGTGAACAGAATGGTAATTAAAGATGAATAGGAGTGCGTACTATGCTTCATTCGGTTTGGTTATTTATGCTTACTTAAGTTTCATCAACTCCATTTCAAAAAAATGGTGGCTGAGTAGGAAAGGAGAATTTGTTCATAATGTGGATTTCATTAATGGATAGGAAACTAACTCCATTTCTAGTGACAATGACAGGATCAATTTGTGAACAGTTTCATCCGGAATGCTAATCTTCATGAAAGGATTTGAGAAAATAGATTTTTTATCAAGCATGGACATTACAACATGTAGTTCAAGTAATTGATTCAACAACCATTGATACGATTTAAAATTCCCATCAAATTTAATGTCACGATCGTAGGATACTGATATAATGCATGAAATTTATCAGAGGACGAAGCATGTGCATAAAAATCTCGCTCATTCTAAAAGTAAATGGTATCCTGTGACTTAGACACAAATCTTCCGACGAATCTCTGCCAGTGTAATTTTGCATGTGCAGTCACATGATCACAGGACCCAAATAAATGTCTAACATACGAGCTTGATGCTTTACATCAATACCAATAGACAATGAGTGGATTTAAATGTCGGACCAATGGAAACGTAGAAAACACAAATGATCTCATTTTTTTGGTCATGGAGTTGCTTTACGATTCGTTTAAGCAATTACATTATAGCCTACAACTCCAATGCTTAATTCGATGTCATTAATGAATCGTTGAAACATCTGTGGTAGCGCGACATACATTGGGATTTTTTCTTCCATAGGAATTGTGTGGCATTTCCCGGACAATATTGCAAATAAGAGCAATAGTGTCCGGCAAAATGTAGAAATCTAATGCTAAGATGAATTATAATGTATCATATACGCAAGCTATCTTACAATTCAAAGCTGGTACCACGTTTGAAGTGTTGTAGCGTAGTGTGCAGGAAATGGCAAGGGTACTCTGAAATCAATTCAAAGTTAAAAGATGAAGAAAACAATAACAAATTCAAACCTGGTGACGTCATCCGTGAGGTAATACGAACTACATCTAGGTCATCACTAAATAAAAAAAACATAGCATCTTCTTTAGCAAAAACTAGCATCTTGCAGAATGCATTTCGTCCACTCTTATTCAAGTGCAAACATGGACTAAATATCGAGAGAGAATGACAGCTATTAAGTCAATACAAGACACCAACACCCTTGATTCCCCGACCGCACTCGCCTGACCTAGGAATCGAACCGAAGTCCGCGGTGGAGACGAGCTCGCACCATCTTCACTAGGCCACGCTGACAGTTCAAAAGGAATGCGAGTGAAGGCAGAAGTCATCTCTAAGTGATATCGACAGCATATTGTCCTATTATTATTGACAGAACGCTAACAGCGTTCATATTGTAGCGAGACAGCATATCAGCATGTCATGCGACTACGTCACAGTGTAGATTGACAACGAAGGTCTGTCTATCTGCTGTCTCGCTACAATATGAACGCTGTTAGCGTTCTGTCAATAATAATAGGACAATATGCTGTCGATATCACTTAGAGATGACTTCTGCCTTCACTCGCATTCCTTTTGAACCGTCAGCGTGGCCTAGTGAAGAAGGTATGAGCTCGTCTCCACCGCGGAGTTCGGTTCGATTCCTAGGTCAGGCGAGTGCGGTCGGGGAATCAAGGGTGTTGGTGTCTTGTATTGACTTAATAGCTGTCATTCTCTTTCGATATTCAATGAACTACGACAGACCTTTGTTGTCAAACATGGACTAACTATAAAACACAAAGTCATATACTTCTACAGTAATAGGTCTATGAATGAAATTAAGAGCATGCAAACCTATAATCTAGTAGACTTAATGGATCTGAACTAATAACAATTGAGTAACCTAGATATCAGAAGAAGCAAAATAGAGACTAAAGCTACCAAGGTAAGTAAAGGTGGAGATAAAATGAATGAGAGAGTTTCGGAACACCTTCCAAAGTGATTAGCCAACCCTTTAAGATGTCCACCAAGGTCCACCGCAATTCCAGCTGGCAGCATCACAAGACATTTGCAAGTCTGTAACAACGAGAGACAAACTGCTTTGAATAATTTTAGCATTAAGTATCACATCAACAACAAACACACATTGCGCGTCATTTTGCGCTAGAATCCCGACTTGTGTTCGCAAAAAGATTTTATTTTCACCCTTTACTTACCTTGGTAGCTTTAGTCTCTATTTTGCTTCTTCTAATATCTAGGCTATTTACTCAATTGTTATTAGTTCATATCTATTAAGTCTACTAGATTATAGGTCTGCATGCTCTCAATTTCATTCATAGATTTATTACTGTAGAATTATATGATTTCAGATTTTGTATTATATAGTTAGTCCATGTTTGCACTTGAATAAGAGTGGGCGAAATGCATTGTGCAAGAATTAGTTTTTGATTTTATCAAAATAAATTTAATGGTCTTATTTATTTATAAATTGAAAACATTAATGCAAATGTTTGACGTCCTGCAAACACTTAACTTGTAAAGCCACGTTGACGAGCAGTGCAAAGACATTGCGAAACTGGACACATAAAACAATGAAACGAATAACGAGAGCTGCTGATTGTCATTGTCAGTTTCGGTATACCATTGGAAGCAAATTAGCGAGTCCTAGCAGGTGCTCATAAGGAGAACGAAACCTCTAGAAAGTAGAAAAGTGGTACTTAGATGGAATAGATGAAATCCATTCACCAACTCGTGTGCTCCGTTATCGATCGTCACCACAATTCAGTCTTGGGACATATCCATGCTTTCATCAGAAATAAGCTAGTTATCGCCGTCTGAAGTTATTAACTTCTAACTGAATTCAACTGCAATGTCATCAAAATTAGCCGATATTAATTCGCATATTCTGTAAATCCTAATGTTTAACGTACTTCAATTTACTGGAACACTTATGTGCATGCTAATAACAAGGCAGTACACTATTTCTTTCACTATTCGCATTCTCGCTCAAGATATAGCAATTTTCATTGTTAACGTTTCACTGTGTGAGAAGTTCAGAGCAGAAAGTCACAATTGAAATCAGCTTCATACAGGCAATCATGGCTTTCATCAATGCGCTCCACTTACATTATTCATTGTGATGTTGCTTTATATTAGTGTTTCTATGTTCCATATGCAATAACTTCAGGTAAATGTCTTAAAATGTCTGTAATTCTCGTTCAGTCTTGCATGGAATTGTTAAGTAACACATGAATACATTTTGGGATTCGGTTCATACTGATTTATTTAGCAACGAAATATTTCGATAACTTATGCTCATTATAGTGAGGATGCACAATATCATATCATACCGGTGATGTACAACACCTGCAATATACTAGGCCTAACCCGGATAAAGCGTGGAGCAACTTTTGCAATCGGTTTGTATACTCATATAAAATGCCATGCGCTAAAACCAATGATTGTTTCGAGACATTCTAACGAACTTTTGTATGTCGAAGCATGCCATCTAACACTTTCAAGGAATCTTATGGAACATCTATGATATCTATCTTGGAATATATATATGGAAATCTTATATATGGAACATCTATCTTATCTATGATTCATGCAACTCATACATCGAGAAAGCTGAGCCGACATTTCGGTTACAACGCTCTCGATTAAACTCGCGCTTCGCGCTGGAATCGTTCGTGGTGTAGCCTCAAATTGTCATAAAACTAACGTTTTTCTTCAAAGCATTATCAAAGGTTTGAAGACGTTTCCTGCATTTTCTCTTACTCAATAGCTTTTCTTTTTTCAGGCATTCTGCTGATATTTGGAATAGCCAACACCAGGTAAGTTCTGCTGTAATCATTATGTACAAATACTCTGCTGTAAAAAATACAAGCTAGCGCAAGAAATGGATAAATCTGAAATGCTCTGATTGTCTGTCACAGATGGCTAGGCATTCAGATCAAGATACGAAGAAAGAATTGAAATCCATGATGAGTAGAGAAACACAATGAGCATTCGATTGATGAAAACATAGACGCTATGAGACTAGTCACTGAATACTAAAGTTCAGATTTTCAAAAGATATTAAGAAGCCTTCACACTTAAAACACAATCTGTCAATAATAACATTTCCTTAGTCTTTTAAGTTTCAATCACATGTGATGATGACCAAATTCCTTTGAAGTCATGGACTTTGATGAGAGTCGCACGCATTGTAAATATTCAATAAATTGAAGAGACGCAGAGTTATCACCGCCAGTAGGCAAATTTACATGTGATCTGATACGATTGATTCTGATATCAAAGATCCTCATGACGCTCGTAGACAACAGATTTGCTGCAAATAGTGAAACTGGAAGATCATTTGAAATGCCGATTCATTATCATAGATATATAAACAGCAATCATTTTGGTGATCTTTAGGAATAATACCCACCTCATTGTGCTTTATCTTCTTAATTAAATTAAAACACGACACGGTAAAAAATTTGAAGAATCCGTGAAACGGAAGATTCCAAAGTAAAACAACTGCCCTAGTGGAGAATCGTATAAATAATTAAGTTTCCTAAAAGTCAAAATAATTAGGTTGCTGATAGTATTCGAAATAAGTACTCTATCTAATACATAAAGCATCCATAGGATATCTTATCAAATCTTATTAAATGAGGGTTACGATTCCTGTGAAGACATGCTTTACTCCGATTATGAGATTCTTGTTTCCAAACTAGAACTATATTTCCAGCATGATATTGCATATTCATCAGTGCATTTAAAAAGTGGTTCTTGTATTGAAAATCTATGTATTGATTGTATTGAGATATCATTACAGTTCTTCGCACTAATGTAATAACTGAATATCATGCAGGAAATATAATACCGCATATCTTATCGTGCATCCACCTGTAGTTGAACACACAGTCTATGTTACATAAAGCACTCGACGCTTCGCATTTCGTGTTTCAAATAACATAGACATTTCATTCAATTATGTTGGATGAACCGCAAGCTATGCGGTAATAAACATTTGTAATAAAAATTATTTATCGTATCTAGAAATTTCCCCACAGCATCTATTGATGAATTGCCTGAATGATATATGGGCGCTGTGAATCAAAGTTGTGTCTTATTTATATACTGTAGGATAGCCATCCGAATATGTAGGACAACTGAACTTAAAATTCCTCATTGACTCTATATTTCATAAGAGAAAGTATAGCACCGTTTTCAAATGGCAAACATGCTTGAAATCAGATAAAGTACTTCGCTCTCAATTTTCTTTAAAAGATAAAGCAGTCATATCCTCGGTCTTCTTGTTTTATACTCTTAAGGTATATTCGAAATAAGCGCTGTGTCAAAATATAGAAATCACATGATCACCCGTAGAATCATGTATATGCATGCTGGAATATTATGCTGTTCAGGAGCGTTTTCAACAAGTTATGAAAATTAAGCATGCAATATTTGGGAACAATATTTTTGAATCTCTTGTCAAAAGATCAACTTGTATAATTTTATTTCATTCGCTGTGGTATACAGACACTGCCAATTATCCATTTTTACAAATATCCAGCCAAGTGACATCTCTCAGGAGGACCTGTTAAAATCTAAGTTGTCAGTGCTAGCCTTATCTCTTTGACAGCAATAAAGCATTCGACTCAGTGTTTCTTGCCGCGTTAATCAAAAGCCTTATCTCCGCGAATCTCCCAGTGCCTTTCACTAAATTGTACTGTATATTGATTTCTTGGATAATAGATCACAAAGAATATCATCAGATCGGCATATCAAGAGCGTTATGTGA
This sequence comes from Prostheceraeus crozeri, assembly GCA_907163375.1. Classification (NCBI taxonomy): domain Eukaryota; kingdom Metazoa; phylum Platyhelminthes; order Polycladida; family Euryleptidae; genus Prostheceraeus; species Prostheceraeus crozeri. Next base: position 30,033 of record CAJQUW010013114.1, read on the forward strand.
ATGTTTTACGAATGAACACTGTTCGAATGATAGATCAACTTGGTGATCGATCGACTTGGTACTTTATGGACGATGACGCAGCGTGTTATAGGAATAATATTTTTAGTTTATTGAAGTCTCAACCAGGCATTCGAACAATGCTATCACCGGCTCGCTCCTGACCAGCTTACCGCCTTATTACAGGGAAAACGGAGAAAAATTGACCAAGATCTCAGTTTGATAGAATAAATCCCGAGGATAGTTGATGATATCATTCGTTATGACGGACAACAAAATATTAGATTGAGGACTAAGTTATTAATTCATATCGCTAACTACATTTTATCGAAATAGACTATTTCACAACTAAATATTATTTCCAATCAGTTATTGAATATATATATATATAATATAAGGACTACCGGTATAAGACGCATTAACAATCATGTGCTTAAACACATCTTCTCACTTATACTGTATTCTTAGTTAAAAATACATCAATGCAAAACAAATAGGAGGATGATCCATTTTCAATTAAGCGCACTGTAGAAATAGCATTTCAGTTTCCGATGCTTCATTCTCAACGATAAAATGTAGCACTTCTTTCAGATGGCAAGCATGCTTTAAATCACATAGAGTACTTTGTTCCCATACTTTAAGAAAGAAAAGCACTCAGACTTTTGATTAAAGTATTCGAATTAAGCACTCTAGTGCTCTATCCCATGCACATAATCTTCTTGTCTCCACTTTTGTCTTAATGCGAAATTATGGAAACGCTATACGAAACCATAGTTTGTACCGAGCCATTGTTTCAAAGCAATTGGTTTGGCATCGATAATCAATTGCTACCAAGCCATCGTGTTAGTGTAGTTGATTGACACAATAACAAATGAGTTCGTGGCAAAACAAAATTATTTTCCAAAGTACTTACTACTCTGGTTCTATATAAATTATGCAAACAATAAAGCATTTTCTGCAATGAGCAGATAATTTTCTGGATAATCTTCGTATTTTCTAATTTTTTATGAGTACATAATTGGTCAATAGCGAATGCTTAAGCACTTCGACTTTTCTCATAGACACATGCTTTTTTCATTCTACCTTAATTCGCCATGTTGTGTAATTTCAAAAAGATTTCTCCACGTTTTCCCGAGAATCTATTTATGTCAAATAGCCAGATCACCAGTAGTACATTAAATAAAGGCATCAATTTGGACGATTCTCATACGTCAGAATGTAGCCACCATTGGTACGCATGGAAAAATCTAGAAGGATGAGTACTAATGAGACAAAAGACAGATGTGAGGACAACTTCGAAACAAACAAACATAAATAGCCTCAAAACAAATAGAATCTTTGAAGATGGATATTTTTATTATCAACATTCGACATTATGACCCAAAATATTCTTTAGTAATAGCATTTCTTTTCCATTTTTTCATTAATATGGTGGAGGCTTCAGCAAATGAGATATGCGACGAAATTAGTGACATATGCGCTGAAATAATTTAAATTAAAAAAATTAATACAATAACATCGTCAGCGTAGTTTTCAAAAACGGAATTTTGACTAATGGGGTTTAGATCGTCAATGACCAATGAAAATAAGATTGGACCAAGACCTAAGGCACGCTGCTGCCGACAACATCGTTATCAAGAAATCAATCTAAGATGAACTAAGCTCAGCATTTACAAATTTATCCTCAGAGAAAATCTACGTCGGGGGCAAACTTTCCGGAGTGTATGCATGTGTGACAGAAGTTTCCTTTTCTAACTGTGTGGATTCAACCGAGAAAGCCACAATTTTCACGTTTTCCATATGCATTTCATCGATCAGAACACTGATTAATTCGGTCATATAAAAACGCATCTGACATTTAGGTTGATGTTTAATTAGACGCCGGTGTATGACCACGTAATGCTCTGCCACTCTCCAATAAATGAGTCCGATGAACAATTGCGTTTTCGCATTCATATCATCTGCGTAGTATATTCTAAACACTCGTTCGTGCAGCCTTTTCTATTCCACTCCTTTAAATTGTCAGTAATCACAATTCGTCCAGACAGTTACTTTGCCACAAAAGAAAATCACAATAGAAGATTCTCTTTGATTCGGTAGGAGTAAAATGGAAAAATAGATTTACTTCAGAGAGTTAACTTTCGATTTCTATATTTACCATCTTTATTCATGAAATGTTTACAGTCCGGGAGCTAGCGTGAAGTTGTGCAGGGAACGAGGTAGTACATAAAACTTTCACATAGCGTAGTACACCTCTAACCTACTGCAAAACTTCGCGTCTGCCGGATCAGATCATTTGCTTTTCAGAAATAGAGAGGATAACACAATCCTATGTATTTCCAGTGGTAAAATTGTGACATTTAAGGTGTTGACTCCATTTTTTCGAATTTTTGCTCATAAAAGTTACACAAATTGGTATTTTGTTGAACTGGTTATTATAAAAATCATCTACAAATCATGATCTTTCAAATGAGTTATCATTCAGTGACAGAGGATGAAATAAAGTGTACAAACAGACACTTTTCGTTGGTGTAACTGCAAATTTTAACATAGAAATTTCAGGAAAATTATTGATATACTTTAAAGAAAAGTGTCTGTTTGTCTCTGGCTAATCACAACTTGTTTATACATTTCTATGATTTGTCCTTTATGAAATAGATAATGCATAGATTTGAGGTCATCATTTGCTATAATTACCGAGAGCCGAAGGTTCGGACGCAAAATATTGTTTCAAAAAAACTACGCAAAATTGAAGGGATATACTAACAACAATATAAGGAGAAGCACCAATTAAATGACAGTAAAAATAATAAAAAAATAGCAAGTAGAAAATCTACGCTAAAGTTGCCTTTTGTCAGTGATAGTTCAATAAGAAAAATTAGTTATAACTAGGGCAACCCAAAGTTGCAGTGCAACTTTTTGCAACTTTTTTGCATATTTTAAGGTAAAATGCAACATTTTGCAACTTTCACTGTCATTTGTAATAAAGATAAGTTTTTTAATTTCCTCACTCTTGGATCAACTCAGCTACCGGTTAAACCTAATCTAGATGCATTTCGTTATGTTTTCAATTCGAAGAATTGTGTGGTGACGCTTTCCTATAAATAGCATTTACGTCAACTACTTCTCCTTCTTTGTATGTGTTGCTTCAGCGTTGTCAGCCCACTTCCAAATCAGTAGAAAGAAGTTTCTGTTTATTGAAAGAACTTCTTGCTGACGATCGACATTTTCATCCTGAAAATATTGAGGCTTACCTTGTCTTGTACTACAACAGCAGTGATTAATCGACGTTTGTATTGTGAACTTATTTTTTTAGTTGGTATGAATTTTGTTTTGTATGACGTGAAAACATATTGCTAAATGAACGCTAGTTACTTATTTTTAATTTGAATAGAACACATTCAAACGGGCATACAGGTACACGCAATCATGGCATTAACTTTTTAGCCATGATTGCCATTATCTGTTGCTATTTGACCCATAACATTTATCTCAAGCTATTCGGGGGCTTTTATTGCAACGTTTTGCAACTTTTTGAATTTTAAGTGCAACTTTTGAAGATTTTCAATGCAACTTTGGGTTGCCCTAGTTATAACATTCGTAAATATAAATTATACATCAACTTTGTAACTACTGGAAATAAAAAACTGCGCCAGGCTTTGAAAAGAAAGGCCCGTGCTATATATATATATATATATATATATATATATGCTGTATATGCTGTATATACAGATTGTTTCATAAAAAATGGATCACCCTTAAACATCGCCTTAACTTCAACTTTGTCTAACTCCGCCAAACTTGAACGAATTTCTCTGAAATTTGGAAGATATGTCAGTTGTGCTTACTAATATCATTGTTGGAAATTTCAAGCATGAATATTGAGTTGTTTTCCTGTTATAGATAAAAAAGTAGTAGATAATTTGATCTTCATTTAGCAATGTTACACAAAATCATACCTCACTCTTACAAAATTACATTTGTTTCCTTTGTTATGTAATATGTTGTTCTACAAGCCAAAAGCTATCAAGCAAAACAAAAATAAAGAAAATCGGTCAATCAGAGTCAGTATAGCACCATTATTCATCAACAATAATGTAACTGCTACATGTGATTAACTGGACGTCTTGTTCCATAGCTTCCTGACTTCGTTGCGGTGGTGTTGGCAGCACTCCTGATTGCTTTCAGCTAGAAATCTATCTCTTACCGGTTGAAAACAATACAAAGCACAAATGAACAATAACAGGATCAAATTCTCAAAAGGCAAAGTGTCAGCCTTGCTAGAACTAGGGTTTTCTTTGCGAGCTACAAGCAAGCGACTAAATGTCCCTTACACAAATGTGCATCGATGGCATAATGATGATTTTCGACTCTGTCGTAAAGAGGGCTCTGGCCGTCCACGCAAAACATCTAAACGTAGAGACCGCCTAATTTTGAGATTTGTTAAAGTTGATCCAAGTCTCTCGTTAACTGAGATGGCTGCACTAGACTAGTCTATTTCTAAGTCCACTATTCGTAGAAGACTTATTGAGTCGAATTTCAAGAGCTGTAAGAGACCCTCTCGATCGAATTATCAGATCAGCATACAAAAAGACGTCTCAGATGGGCAATGAGTCATTGTCACTGGCGAAATCAATGGGATCGGGTTGTCTGGTCTGATGAGGCATCAGTCCGTCTGAAGGATATTGATGGTCGATTATGGATAAAATCTGATCAGGAATTTCCGAGACATTTACATCGTCCCGGGTACAAGATGGTGCGACTCTACTGATTTGGGCTGGCATTTGGACCAATGGCCGCTCTGAACTTCACATACAGCAAGGAACCATGAATTCTGAACGCTATGTGAATGTTTTACGAATGAACATTGGCCAAATGACAGATCAACTTGGTGATCCATCGACTTGGTTATTTATGGATGATAATGCTACGTGTCACAGGAGTAGTAGAGTCAACTTATGCAAGTCTCAATTAGGGCTTAGGACATTATCTTGGCCAGCTCGTTCTCCTGATCTCAATCCCATAGAAAATGCATGGAGTATTCTAAAACGTAACGTTCGTCGTTCACTGATACCTACAGATGGCGTATCACAACTTACGTCACTGTTAAAAAGAGAGTAAAAAAACTCTTCTGAGACACAAAGTTGACTAGTTAGAGTCGAGCGACGAGTCAACCCTGACTCAGTGAAATTTGGTAGGTAGATTAACTAAGCACAACAGCTAAAGGGATAGAGATAAAAATATGATAAAACCAGTGCCAAACAATCCTTATCCCATTGAGTATGCTAGCTATATGCAGCTCAAACTTACATCGGACTGGTCAGGACAGAGTTCTATTGGACATGTAGGATAAGGTCAAAATCCGATTATAAAGCATTGGCTTCTTCCACAAACACAGCAATTTTATACGAAGCAATTTCGTTTTCTGTTTTCAGTGCTGAAAGCCCGATTGTGTGCGAAGACGAGCCAGATTGTAAAGGAAAGAGCAATCAATGTCATGACGAAGCAATAAGAGAAAGATGCCCACAGATCTGTAATCTCTGTCAAAATAGGCAGGCGTGCAGAGACACCATTTCAGCGGAGAAGTGTGAAAACTATCTTCAAAAAGGATATTGTCACAGACTTCCAATCAAAATGAATAAAGAATGTCAACGAACATGTCGTTACTGTGAGGGATCACAAAGTGAGTTTTCTTGTTTTTGAACAGATAAATATGTACAGTGTATATGTGCAGGGTGACCATTCGCTAGTGTGCAAGAAGACACCAGGCCGATGCCATCGACATGCTGTATGCAGGCAACGACAATTTGTTTTGTCCTCTTGTGTCAGAGGAATACCCAACACAGCCAAGCCACCGGGTTTTTTCTGTTCGGATGACAAAAGACCTGAAGGTTTAGCCCTCTTGAATCAAGAGCGTGGTCGAAACGTGGCATGAGGCTTTATCTGCCGTCATGCTTGGCAGCATCGTACAGATTACCGCCCATTCTAGAGCTGGAGCCATAGAGTAGGGATATATAGGTAGAGTGTCGACTCAAAAAAGTATCTATATTCAGTGAAAATTTTTATATCAAAAGATTCAGTTTTTTGCTGAGATTACGCTCCCGTGGTCCAAAAAATTATTTGAGCAGTTTTAGAAAAGTCACAATTTTTCCAATTTATATGCTACCGACTTGAAAGCCTTATATAAGTAGCATAAAAACATCGGATGTCAAACCGAATGCATATTTGCTAATAAGCATCCTAACTAAGCGGAAATCAAGCTGATTATCAAGGGAATTTCATGAATTGTATTATAATGAAAGTCTTCATGAAAAAGTCGCGATATTATTCGTGCTTTCTTGGCTGAAATTTCAAGTTTTTAATTCAATTTTCACCGGCATGGTTTTGTTCTTCACTAAATTCATGGTTTATTTTTTGAATCTGAATAGTGCTGTGGACCCATTTACATCTTTCAAAGTCAATTGAAATCATTGTCTTTGATTATGTGATTTTTCTCTGAAAGTGGCAGGTTGCCTGTGATATGATCACGCTTAAGAAAATACTCTTGAGGTTGAGCATGAAAGTAATATGAACCCATCGAATTGCTAATTTAACAAACATTACCTCTCCAAGGCTGTCATGACACGGAGGATCTGTAAAATAATATCATTTCTTTCTGCACAATACTATTATGATCAGTCAATTCCGTTGTAATTTCTTCAAAGCTGCAAAAATGTGCATATCTCACATTTGGTAACAATTACCAACTATATCCCCATTGAGTTCATTTGATAAAATCGAAAGTGCATACACATTGGGGATATAATAAAAGTGGAGTTACCACTCTACCTAATATACCTATTCTCTATGGCTAGAGCAGTGGCTGACCAAGCTGAATCCAAGAAAGCTTTTAAGTATGAGGAGATATAACGGACTCATGCTTTCGTGCCTATTGCTGAAGAAACATTTGAACACTAATGGAAAGCCGACTAAAGGAAATGACAGGTTAAACCAGAGCTGCGTCATATCTGCACCAATGCATCCAAACAGATGATGGAAATTGTGTCCTTGAGTAGCAATTTGTTACCGCAATGGAAAGAGAGATGTACAAAAGGTAATATCGCATGCATAGACATATTTTTAAAGTTTACTCATTCATGATAATACATACATGTAGATCTGTCTATCTTGAGTCACCGATGCCATAACGACATCATAGATCTTCTTGGATCATACATAGATAAGAAATAGGATATCCGTGCATGATTATTATAAGTGCTCCTCATTATCATAGTGTAGGCGCAACCAATCATAACTCATGATAAACATGTATTATGGATTCATAATGCTAAAATGACACTTTGTGGTGTTTTCATAAGTATTTTCCTTGTTGGAACACTATCAAACACGACTTATGCATTTCCCACATACGTAGTACTGCTAATAAAACCCACACTCATTTTTTCTTTGTCAATAGTGTTTACTTAAATTAGAGACAACTTAATCTCCTTCTGACAGGACATTTATGGTCAACATGCCATAAAAATAGTCTAGAGGTTTATTTCTCATTTTTTGTTTTCTAGCAAAACTTAAGGTTCAAGTATATTTCGTCGACCTACATCATCCAAGGAGTGACTTCGTGTAGTTGTTCCAACCCTGTGACCTCAACTTCTCATACAAAATCGTGTCGGTCAGAGGAAAAATTTCGCGTCTGTTAGAAGACATTAATTTTCCTGCAAAAGAAACAGATGGATTTTTGATATTGAAGTTGGACACCGATTAACTTTAAACTTTCTGTGCATAAACTAATGGTCATTGCAAATTTTTTCTAAGGATTCATTAGTTCTAATAGTTTCAACGTCAACAGTGAGAGCTCACGCAATAACCTCGTCATCGACTGTGCTACGTGTATTTTTTGGGTTTTTGCATATTTCCACTGTAAACTGTAGAGTACAAAAGCTGGCTGATTTTGACTACGAAATCGATGTATAAAACCAGAATTACAAAATCTACGAAAGCACTATTTTTTGTGATAATACGAGTACACTGTCAAAGCGATTGGCTTCTTATTGGATTACATCAATCGCTTTTGTAGTGTATGAGCACGAACATTAGTGCCTTCGTACATTTTGTTATTCTCGTTTTTGTACATCGGTTTCGTATGTACACCGTAAATCGCTCAATACCAATCACATACGAAGGATGCATACCAAAGTATATTTTGGTACATTTCTGTATTCTCTTGGCATATATTTGTATGCTTTTCGCATGTTATTTCAAATGTGGTATGCTTTCCATGCGAAAGCCATACCAGCACATTGTTACCAGAAAGCATGAATCATGTCCAAAGTATGTTGATTTAAGGCCTTTTGCCAATAAAGATCACACTAATGTTACTACTGTTTTGTAAGTAGTGAGATAATGACATTCAAGAGTCATACTTCCAAACCTGAATTTAATTTTAATACACGTAAGTCTATGACATTTCATGAATAATCAATAAGTATTCAACCAGCAACAATTATGCATTATGAAATTTTGAAACTAAGCATATTATCAATCCGAAACAAAACACATTATAATTCATGAACGCAAAAATAGTTATGTTTGAGATATGTAAGTCAACATGATTGCACGAAAAATATCGTTCGATAGAATAGATGATTATCAACTTGGCTCATAAAGTAACGTTCTGCTAATGTTGCTAGACAAGTAGCAACGACGACAATTTCGTGGAGCATTAAATTCAAAATAAATCTAATCCGGTTAAATATCACTGTATCAAACAAAAAGCATATACGTCTGGCATTACTGAAAAAAGTTATTTGACAGTAGCATGTAATACATTTTTTTTGCTATGTGACTGAAAGCTCTTCATACCAGAAGCATACCAGAGGCATACAAATGAGGATGAATTTGCATCGGGTCTCGTATATAAAACATACCAACAACTCGTATTTGATTGTAAAACAACCAATCACAGATAGAATAGTTCGTATCGCTACATACCAATCACGTACGAAAGTAAGTGAGATGTGGTATAAAAAACATACCAAATCTCTGTAAGCATTCGAGAATCTCGTATTAGATGTTAGTTTCAAATTGTATGTGAATTTGGTATATGTTCGTATGTAATTTTCGTATCCAGCGATTTAGAGTGTAGCTTTGGTATTGTACAGTTTACAGTGTAGAGTGGTCGTGCGTCACCCCTCTACATCAGAGAGTCAAACCAATTGATGGGCCAACAAACATAACTGAAAAACGTACTTTTTTGCTACAAGAATTCACTTGGAAAGTTTTTCAGTAAGGATGTAGTTTATTTTGGAATTACCTACATGTAAGTGGTTATTTTTGTGAATTTTCCTATTCATTTGACTTGTTTGGTTATCTGCAAGTCATCACATTCTTCGTTATCACATTTGAAGTTACATGGATTGAAATCATATTAGAGTAAGTATATTAGGTAGGGTAGCAACTCACCAAATCCCCAATGTGCAAACACTTTCGATTTTATGAAATGATCTCGAGGTGAACTAATGTTGGGCATTGTTACGAGATGTCAGATATGCAAGTTTTGAAGAAATTACAACGGAAATGACTGATCATGATAGCAATGCAGAAAGAATGATGGTATTTTACAGATCCTCCGTGTCATGACAGCCTTGGAGAGGTAATTCTTGTTAAATTAGCATTTCGACAGGTTGCTATCACTTTCATGCTCAACCTCAAGAGTATTTTCTTAAGCGTGATCATATCACAACCAACCTGCCACTGGCAGAGAAAAATCACATGATCGAAGACAATGACTTCATTTAACTTTGAAAGATGTAAATGGGTCCACATCAGTATTCAGATTCTAGAAATGAAGCATGAATTTAGTGATCGAATCATAAAATCATACCGCTGAAAATTGAATTAAAAACTTGAAATTTCAGCCAATAAATCACGAATAATATCGCGACTTTTTCATGAAGACTTCCATAAAGTGGTTCATGAAATTCCGTTCGTATCAGTTTGATTTCCGCTTTGTTAGGATGCTTATTAGCAAATATTCATTCCTTTTGAAATCCAACTTGTTTCATACTACTTATATAGGAGAGTCATCTCAGTAGTATATAGTCTAAATTGGCAAATTTTGACTTTTTTCAAAAGTGCTCAAATAATTTTTTGGACCACGGCAACGTAATCTCGGCAAAAAACTGAATCTTTTGATATAAAATTTTTCACTGTACACAGGTACTTTTTTGAGTCGACACCAGTGTTTTTGAGCGAGCGGCATTTTTTCAATTTTCTGATGAGCGGATGAGCGAGCGAGCGGTAATTTTTTGTCGTGAGCGAGCCGTTTTTAGAAAAAACAAAAATTAAAAAGATCAAATAATCAAAAAAGCGAAATATTTGAAGTTCAATATTTCAATGATTTCAATTGACTTTTGAGGATGTAAATGGGTCCACATCATTACATATTTATATTCAGATTCAAGGAATGAGACATACGTTTAGTGGATCGGAAGATCATATCGATGAAGATAGAATTGAAACTTGAAATTTCAGCCAAGAAAACACAATAAGATCGCGACTTCTTCATGAAGACTTGCATTATAATGCGTTTCATGAATTCCTCTGATAATTAGCTCTGATAGTTAGGTTGTTATTAGCAAATATCGATTCCTTTTGATATCCAACTTGTTCCATACTGCTTATGAAGTTGTTTCATGTCAGCAGTACATAAAATTTGCAAAAAATTAGCTTTTTAAAAACTGCTCAAATAATTTTTTGGACATCAGGACCGCTATCTCCGCAAAAAATATTTTCATTTAAATAATTTTCACTGTACACAGATATTTTTTTGAGTCGACAGTCTACCTACTATATACTTACTCTATGATTGGAAATTCTGCTTCTGGAGATTGAACATTTCATGTACAAATCACTCCTTATTCTCTCCTAAACAACGTTTTAGAGCATTCACTTGTTTTTTTTACGGATTTTACGTCACTTTTTATCCCTACTGGGGCCTTGGACGGTGCTGACTGAAGTCAGACTTTGTTTGGAGCGTTGTGGTGCTTTGTAGTCCGGATGCCCTTCCTGCCGACTTCCAATGACACTTTCCGGGTTCGACCTCTGGACCATGAGATCGCTAGTCCAAGTACGCAACCACTGTGCCACGGACACCACTAAGTTAATATTTGTTAAGTACAGTAAATAACAAACATTCCATCCAGTGATATAGGGCCAACATTCGGCAGAATTTCAAAAGTCGACCTTTTAATGTTCAATTATGGACCGCATGTATTGTATGATGCAGTCAGGGGACCGATATGCCGCATCAAAAAAACGTCTATGGTGAATTCAAACAGTTTCACATCAATTGTTTTAGGTTGTCCGAAACATTGGACCTTGAAGAACGGTCTCTGCTATTTCTTCGAAAAAACGTCAATGGAATTCCTCCAAGCAAGGGCTAGCTGTGCCAATAGAGCAATTGGAGCCAATTTGGCATTGGTCGCCACAGCTGAGGAATTAGTGGCTGTCAAGCACATTCTGAAGTAAGTTCGATTTTCCAATGATATGGTCTTTTTGACTTTATGCTGATGCCCCTGACTTTCTGTGACGTTTTGATGGCTTTTTACCTAAACATGTTTTCTATTTTGCAGGCAGAAAGGAGTATCACAGGAAAATAAAACTTGGTTCGGAATTTTTAATTATTATGGATATCTGTATTACGCTGACTCACGTCCTTTCTATACTTATCAACATTTCAGCAATTTTACCAATGGTTCTCGAAGTATGTCGCAGCTTTTCTCTCACATTCAGTTATATTTTTAAGTTTCATGAGTTTTGCTTGTAGACTTTGTGGCGATGGAAGACGGGGGAATGACTGTAGACACTAACGGAAATTGGGAAATGGAAAAGCTCATCAAGAAATTGCCGTCCGTGTGTTCAAGTAAGCATATATGTCAACTCAGCCACATGAAGAAAGGTTCTGTGCATTATGTGCTTCCGAGTACAAACAAGATTCATTTATTTATTCATTTATGTCAAATAGTCACTTTATATTCTCGTTTTTCAGTATTTTTCTTTAATTTTTGCTGAACTAGACAGGAATTAATCGTGCATTTTCAAGCTACATGAATGATAACATATCAATAAAATTTGAGAAAACATGACGTAGCCATGATGGCTCTTAGAGCATGCTCCGGCAGACAGGGTGAGTTTCTGTGGGGAACGAGGCCGAAAATGAGATTTTTTATAATGATGCACACTCTATGCTTGCTACGAATCTGCGCGTCTGATGAGTTCTAATCGGTCACCCTTCTTGTTATGACAAGAGCAAAAAAATGTACGCAGAGTGAACTTTTTGGTAAAAAGAACATTTTCTGCGTGTTTTCCTATTAAGTGAAAACACTATGCATGCATTGTTATTCACACAGTTCCAAGTGACTACTGTGTAATAAATACTAACTTCGACTAAGAAATCAGTCCCAAATTTTAGTACTGTTTTAGCATCAAGATATCAGTACTCATTTAAGAACTGTTTGTGTTCGAAAGCACAGCAGGCCTACTGAACATGTTCATTTTGGCACTCATTCACATACTAAAGTAAGTGAGATGTGGTATGAAAAACATACCAGATCTCTGACAACAAAGGTCTGTCGTAGTTCATTGAATATCGAAAGAGAATGACAGCTATGAAGTCAATACAAGACACCAACACCCTTGATTCCCCGACCGCACTCGCCCGACCTAGGAATCGAACCAAAGTCCGCGGTGGAGACGAGCTCGCACCTTCTTCACTAGGCCACGCGGACAGTTCAAAAAGAATGCGAGTGAAGCGTTCTGTCAATAATAGGACAATATGCTAATTTGCTGACATAGATTTTAGTATTGAAATCGCTTGACATTAGATATCTGACATTACCTTTTTGACATCACCTTCAAATGAATATCGCCGATAAGCAACACTTCTATGCCAAGGATGTTCATTTCATGGATATCTTGGCTACATATCTATGTAAATCTATGGCTTGATTCATAGATATGGTTTGTTTTAAATATCATTTCTATAGCTAATTGCGTTATCTATATTCAACAATAGCAATGCTAAATAATGCTCGTCTATACTCGCTTCGCTCTTTCTACATTTTCAATGTCGTATAGACATCGTATTAATATTGTTATATTTTAAAAGGGAACTTTTCATCTATGTCAAGGACAAGGATGTCAGTTTCAGGTCAGAAAGCATTCACCCAATGGAAAAAATTGGAATTTAAGCTTGAGCAGTGAAATTTTTCGAGTAAAGGGCAACATGTCCCTTACAGTATGATGAATAATACTACAGCTATTAGAGCTACCACCTATTAAATCTTGACAGATGAAATTCGAAAACCTAGCAAAAACTTCACTCTTTTAGAAGGCTCATAGGTGCGCAAGACCGAAAAAATGCTATGTTGGCGACACCCCTTCCCCTTTAGTATTTCTTTATTCGGATTCGTTGATTATCTGTTCTTTTAAGTTTCTATTCCATGTTATGTTGAAACCGGCATGCTCACCTTGCTCACCTTGAAAGGCCCTGTCCCAGTGAAAGGGGCGGCCTAATTTTCCTCTTCCATCTCGAGCGGTCTAATGCATCCACGGTTGAGGCTCCAATGATCTTAATGTCCTCCATCACTTGGCGCTCCCATGTCTTCTTTGGTCGCCCTGTGTTTCTTGGCCCTGGCACAGACATTTCCAAAGCTAGCCGGGTCTGGTGTTCGCGGGGGCTACGTACCACGTGCCCGTACCACCTCAGTCTGTGCCACCGCATGATCCCATCAATCGGATGAATCCCGAGTGCTCCGCGAATGTCTTCATTTCTTATCCTATCTTTTCTTGTTACTCCGAGGATGCTCCGCAACATACGCATCTCTGTTGTGGCGATCTTTTGGCGATTTTTCTCGTTGACTGCCCAGCACTCGCTTCCATACAGCATCACTGGTCGCACCATGTGTAGACCTTTGCTTTTAATTTTGTATTCGGCATGCATTACTTCGAAATTTGATACTGATGAATTACTTTGTTATTCTTATTTTCTTCCCTACAATCTTCAATTATGATGTTTTGTTATATGCTTTATATGCCATAAGTCGAAGCACCAGCTTTTATAAAGAGGTTACAGAAGTAATCGATTAATCATACATTAAACATTATTTTTTGTAAACATATTGTTGATGAAATCCGATTGAACTTTTCACACTAGGTGAAATTAAAAACCACAACAAGTTTATAATTCTTGAATGAAATACTGTCCACTTTGAAGTCCACTTTGTCCAATTTCTGAACCATTATTTCATTACCAGTCTCGCTAAAATAAGACAGTTAATATTTTATTTCACAATACATTTCAAAACAAATTGAGTAGCAGCATGTGTATGCAGATGCATTTAGGTTTAACTTAAAGCCGTGTCGGTCTTGAATGATATCCAGTTAAATGTCACAAACCAACAATGCACGAGTTTCTTTGACGGTTTGATGATAATAGCAAATTGATCAGCTTGATTTGGTAATTTCAAGTACACTTTTCATCTTTGAGTGACCATCTCAATGCTTGAAAGCAGTAGTCATCACTGAAATCCGTGCAGATGTTTGCATATCCATCTCTAATCCTGTGAGCAACGAGATGGTTGGATGTCATGATTACTTCATAGGACTCGATAGCTTCTTTCCGAACAGCTGACATTAATTCCGAGAAGCGAAGAGGATAAGAAGGTCAACAAAAGCTATGCCGGCTGCGAACTGCAATGCTTTTACTTTTGGCTCTGCTCCCACTACCATGTGAACACTAGGATTTCTTAGAAATAGAAGTTTTATTGATGATCCACTGTCTTCTTCTATTAATAGTAAAAGGAAACCCCTCAACCATTGATAACACAGTAACTGTAAATTGATGGTTTTATATCGTTACATTTCACATGTCGTAGCGTAGACATTCGACAAAGGAGCATTAGCAAGATAAACGATCAATTTGACAGAATGCGTCAGCGCAACAACTAACGGATGTCAAGTAAATGAATAGCTTCCTAATGAGATGTTCAGACGACAATACTTGAAAGTTGGACGGCCATCCAAATATTCTGTATCGAAACGCTTCGTTTTGCAAGCTCAGTCAATGAAAATAAATTTTTTTAATGTATATAAAATTATGTCATAATTCTACCATTAATTACGCAGATCTACTGAAAATCAAAAAAAAACTACAAGATACTCCAATACTCAAAAGTCCATCGTCAGCCTCCTATTGGATTAACGTATATTTTTCTTTGATTTTATCTGACAAGAAGATGAATCACGTAGAACTC
Organism: Prostheceraeus crozeri; assembly: GCA_907163375.1. Taxonomy (NCBI): domain Eukaryota; kingdom Metazoa; phylum Platyhelminthes; order Polycladida; family Euryleptidae; genus Prostheceraeus; species Prostheceraeus crozeri. Next base: position 45,341 of record CAJQUW010013114.1, read on the forward strand.
AGCAGACGCTCGGATTCATAGCAAGAAATAGCATACATCATTCTGTTAAAGTCTCATTTTCTGCAGAAACTTGCTCCGGCTGACGGACTAGTTCTGCACTACTATGTCAGCTGTGCTGTTTTTCAAGTTTAGCCTCTATTGGCATACTTCCTGTTATACTTGTCGTGAAGCCAAGAATAAGGTTCACTTATCATAAGTTGCAATGTATAAATTACTCTCTAAACAGAAGCAAGCAGACTGGCAATCAAAATAGGCTTCCCAACAGGCTCGAAGTGCAGACTATTCTAATTAGGATAATAAATAGTTATAATTATTAAGATAGAACCTCAGAAAATGTAGACGAACTTACCACAATCCTTAAAACACTATGGTGTGAAATTCACATCTATCATACAATAGCCATATTTATTTTGCAACGGTTGACTGGAAGGAATTTTTGTCCGAATTTTCGACCCATTGAAGACCCTATTTTCATCACAGACAAAATTGGCGAAGGCTTCTACTTTTGACCTATTTATACTTTTTCTTGTTTTCTACATTCACTTATCACAATTACAATACTTTTCAGGGTTACCACACGGATTTTGTCGTAATAAATGCGGACAAAATGCACACTGTACCTTCGGAGATTTGAAGTACTCTTGCACATGCAAGCCCGGTTTCTATGGAGATCCATATGTGAAGTGTTTAAGTAAGTTTGCAGTTTAGTTTGCAATCTAAATGACCCAATTCGCTGATATGCAAAACATAATCAACTTACCTCAGCATTAAAGCTATCCTAACTAACGCTTGAGTTTATTTGCTCGTCGACATATCTATGCTATACAGTCATGTGCCTATAGGTACATATACCATGGTATATATACCAGTCAAGCAATCGCCCTTTTTACTGTTGCGTAGCGCAGTGACTGTTAAGGTCACAGAATTAGACAGGTCGCCACTTCATCTGTTTGACTAGAAAGGAAACATTGGAACATGTAACGTAAATGAAATGGCACAATCTGCTGACATAATGCCATAGCAATCGAACAATGAGCAGCCAGTTCAACATTAAACACACCAAATTGTGCAAAGTTTCAGTGACTGTTATCAACCGGATCACACAGCAAAGAGACACAGACGATGTCAAGATTTGCAGAGAAGTTTGTGAACGTTTTTTCGTGCGCCTGCTAACTTTTTTTAAAATGATCGGAGGGCCCAACATTATCGAGAAAGCTTTTGCGCAATGATCTGAATTCTTCGAATCTGAAGGAGTCGTGACGATCGGAGCATTTTGAAGGAATTCAGAGCAATCAGCAAGCGACGCACGACTATTTTTCCTATCTTTGTAGGGTATTAAAATTTGCTTTTTGCCCACTTAGTAAGCTCCTGCGTGTGATATCATTGTGAATTAGTTTATACTTCCAGCAAAGTGATACAGTTGACTAGAACATAGACTCCACATGAAGCGTACACAGTCAGCACAATTAGATCATGAGGAGTCGAACTGTGTGAACAATATTTCCATTTGACGAATATATTACTACGAACACCAAAGAGAGACGAATATCTATGTCAATCTCTACCGCTTGCTACCATTGGATTCTGGATAGGATTCTGTCCGCTTTAGACTAACCGACACGCAGATGAATCTATCTCTGTGACTTGAACTCAGAATTCAACAATTTAAGCACAACAATTCTTTGGCAGCCGTAGACACACGGCCCCACAAGGGCTCTACAGTACGGCTCGGAATGCCCCAAACTAGCTTAAAATATAAATAAACGTAGAGCAGCCTGTTGTGCAGTCCTTCAGCTTGTTCAGACATTCCTGACGAGCGCTTGTAGGGCCAAAGAATTGTACGAAGTTTCATTGATTGTTATCAACCGGATCATACAGCAAAGAGATGACTTCAATTCTTCGAATCTGAAGTAATCCAGGCGATTGGAACATTTGAAGGAGTTCACAGCAATCCGCAAGCGGCGCACGTCCATCAGTGGAGAATATAGGATTACATCATTGTTAACATGTGAATCAGTGCTGCATGCGAGATGAAAACGTCGGCGAATATATTTGAATATAACTTTGGGCCTTATGTAGTTTGTTTCTGGGCTTGTAGAAAGCAGTGAAATTATAATGTAATGGAGATGTGAATTCGAACAATTTGATACTTTGTTGTATTATTTTAATTATAATCGATTCACTCTATGTCACAGCAGATGCACACATGCAGAAAGAAAAATGCATTCAACAATGTTAGAACGTTTTTCAATTATATGGGTTAATGAATGTTTCGGGAATTTAATTTCGATATAATGAACATGAAACTTGATGAAAATCAAGACTATCACAAAATAGCAGATGCATTTCCTGATGTTGAGAAGATAGAGATTAATTAATCATTCTGTGACGAAAATTGGATAAATGAATTTCATGATTGATCATTTTTAGCCACCAATTCCCGCAACCTCAAAATTTAGGAATCTCGAAATTTTTGGTGAATTTCTGATCTGAAAATTGCATTCCCTAACGCGATATCAATAGGCATTGTGCACCCAAAAAATCATTGAATGATTATTGCTTTAAAAAATTCAACAAGATGTCTCACCTTTAGTAGCGTGAGTTCTCTTTCAATTTTCATGGTATTTTATAGGATCTAATTTGCATTTAAAACGGAAAAGATTGACAAAATCTCCCTCTCCATGTTCCTGATTTTAAGGATACGCAGAACTACCCACAGTACGAAACAGCTTTTTACAGTAAATTAAGTAGTTCAGATTGATTTTTTGATAGTGTCAGTGCGTCTGTGTGATCAGGTGCAACTCGTGTACAACGCTAATTCTAAGCAATCATCAACTCATGAAGACCAAGACCATTTTTAGATTTTAGAAATTGTTGTCAAATTCTGTAAAATGCGGTTTGTGGACGTTTTGGCATTGTACGAAACTGGACAATATTGAATCACATTGATATGCTCTTTTTTAAAATACGCAATCTTATGCCAGCAGTGATTTTTGCTTCGAGTCGGAATATTAGTTTTTTAAAGAAACTTTAGGCTTTAAAGAGAGAGCTTAAGTATTTATGAACAAGATAAGGTTTAATTAATTTCAAAGATGTGCAGAGTAGCTGCAGATGAATACCTGTGTAACTCATAAAGCTCATACGTCGAATATGAAGGACTGCCACGTTCATGTAATTATGAGTTGTATTTGAAGGCTTTTGAATGGAGGGGGATGATTCGGTACCCAGGCTCTCATTGTGCTTTGAACCAGGGATGTGGAGTTTTAGACTCCGACTCAGGGTGGCAAGTATTTATAGCCTAGTTTCTTTAAAAAAAGCTGGTGACCTACATCACAGATCATAGGCTTACCTGACCATATCTTTAGTGATCATTTCTGTATCAATTATCACTCATTTTCAATGAAAGTTTGTCAAATGTCGCTTTAAGTTGGATGCATGCGACTCGGCTCCTCCCATCTTCTTGATGTGCTCTTCACACGGTTTTTCTCCAATCTCTACCAGGAAGGAAAATCTCCATCCTTCTCCAAAAAATATGAGAGCACCTTCGATTTTAATATGCGCTTTAGAGGAGACATCGCACACGATTAACGTTTGGGTAAGAGATAATGTTTTCAAATAAACTGGTATTTCATTTTTGTCTCTGATGTGACCTTTGGTGCGTAGGTGTGATCGAGGCTAGGAAGGCTTGACTTCTCTACTAAATCGCTGAGTGAAAAGACAATCCATTTTTCACTTTCACGGTTCATTCCCTCAACTATTACAAGCTTTGCATGCACTGCTGTCTCTGTACTTTTGTTTGACGGAGAAAGTTGACATCAAGACAGTGACATCTATATGCACGCGAATAAATAATTAGTTTGTATTATATTTCGGATGCAGTTACAGGCCGGAGTCCGCAGTCCTACCGTATGATAGGACTCCAGGACTCCGACTCCGACTCCGACTCCGACACCGCATCCCTGCTTTCAACTCATCTTTCACTCGGCAGTTTGCATACACGTATTGCACTGACAATAAGGCTTATAAAGTTTGTTCTGAGCACTTTTTCTAGCTACTCGAACAATCATAATTACCTATAGTTTTAAAGATTTCCTTTTCATCTACACTGCAAACTGAGCAATACCAAAGCTACTTACGAAACCGATGTTCAAAGCGATAATAACAAAATGTACGAAAGTACTATTGTTTCTACTCACACACTATGAAAGCGACTGGTTATTCTATTGTATTGTCTTTCCCATGCAATGGGAAAGTCAATCGATTTCGTAGTGTATGAGCAAGAACAAAAGCAAGAACACACTTGTTGTAGAAAGCAAGGAAAGTTGTGCATATTCTCTAACTTAGTTTCATTCTTTGGTTTTCACCTAATTTTCCGCAATGATGATGACATCTGCTGTTCACTCTTCCAGAGCCCTGTAACTGTTTGGCACAAGGAGATCCCCACTATACATCATATGACGGTTTGGTGATACATTTCCAGGGGAAATGCACATACCAAATGACTGCGACTTTGAAGAAACGTTTGAGGAATCGGTCATGTCACCTTGATGTACGAGTAAAAAATGAAGATCGAAGGAGTTGGCAAGTCAAAGGAGCAGATTATTCTTCAGTTTCCTGGACGAGAGACGTAGAAATTCGGTTTGGAGGTGACGTGATTATACTGATGAAGAATGGCATTGCTACAGTAAGTATACTCAAATATGCCGTTCGCAATTACACTTTCAAGAAGAGGTGCCGGGACAGTCGAGATTTTCTATTTGAAGGCATAACCCACGTTCCATTATCATTTAAGTTAGAAACCATTTGAATACAGTCATTAATTATGTCTCTCAATTAGTATTACTATAATTGACAGACCGTCCGTCATCAGGGTGTACCACAGAGTAGGGATATATAGGTAGAGTGTCGACTCAAAAAAGTATCTATATTCAGTGAAAATTTTTATATCTAAAGATTTAGTTTTTTGCCGAAATTACGTTCCCGTGGTCCAAAAAATTATTTGAGCAGTTTTGAAAAAAGTCAAAATTTATCCAATTTATATGCTACCGACTTGAAAGCACTTTATAAGTAGCATAAAAACATTGGATGTCAAACCGAATGCATATTTGCTAGTAAGCATCCTAACTAAGCGGAAATCAAGCTGATTATCAAGGGAATTTCATGAATTGTATTATTCATGAAAATTCGCGATATTATTCGTGATTTATTGGCTGAAATTTCAAGTTTTTAATTCAATTTTCAGCGGTATGATTTTATGATTCGATCACTAAATTCATGTTTCATTTCTTGAATCTGAATAGTGCTGTGGACCCATTTACATCTTTCAAAGTCAATTGAAATCATTGTCTTTGATTATGTGATTTTGCACTGTAAGTGGCAGGTTGCTTGAGATATGATCACGCTTGAGAAAATACTCTTGAGGTTGAGCATAAAAACACCCATCGAATTACTCATTTATCAAACATTAAATCTTCAAGGCTGTCATGACACTGAGAATCTGTAAAATACCATCAATGCTTATGCATTGCAATCATGATCACTTAATTCCGTGGCAAATTCTTCAAAACTGTAAAACGTTGCATATCTAACACTTGGCAACAATTACCAACTATATCCCCTCGAGTTCATTCAATAAAACCAAAAGTTTATACACATTGGGTGTTTAATAAATGCGGAGTTACCACTCTACCTAATATACAATGAGGTGTACAACTGCAAGCGTCAGCATTGAAGTCCCTGGACAGGATCGTCCAAGCATCTCTACCTGGCCGGTTTAAGGATGATGCAATTTGGTGAGTTCCCAAGGATTATGTTACCTATAACGATTCGATTGATCTCCCCATCCAGAATGGATATAATCGAAGCTAAGGTGAGCGAAATGATACGGAAGTGACTTGGTGCTCCACGCATTCTTACCAGTTCTGTTTTGTATGGCAAGAAGAATAGATTGCAATCGCCACTGACATCAATTGTGGAGGAATATAAGGTCAGCAAGATTCGGATGCAGTCTGTGTTGACTTTTTCTCATGATGAAGCCATTTGTTCGGATCTACATCAGTTGAAAGTAGGTCAACTGATCAAAAATCTAGTGAAAAAAATTGACGGTCCAAAATTTCATCATTCTATGAAAATACAGGTCACTAGCTGACAGCAAAATTCAAAATATTTCATCGATGGCCTTTTTAGAAATCATAAATTCTAAAATGGCTGCCAATTTTATATTGTAGCATACTTTTCATCTTGACAGTAAAGTATCAGGCGGATTTTTTTCACTAAATGTTTGTTCAGCCACACCGTGGAACCGAAAGTGGGATGTGGCGAGAGTCATGTCTTCCATTAACCTTATGGCAAAGCACAGTGAGGTGATGGGAGTTGTACAAAACGGCAGGAGAGGTATCGGTATGAAAACGTTTGATCAGAAATGACCAATGGTGACCAAAGAAGAAAGGTACGAGAGAATGAGGTGCGAACCTTGGAAGAAGAAACTTGCCCTGGCAGTGCAAAAGGGGCAGGAAGGAAGATGGTTCAACTAGGAAGTTCAAGATCGCAAGATCTCATGGAACGATTTGTGGAACATAGGCTATTGGCAGTTGAAGCGGAAGCTTCCATGGACCTATAATGTACTTCCAACACCACTAATTTTGCAAGTTTGGGAATCCACACGGACCCTCAGTGTTACTTGTGTGGCATGTCTGACAATCTTCGCCATATCCTGTCTGGTTGTCATATGGCATTGCAGAGAGTATGATACACGCACTAGCACGGTTTGGTCCTGCAAGCGATCGTGGAAGCAGTCTCGGATGCAGTGATACCCTCCAGGTAGGTAACAGGAATATATTTTGTGACGAGTGTTCAAACAAAGAGATGAAAGTCTCCTCGTGTGTTTCGATCTGTTCCGCGGAAGTGGGAAGTTCGAGTGGACGGCTGCCAGATGAATTGTCCCTATCTGACCAACGGCCTGACCTAGTGTTGATGGACGCGATAGAGGAGAGAGTGATTATTAGTGAGCTAACCGTTTCTTGGGAATAGAACATTGAATATACTAATAAGAAGAAAACTGCCAAATATGGAAAACTTCCTGAAGGGTTTCGGAAGCAAAGACGGAAGCGTAAGCTCATGCCCTTTGAAGTGGGATGCCGCGGTTTCGTTGCTCCATCGGTGAGGAAATTTCTTCAGAATTCTGTGAGGAAAGCCGCTGTTGAAAGTGTGAAGATCACCATCATGAAGTTCATGAGTGCAAAGGCAGAAGAAGGCAGCAGCTTTGTGTTAAGGACCTGGGCGCACTGAGCTGTTGCAGACCCACCATCCTGAGAGATACTGAGCTAAATGGGTCGCAATCTCGGTGACGGATGGCGCTCTGCTGATGACTCAGGGCCTTTTGGGTGCGGCAGTTGCGGTTTCACACAGCTAAGTAAGCCTAAACAGAATGATGCCAAATGAGTGTTCATATGCTCATGTACATAGCCACCAATTAATGTGAAAATAGGATTATGTCATCATATCGTAACATTAAACCAGAAAAAGAGCTTTGAGATACTGCTATAAACTATCCATTGAAGGCATTTTTCCAATGCATGTAGGCTATAGTTAATGTTTCTGAAACGAATTTTAAGCATCGACAGCTTATTTTACAGGAATACATGGATATAAAATAGTAGTAATTTTCGAATTCTTAGTCCAAAAACGAAATTTAATTTATCCAGACAATGTCCATGTGGCACTTACACTCACTGTAAACTTATCGATACCAAAGCTACTTACAAAACCGATTGACAAAGGGAAAATAACAAATAGTAAGAAATCGTTATTGTTCGTGCTCATACACTACGAAAGCGACTGGTTATTCTATTGGATTGTCTTGCAATGGGAAAGCCAATCGATTTCGTAGTGTATGAGTATGAGTAAAAGCGCTTTCGTACATCGGTTTACATTGCACTGTCTCAATCACATTTGCAAAATAAATTGAACAAATTCTTACAAGATTGACAGTAAGAAGGACGACATTTTGTAACAACACGTCTTATGTGAAGGAAATCTCATAGAAATCTGAGTATTTTCTCAGTGTGAATGGAACCAATCCGTCCTGGCAATATGCCACCTTGTATCTCTGCATAGCACAAATTACTTCTTGCCGCATCGTAATGCCATTTTTGTTTGTACTGAAAGTTTTGGTACCTATGCTAAAAACATGCACTTCCAGATGTGCATTATTCCTTCCATGTAGCGTACATATGACATCCCCTATTCCTGTTAATCCTAATTGCAGGTTAATGGACAAATAGTAAGAGGCAGCAACCGCATTGGCTTGACATTCGAAAACGGTGGAATAACATTTACTGCTCCGAAGAAGTGTGGACGGATGGTGGTATCATTCCAAAATAATGTAGATGTTTCAATTTCTCTTCAACGCGATTTATACGGGAATCGATTGGAAGGTAAAACTCAACACCGTTAACAGCGCTGCATTGGTAACTTCGTTGACATTTTATTGAATCACAGTTAAGCAGCGATTTTCAGAAATTGATTGTCATTTAATTGATGTATTGAATCTACTAATTGTGGTTGCAATTACTTGCTTTAGAACAATGAATGAACTCCTAGATAATGGAGGAGTGTGTGTGCGGGTCCTCTTGCCAAAAGTAGATTATACAGGTGTCTGTGATAGTCGATTATTGAAAAGTTAAAAATGTCCAGAAGCTAGTGAACTCTGTGCGAGTTTCAGCAATACCTGGTCCGACGGATATTAGAAAAGCATAAAAATCGTGAATGATGTACATGGATTGCTTCATCATAGCATTCGACTTCGTTTAATTCAAAAGGCCCTCACCCTTGCGGCCTCGAGCTTTGAAGACATCTGTTTTCAGGAATGCTATGAAGAAGCAATGCACTCGATGTAGTTACGTAAATAACTATTGCAGTGAATGCTTTTTGGTATTATTTCATTGATGCCGCCGTTGCCGGCCACTGAATTAATAACCACAATCTATGCTATGCATGCAGTTTGAAATTTCATCGAATCAAAGCATGCATTACAATAGTAATCATGCCTAGGTAGGGATTTTTCAAGGATAAATGATCCTTACAGCCTCGGGCGCCAGGTGACTTCGGCTGTGCGACTCACTGATGTTTTTAAAATATAGGCATAATTGTTATATTGTGAGCAAGCAATTTGCTGTATGATTAGAGTCAATTATTAATTGGCATAGCTAAAATTGCAATCACTGAGCAATCTATTAAATGAAATTCAGTATGAAGTTGATACATTTTATTTCGTTCATGCTATTTTTCAGAATTGTTATCCTTTCCTTATGCGACACACTTCAAGCAGTCAAAAATTATTTTCCAGGAATCTGTGGTAACTGCAATGGAGATGCTAAAGATGATTGGATGACAAAGCGAAGCAAAAATGCTGCTCACCTCCGCAACAGGGATGCTGTCTTCGGAAACAGCTGGAGAATACCTCGCGCCATAGCCGACGAAAATGACAGGTAAGCTTTGTCAACTATCTCTATAAACTTGTAAGGATTCGTTATCTTCGTTTTTTAGCTACACCATGTAGCGGTAGCGTGAATGACGTTAATTCTAGCCAGCATGGCGGCAGTTTGTCCCTACCGCAACGAGGCAGGCATATTTCCTTGCTGCAGCCGGCGTAAGACCAGCCGCCGCTGAGAGCCCTCTCTCTTTCTCACTCTATTCTCTCAAAATTCAAAAAGTTTATTGCCCAGGATGGGAACAAACAAGATACATATGCGTTACATACATTACTACAATATTAATGTGGTAGGCAGGGAAAGTAAGATGACGACAATGATGGATGAAATGGATGAGATCCAATGAAAAGTAAAAGCACACTTTGCACCATGATCCTTGTTGTATTCGCAGATGAAGTTCGAATTGAGATGAAAGTCTGAAAAGGTCTTGGGATACATGAGTAACATAATGTGGACGATGATAATGTAGCAATATAATAAATGAGACATTATTTCATGTTGTATGGGAGAGTAGACGAAGCATGCATCAATGAATGTGTGTTTCTCATTCATTTGAGCAATATTTTATGTTACCAGTTTCCATTTTAAATCTATTTAGTGATTTTATTTACGCATCACACTCAGCAGCAGATTACTAACCCTATATCTCTCTCACTCTCACTCTCTCACTCTCTCACTCTCTCTCTCTCTCTCTCTCTCTCTCTCTCTCTCTCTCTCTCTCTTTGTCTCTCTTTGTCTCTCTCTCTCACACTGTTGTCTCTCTCTCTCTTTGTCACTCTCTCTCTCTCTTTGTCACTCTCTCTCTTTGTCTATCTGTCTTTCTGTCTCTCTCTCTTTCACAAGAGGAATTATCTAATCAAACAGAATCCAAAGTCTCAGTGGAAGAAAATTGACAACATAACTCATAGAAAACAATTGAATAAAAATATCTGTTGGACCGAAATCACTCCATCAGTATTAAACATTAAATTGGCTGAACGCAGTTCAATTTCCAAATGTCAAAACTTTCCTGTAGCTCTTCAATATGATCTCTCCATGCATCCTGTACCTTTTATCAAATTAGAAGAAGTAGCAATAGCTCTATCCAGAACTCAATCAACATCCACCGGACCATCGAAAATCCCTGCATTTGTTTTCAGAGAGTACTATGACCTCATTTCTCTCCCATACCAACATGTATGGAACTTATCAATTCGCACAGGTCAATTTCCCAAAAATTATAGGACTGCAAGTGCTACAGCTATACCAAAAGTTAAAAACGCCAAATCTGCTGATGAAATCAGAGGAATCTCTGTCACCAACATTTCTTCCCGAATTTTTGAACGCATTGTTCACAAGAAATGGATATTACCGGAAATAACTAGGCTTGGTGACCAGTTTCAATTCGCATATCGACCATGCATTGGAACAATTGACTGCCTTTTGCCTCTGCATGCAACATTATGTACTTGAACAACTTGACCAGAAAGATACAAACTGTGTCCACGTAGTTGCTATCGATTTTTCAAAAGCATTCGATCGCTTGAATCAGAATATTCGTTCTTTCAAGTTCCCGGCTTTCATCGATTCTCCATATGTCTGCAAATGGTTGTATGACATTTGTACAAACAGATCGCAATACCTAATGTTGAATAGCAATGCATGTAAAACATTGAACATTGGTCTTGGATGTTCGCAAGGAACTGTAGTAGGACCAAACATATTTTCTATGTACACTGATGATTGTAGGGCGAAAAACAAAACTACAAGACTGTTCAAATATTCAGATGATAGCACCATCGCCATTCCGTGTAACTACCCTTCCAACAACTATTGTAAGGAACAAATAATAAATGAGTTCAATAACCTGAAACAATGGAGCCTCGACAACCATATGCAGATCAACGTGTCGAAAAGTTGTCAAATACAGTTCTCCATCAACCACACACGATGCAACAGCAATGATGCTTTGGACATCAAATACGTGAATACGATAACAATTTTAGGAATCCTATTTCAAGAAAATTGCAAATTCTCAATGCATAGTAAAAGGCTTGTTTCAAATCTTAGACGTCTCATTTACATCATCAAGGACCTGAAGCTTAATCATTTCTCGAGAGCCGACGTGGACAAAGTCTTTGAAGCTCTGATTTTAAGTAGAGTTAGATATGGTATCTCAGTCTATGGATCGGACCAACACGCTGTTGCACGCATTGACAAATTCCTGAAAAGCTGTCACCGCCACGGATATACTTTCAGGATGCATGATGCAAAAGAAATTTTGTACCATGAAGACAGGCGGATCCTACACAACATTTTGCGAAATGAGCGTCATCCTCTGTAAAAATTCATACTTTAGCAGAAAAAGCCCGCAGAATATATCAATAAGAAGTAATCACTCACAATATAAGCCAATCACTCGAACACTAAGTTTTCTCAATTCATTCTGTAATCGCGTTTTACCAATCTCACTTTTGCCTTAATACTTACTGAACACATCTGAAAATGTATGATGATTTAGTCCAATAGATGTAGTTACTGTATTTGGAATTATAATAAAGATTCAATAGTTCAATAGTTCAATAGTTCTCCCTCTCTCCCTCTCTCTCTCTCTCTCTCTCTCTCTCTCTCTCTCTCTCTCTCTCTCCCTCTCTCTCTCCCTCTCTCTCTCCCTCTCTCTCTCCCTCTCTCTCTCCCCCTCTCTCTCTCTCTCCCTCTCTCTCTCTCTCTCCCTCTCTCCCTCTCTCTCTCCCTCTCTCTCTCCCTCTCTCTCTCCCTCTGATAAAAACTGAATTAAAAACTTGAAATTTCATCCAATAGATCACGAATAATATCGCGAATTTTTTCATGAAGACTTTCATTATAATGTAATTTCTGAAATTCCCTTGACAATCAGCTTGATTTCCGCTTAGTTAGAATGCTTATTATCAAACATTCATTCGGTTTGATATCAAACTTGTTTCATACTACTTACATGGAACAGTCATCTCAGTAGTATATAAATTGTCAAAATTTTGACTTTTTTCAAAATTGCTCAAATAATTTGTTGGACCATGGGAACGTAATCTCCGCAAAATACTGAATCTTTTGATATAAAAATTTTTACTGTATGCAGATACTTTTTTGAGTCAACACTCTGCCTATATATCCCTACTATATGCCTCCTACCTATGCCACATGGCGGGACCAGGTCAACCATATCGAATGTACGACATGGAAGGTCTCTCCCAGCCTATGGAAACATAGCAGAACCTAACTGAAAAACAATTTCGCGAATTGTAGTTAACACTTCCGAAAAGCGTAGTGTGCTCTCCAGTACGCTACAAGCATTCACTACACACGATTTGCCGATGATGTATCTTTAGTTAATGCAGATTCATCCCGCTATGGTTCGATTGACTGAATGTATGATGAATTGAATACACACTGATCGAAACATTAAAATTCCAAATGATAGAAAACCATCTATTTACAATAATATGTCCCGATAGTCAAATTGATCACCCACATAACACCGACTTTATCGAGTCTCTTGTCATAGCACCTCTCTTCTGATTGCTGTCTCACTGTCGCCCTGCTCGTCGGGTGAATATTCCACTGCTGACTGAGGATTAATATCAAAATCAACAAAATCAGCTTCGTCATCCATATAACGGGCGACGTTATGTAGAACACAACAACATACAATAAGTATAGGATATCACACTGATTTCAGTAGATAAACGCTGAGAATCTACGAGAATCCTCGCCTCCGGCTCGGAGAATAGATAGCTTATGATACGAGTAGATTTTCAAGCAGCGTTTATCTTCGGAAATCAGTGTGATATCCTAATTTATATGAACGATATCTTAAAGGGAATAATAATTCATAAAACTCAAGCGTTTAACACTGCAAATGTCGACAACATGAAAGACATGTTTAGTGGAACTTTCTCAAACTGTGTATTCAATGTCAAGTTTCAGAAGTAAGAGACAGTGTGACATGACTCAGCATAGTATGATACTTATTGTTGATAAATTATTAAAATTTGTTCAATTTACTAATTTATTATAGTTTTCAATATTTTGTATGACCGATATCAGTAGAATTGTAGATATTTAACGATAGAATATAATCGTTTATTCTACTAGTAGATTATCGTTCTATTGGGGGTCCATAGTAAAATATTGAAAACTATGATAAATTAGTGAATTGAACAAATTTTAATAATTTATCAACAATAAGTATCATACTATCATGAGTCATGTCAAATTGTCTCTTACTTCTGAAACTTGACATTGAATACACAGTTTGAGAAAGTTCCACTAAACATGTCTTTCATGTTGTCGACATTTGCAGTGTTAAACGCTTGAGTTTTATGAATTTCTATTCCCTTTAAGTTTCTCAGTTTATCTACTGAAATCAGTGTGATATCTTTACATATTTTCTCGATTGACAGTCTAACTTTATATCCAAGTTGTGGAAATCATCTTTTTAATTGACCGAAGACGCGTTCAATTATTACCCTTTCACGACTGTGTTCTCGGTTCAAATTTACTTCATTGCCTTGTGGATTCCTATGTGGAACCAATAGCCAAGGCGAAGAACCACATCCCTCGTCTCCCACAACAATGAAGTTCATAGTTTCTGCTGATCTTATGCAGAAATTGCCGACACTTGAATTTTTCCAAATTCGACTATCGTGTGTGATCCTGTCCAACTGAGATCGACACTGGGGAATATCTCGTAAGCATGATCAACCGTGGCCTGTACGTTGAAACACGGAAAAGCTTTACGGTTAATGTATTCATCACCATGCCGACCTCTCTATACGAACATGAGTGCATTCAACAGCGTCCATGACACACGGTAGATGAAATCTTTGAAGCCACTTCGTTTTCAACATTGTCCATTTCAGTCCTATTTTTTTCGCGAATATTGCCTCCATCACTTGGGGTATCACTTCGCCACTGTGGTTTGATGGACCCCAATGTCCTCTCCAACTCCTATTTGAAATCCAGGATCAGAGATGCATACATGTACCTTGTAAAAATGAGCATTTTATCAAACGGGGACATGCATTTGACTGACTGAATGGAAACAATTCATTTTCCCCGACGACATTCGATAGCGATTAACATAGAAACATGTTATATTTTAGTCTTACTCTGATCACTTTTGAATCAGCAGACTATTATATCGGACTATAGGTTAAAAGAAAATTTGGCACACTAGGGCTGAATGTAAACTAAAGCTAGTAATAGCTATGCGTAGGCCTTTGCCTAGGCTATCTGCAAGATGCCATAGGATTAGGCTACGTACGATCGCCAATTCGGCCGATTCTTTCGATGCACCTAAAAATTAATATATTGTAATTATTCTTAAGCTGCATATTTAATGATTACAGAAAATGGAAGTCAAACTTTGCTGCTGAAATATTTTTGAAATAAGCATTTCAGCAGCAAGGTTTGACTTCTATTTTCTTTAAAGATCAATCCTCGGAGTATTCTTTAAATTATCAGTTTTAAAATGGTATCAGGCTTTTGGTGATGCATTCATGAAGACATATACATGTATAGGAGAAAGTCTAGGCCTCTAGTATATCAAAATGGGATTTAGTACCAAACTTGGTTCAAAATTACTATTTAGGTGTTTCTGAAACGACATCTTAATTGTCATCACCTAGTGGGCCTGTGGGTATCCCATGGGTAAAGAAAAATTTTCGTGGGATGGGCCCGGGAATCGAAAAGTCATTCCATTAACAACCATGGCTTTTGGAAAGGTGGGAGCCTGATAAAAGCGGACACTTGATACTAATAGAAGTAAGTATCATTTTCAATGAGGTGAAAAATACTATTTCATGCATTCGAGAATTAGACATGCTTCAACGGCATCGACATAAAGAAACCATCTCTTCAGATAACATGCATGTAAACCTAATTATTTTCTACCAAAGACTATGGATTTTGTCCATAGTCTTTGTTTTCTACTAGGCCAAAGTTTCGTCAAATAAGCTAAACTATAAAAATATATTTAACGTTGTAGAGGTACAATATCTTGAAGAGAAATAGTACTTACAAAATTTTATTGCATGTCATGTTGTGATTCTCAAAATACAGCACTTGATTTCACCAGATTAACATGTTTATCAATAATTGACGATTTCAGCAAAATGTTGCGTGGTGCATCTGAAAATGATAATCTATCATTTCTGTTTAATTATGAATACAGGCCCTAAAAGGGTGTTCCTATTGGGCTAGTTTTTGTGGAAATAACATAAATGCTGAATAAGCACGCATATAGTGTAGGCCTATCTGGTTAACCGCTTGATTATAAATAATTGGTACGTACATGAACTTTTGATGAAAAATGATGTTTAGTTGAGTATTTCATTATAATCAAGGACAAAGATTAAGGAGACATAAATAAGACAACTCATCTAAAACTAAACGTTCTGAAATTTCAACACTTTCCATGATTACAAATTTACGTAATGGTAAGCTCCAATTATTGAGCTATCATCCACAGCATCTTCACCAGCAGATGCTGATGCCTTCATATCATTCTTATTCTTATAATAAGCAAACTGTTGCAGAAGTACTGCCCTTTGAAGCTCTGTAGTGGTCCATTTTTCCGTCTCCTCCGTTTCGAGAAGCAATTTACGCTTTAGACGCACTGTCGGTGGTTTGGGCCTACTGGCAGATACATGTAAGGTTGTCACTTGTTGGTGCTAAAGGTACTTTTCACCGGAACCTGAAACCAGCGTTCTTTTCACCCGAGTTTCAGAGTCAGCTTCATTCGATTCATATTCCGACGATGTCGAATTAGTCTTATCAGTGCTTTTGTCATCTTTCAAGATGCCTACATCAACTGCTACCGGAACTTTGTTTAATGTAGGATTGGTATCATCCGCATCAATCAAATGTTTCAAGCACTTTTCCAGCGGGAGTAAAGTCATTGGTATGTTGCCCGTACGAGTCATGTCGTCAGTTTTCTTCTTTAATTTTGACTACATATTTTCGATCTTTTTCTTCGCCCGATTTTGAAGGTAGCTCACTAAACAGCTTGGCCAATAGTCCAATTTTCCAATAGCGTAGTGTGTAGGGTTCACTTCGTAGTGGTAGTGTTTGGTTATTCATAGGAAAAATAGTGATCACACACAACACACTTTCACTACGTAGTGAACACTAAATTTTTTTCATATGGCTCAATGTCTGCTTCAGATAAGGATTTTGTGATTTACTCTCAAGAAATTCCAACTGCTTCCGCTCAGTGAAATGAGCCACATATTTGTGAAGAATCTTCAAAGACACCATGGATAATTATGTTGCAAGTGGCGTTCCACAGTGTTCCGCTTTAGGACTCCTACTTTTTGCCACATTGATCAATGATGTGCCGAAAATGTCTTTCTTTCTTTCTTTCTTAACTGTTCAAGGTTCATGAAATCCTGAACGAATAGTTCTCATTGGTTTTATGAATGTAGGTCGCCAGCGGGCATGAAAGACAAATGCAGTATCGAAGTACACGCAACCCTTCCAAGTGCAGTTCACCCGTTTATCCCCGTAACCACAGCAGACGCAATTAATATTTGTGTTAATATTGCCATTGATGTTGCCATTGTTCATGAGATTAAATGCCTGAAGAAGATGCAATCAACAGTGCTTGCTAGTCCACTCTCACTGAGAACGATCTCAGAATGCCACTATAAAACGAGTGGGAGGCCCATTAAAAAACTACTCTACTAATGCATGCAGCAAGACAATACACGGCCGCATGCAAATAGTTCAGCATTGATTCCAATTCCAGAGCAGAAATTTCAATTCCAATTCCAGTCGAAACAGTTCAATTCAATTCCAATTCCATAATAAGATTCGATTCCGATAATTGGATGTCGCGTATAGTGTATTGTGTTAATGTATCTAACGTTTGTTCGTTTCAGTCTAACAAATCCTATCCTCGTTGGTCCTGTGGTCCGGCGCTCATATGTGCATTTTCATGTTCATAGTTCATATTTCTTGTGTACACGTATATATTATATAGCCTACGCCATTTTCGTCTCGTGAAAAAAAGAAAGAAAAGAAAATTAACGATCAGCAAAGAATCAAACGCTAGGATTGAGAGAGAGAGAGAGAGAGAGAGAGAGAGAGAGAGAGAGAGAGAGAGAGAGAGAGAGAGAGAGAGAGAGAGAGAGAGAGAGAGAGAGAGAGAGAGAGAGAGAGAGAGAGAGAGAGAGAGAGAGAGAGATAGAGAGAGAGAGAGAGAGAGAGAGAGAGAGAGAGAGAGAGAGAGAGAGAGAGAGAGAGAGAGAGAGAGAGAGAGAGAGAGAGAGAGAGAGAGAGAGAGAGAGAGAGAGAGAGAGAGAGAGAGAGAGAGAGAGAGAGAGAGAGAGAGAGAGAGAGAGAGAGAGAGAGAGTGAGAGAGAGAGAGAGAGAGAGAGAGAGAGAGAGAGAGAGAGAGAGAGAGAGAGAGAGAGAGGAGATGCGAATAAATCTATTAATAAACTGACAGAAGAAAGAAATTCAATGTGCGAATAACGTGATTGTTGATGACAGAAAAATGGACGATAAAAAATGACGTCATGAAAACTGATTAATGGTCCATGCTGTAAAGGAGATTAAAAATTCCGTGATAAGAACGAAATGTGGTCGGTCGCAAGCTAACGAGCAGAGATTAAAGAAAACTCTCTTCCTCTTTCCAAACCAATTGTTTTTTGTTTTGTGTGTACAACAATTAAGTTAATCTCTAATTTTTGTGCTTATCCTATCAAGAACTAAATTCAACAATTCTTTTATTTTGATTAATTATCTTACTTGATAAATAGCTACTATCGACCAACCACATTTCCCTGACGGGTCACGCATTCAACAATAGAATATAGCTCCCTCTGTCGATCTATCTCTCTCTTGTCTCTCCGTGAAGTTAATACAACGGCGAGTCCAGTGATTTCAATTTTTGTACAAATAGATTTATCACAGGTCTATCGAAAAAGTGGAATTGAGGTTTATCAAGGTCAATTCCAATTCCGACTTTTCCAACTCTGACTGCTACATCTTCCCTACTCGCCGCATTTGCTAGCGCCGAGCGATTACAATCTGTCTGCCATTCTGACGATGTTTCGCGTTGAAAAAATACTTCACTAATGTCGATGAATTCAAATTCGCTTCAGATACCGAAGACATTGCTCGAAAATGGCATTCGGAATCTTGATAAGCGATATGAAAAGCATGGTGCCATTGATATGATTATTTTATTTGTCTGGTCGCGATGTAAGCGTTAGCATCAGACTGTGATGATGAATCGAACTCCTCTAGTGCTGTATAGTGAAGTAGTTTCAGATTATGCCTGCAATTTTTTGATGCAATTTGCATGAACATAAGTGGATTTGAATAGGAATTGTTTTCTTTCCAGTGAATGCGTAAAAGAAACCAGTGTTTGGCCGAGGTGTCGTAAAGAAATTCAAAACAAATCACTTGAATTGTGCGGAAGGATGGTGAAGAAGGACGATCCATTATATGGACCATGTAATCGAAAAGTCAAAATGAACGCCAATGCTGAGTAAGTGCTGTTCTTCTAGTCATAGAGTAGGTATATTAGGTAGAGTGGTAACTCCGCATTTATTAAATCCACAATGTGTATACACTTTCGATTATATTAACCCTATCTGACCTGGGCTTTTTTAACTGTCTCAGCCTGGGGAGGGGCCGATTCGCCCCTCCCCCTCAGATTTCCTAAACTAAACGCTCAAATTTAATGAAATTACATGCATACTATATTTCGGGCATGATATTTTCAGTGGTGGAGTCGGTTTTTTAAAAACTTTAATTTCTCTATGCTATAAATAGCAATTCAAAATTTGAAAGTGAACTTTTTACAAATTTTAGATACTTTTTTATTGTTGCAAAACCAATCGCTTCGGAATGTTAAAAATACTAAAACATAACGCGAAAGTGTTATATCTGGCATGTTTCTTGCTATATCAATGCTAATTTATTGCTTTTATTCATACATGTATAATAGTATTTCAAATTTCAAACATTGAAACAGTAAAAAGTCTTTTTTTTCATATGCGAGAATTTCATTCCAAATTTGCTATCTATCATTAGCTAGAATATATTATCACAAATACGCAATTATTACAATGATGCGTTTTTCCAAAAGTTCCATTATTCGTGTAAAAAATGAGAAAATGTTCATTATTCTACTATTTATTCATGAGTAGTATATGGAGGATATAAGACTAAAACGCATTCAAATACTATCCCAATATCATACTATAAAAAGCATTGATGTTATCAAAATCATTAATTTGTGTCTATTATGCAACACTACATTAATTTATTCGAGAAAAAGTTTGAAATGAGAGCAGAAGGTAAATTCCAACGATTTTTATGCGTCTTAACTAGTTTTCATTTAGCTCGTACGGCCAAAATTTTGGCCAAAATTAAATCTTTTACTCCCAAAAGATGCGCAATTAAAAGTTAGGAAAAGTCACGGAAGGTACACTTCTCACACAAAGACGTTCAGCTGTGGGATTAAAGAGTATCTAGGGAGGGGCCGAATCGGCCCCTCCCCAGGCCAGATAGGGTTAAATCCCCAATGCCTATACACTTTCGATTTTATTAAATGAACTCAAAGGAGATACGTTGTCACCAAATGTGTGATATGCATATTTTCGCATTTTTGCAGAAATTACAGCGGAATTGAGTGATCATGATTGTAACGCAGAGAGGAGGGATATCATTTCACAGATTCTCATGACAGCTTTGGAGATTTAATGTTTGTTGAATGAGAAATTCGATGGGTTCCTATTACTTTTATGCTCAACCTCAAGAGCATTTTCTTAAGCATGATCATATCACAACCAACCTGCAACTGGCAGAGCGAAACCAAAGACAATGACTTCATTTAACTTTGAAAGATGTAAATGGGTCCACATTGCCATTCAGATTCAAGAAATGGAACATGAATTTAGTGAATTATAAAATCATGCCGATGAAAATTGAATTAAAAACTTGAAATTTCATCCAATAGATCACGTATAATATCGCCATTTTTTTCATTAAGACTTTCATTATAATGTAATTCCTGAAATTCCCTTGATAATCAGATTGATTTCCGCTTAGTTAGGGTGATTATTATGAAATATTCATTTCTTTTGATATCAAAATTGCTTCATACTACTTATATAGGAGAGTCACCTCAGTAGTATATAAATTGGAAAAAATTTCACTTTTTTCAAAAGTGCTCAAATAATTTTTTGGACCATGGGAATCTAATTTCCGCAAAAACTGAATCTTTTGATATAATAGTTTTCATTGTATACAGATACTTTTTGAGTCAACACTCTGCCTATATATCTCTACTCTATGCTTCAAAGAAAAATTCTTATTAGCTTGTTATTATTAGGTAGGTTCACGATTTATGTGTTTCGAGTGTTGGACGTCGGCAAACGTCGGTCCGTTGAGATGGCGGTTCTCCACGTTCCGATCTTGAACGTCCATATGCCCAAGGTTTAGCGGCTTGAAGTCGGCTCGCAAGTTGTCGCACCACCTCTTCTTCGGTCGTACTTTTGGTTTGCGTCGTTCTACCTACAGCGTTATTGACCAGGAGTCCTCCTGCATTTTTTGCACAATTTTTGAATAGTGATTGGCCACTTGGCATAAATCATCACACTTGGCACACACATGTTGAAAACATGGCCCCGACTTCGGAAGGAAATGCTGCAGTTCGTAAAAATGGGAAAGAGCTCTCGAAAATTCTTCAATGCACACAGAATTCTCGTCGTCACACCGTCAATGCAGCCACCCGCTTGACCAAGCATGTATCCGAGATGACAAGACTGTGGAGTAAGTCACATTGATCCTGACCAATCTGAACATGGATAGCTGTTCCTGGCGGGGAGGGACATCACCACAGCTCCATCTCTTGCAGCCGACAATAGAGAAAAATGACACTCATATAAATACTCAAAAATACGAGTATAGTGGCCTTCAAATCTTATGAAATTATTCACCTTCATAGAAAACAGACACTGTCCGATATCATTGATAATAAAACAAGATTTTCTGAAATTCCAGCGGTTGTTACTACGATGGTTGCGCTAACTTCAAGGAACTTGAAAAGAGGAAATGCTCTTACTTCGCAACAGCAGCTGGACTATGTCGCACACATGGTTTCCCGATGCCAAACTGGAGAGAAGAAACGAATTGCAGTAAGTTTGATATAATTATTCTAATCAGAATTATCTAATTCAGATAAACAGTTTGATCTAAATTACATGCAAATACATTTAATTTACATGTGCACTGTATATCGCTGGATACGAAAATTACACACAAACATATACCAAATTCACATACAATTTGAAACTGGCATCTGATACGAGATTCTCGTATGTTTACAGGGATCTGGTTGTTTTTCATACGAAATCTCACTTACTTCCGTATGTGATTGGTATGCAGCGATACGAACTCTTCTATCTGTGATTGGCTGTTTTACAATGAAGTACGAGTTGTTGGTATGTTTTATATAAGAGACCAGATGCAAATTGGTCCTCATTGTATATGTTTCGTATGAAGAGCTTTAAGTCACATGGCAAAAAGTAAGCTATATTACATACTACTGTCAAATAGCTTCTTTCAGTAGTGCTAGCCGTGAAGATTTCTTTTTGAAAGTGTGATGTTTAATTAGATTACTTTAGATTAATTGTGAATTTCTTACTCTACGAGTATGCCGTTGTTGTTACTTGTCTAGTTGCATTAACAGGACGCTTGGTCCTGTTAACATCAATTCATTCAAACGATTTTTTCGTGCAATCATGTTGACTTATATATCTCAAACACAACTATTTTTGCGTTCATGAATTATAATGTGTTTTTATTTCGGATTGATGCTATACTTAATTTCAAAATTACATATTGCATAATTGTTGATGGTTGAATACTTATTGATTATTTATGAAATGTCATAGACTTATCGAATTCAATATGATTAAGTTGATGGTTAAAATCGAATTCAGTATTGTAAGTGTGACTATTAGATGTCATTATCTTTCTACTTACAAAACATTAGCAACAATAGTGTGATCTTTATTGACAAAAGGCCTTAAATCAACATACTTTGGACATGATTGATGCTTTCTTTTAACATTGTGTTGGTATGGCTTTCGTATTTTGGCCTGGATCCTTCGTATGTGATTGGTACTGAGCGATTTACAATGCACGTCGGCGTCACTGCCGAATCCGAATTCGGACTTGAGGCGAACCATGATTGGGTGATGTTGCGCCAGTTTCCTCGTTTTCTAGCGGCGCTCCAGAGAACGCTCGCGCTGTTGAAGTTGGGCTGGAAATTTTGTAGATATTGTCTTCTTTGGCTTCCACGGGGCCTTTTCCCATCAATTCTTCCTCCGAGGCACAGTTTTCTAAGTTTGCCGTTCAGGATGTAGTGCCCAACAAACTAAAGTAGTTGTCTCTCAACTATTGTCAAGATTTGTCTTTCTTTTGTAACGCGTCTAAGTGCCTCTTCGTTTATGATTCTATCAACGTGAGAAATTTTGAGCATGCGTCGATAAAACCACATCTCCGCTGCTGCGATATCCCGCCGCGTCTCGTCTGTGAAAGTCCATGACTCACATCCATATTCAACGCAGGCCAGACACGTTTTGAAAAGACGGATCTTCAGTATCATTGCTAATTTTCCATCCGTGAACAAATTCTTTATGGTGTTGAATGCCTCCTTAGCTAGTGCGATTCTTTTTTGCTGCGACTTCAGAAATCGAATTCAGAGAGGCAGTTTGATGAAACTCTTCAGCATTTAATTAACATGCACAATGACATCAAGAGATGCGAAAAGGGTCATTTCTGTTTGCTGCTTAATCCGTCATACTTCCCCGCTATTCGTGGCAGCATCATTGCTTGTTGACATACGCATTGAGATGCGCTTCACATGCCATGTTTTACACATGCGAGAATCCACATATCCTTGATTGCAGATTGATACGTATTGTAATTTCTGCACTACAGAATTCTCTTCTTAGGATTTGGAGTCTTGCATCAACTTCGCTATTTCATATTTTTGAAAACCAACCATTTTAATTTCAGTTATTATAATGATACATAGACGTGTACATCTCTTCTGGGCAGCAATTTGAAATGGGTACTGTCAGCTTGTTAATGTTTGTTCAAAATCAACGATATTCTGAAAATTGTGGTGTTGCAGATAAAAAATATCTAAAACTTGAAGCTAGATTTCCCCAAAACTTGTTATATTAGCATAGTTCATCACCCTTTTAGCCTGCCTTAAATGATTTTGAATTTCCTGCACCGATGTCGGAATCGTGTGGCAGCATGGGGCCTGAATATGTTTTATTGATCAGACAGAAACTTAATCTCGCAGTTGACAGAAGCAACCGAAAATTATTCATTTTTTAATCTACAATATCTATTGCATAAAGTTACATAATCGCATGTAATGAATTCAAGCATGCTTATGGACTAGCTCGCAGAGTAGGTATATTAGGTAGAGTGGTAACTCCGCATTTATTAAATCCCAAATGTGTATACACTTTCGATTTTATTAAATGAACTGGAGAGGGATACAGTCGGATTTGTCACCAAATGTGAGATATGCGCATTTATGCAGTTTTGAAGAAATTACAACGGAATTGCCTGATCATGATTGTAATGCAGAAAGAATGATGGTATTTTACATATCGTACGTGTCATGACAGCCTTGGAGAGGTAATGTTTGTCAAATTAACAGTTCGATAGGTTGCTATTACCATGATCAACCTCAAGAATATTTAAGCGTGATCATATCACAGTCAACCTGCCACTGGCGAAATAACAATCTAAGACAATTATTTCAATTAACTTTGAAAGATGTAAATGGGCCCACATCATTATTCAGATTCAAGAAATAGAACATGAATTTGATGTATCATAAAATCATACCGATGAAAAAATAATTAAAAACTTAAAATTTCAGCCGAGGAAGAACAATAAGATCTCGACTTTTTCATGAAGTCTTCCATTATAATGCGGTTCATGAAATTCCCTTGACAATCGGCTTAATTTCCGCTTAGTTAGAATGCTTACTAGCCAATATTCATTCCTTTTGATATCCAACTTGCTTAATTTTACTTATATAGGAGAGTCATCTCAGTAGTATATAAATTGGCAAAATTTTGACTTTTTCAAAAGTGCTCAAGTAAATTTTTGGACCACGGAAGGACGGTTATCTGTTTTGGACGGTTATATCCTCAAAAAAACGAATCCTGTGATAGAAAAATTTTCACTGTGTACAGATACTTTTAAAGTCGACACTTTACCTACATTTCCCTACTCTATGGTATACAGTTTCGATTTTGCACCACATGTGAGATATGCAAAGTTTTACACTTTTCGAGAGATTTATGAGGATTTGACTGATCATGATAACAATGCAGGAGGAATAATAGTATTTTACAAATACTCCGCGTCAAAGGGTCCACATCACTATTCAGATTCAAGAAATGAAACATAAATTTAGTAAATAATAAAATCTTTGAATTAAAACCTTCAAATTTCAGCCAGATCGCGATTTCTTCATCAAGACTTGCATTGTAATGCGGTTCATGAAATTTTCTTCATAGTCACCTCAATTTTCGCATAATTTAATTATGATGTCTGGTAGCAAATGCTCATTCCTTTTGATATCCAACTTGTTCCATACTACTTATGAAGTTGTTTCATGTCGGTAGTATATAAAATTTGCAGAATTTTCGCTTTTTAAAAACTGCTCAAATAATTTTTTGGACCGCAGGAGCGTAATGTCCTGAAAAAACTGGATATTTTCATGCCAAAATTTTCACTGTTTATAGATACTCTTTTTAGTCGACACTTTACCTATTATATACTTACTCGATGATATAGCCAGTCACAAATACACTGTAAATCGCTCAATACCAATCACATACGAAGAATGCATACCAAAGTATTTTTTTGATATATTTCTGTATTCTCTTGGTATATACTTGTATGCTTTTCGTATGTTATTTCAAATGTGGTATGCTTTGCATACTACAGCCATACCAGCACAATGTTAAAAGAAAGCATCAATCATGTCCAAAGTATGTTGATTTAAGGCCTTTTGTCAATAAAGATCACACTAATGTTACTACTATTCTGTAAGTAGTGAGATAATGACATTCAAGAGTCACACCTACAATGCTGAATTCGATTTTAATGCAAGTAAGTCTATGACATTTCATAAATAATCAATAAGTATTTAACCATCAACAATTATGCATTGTAATTTTGAAATTAAGTATAGTATCAATCCGAAATAAAAACACATTATAATTCATAAACGCAAAAAATAGTTATGTTTGAGATATATAAGTCAACATGAAAGTTATCGTTTATTGAAATGATGTTTTGTCAACTTAGTTGATGGATGGTCTTGTGAATGCCATAAGACAAATAACAACGGAGACATGCGGCTTTAATTTCACAATGAATCTAATCTAGTAAAATACGGTATTACTGGAAAAAAGTTATTTGACAGTAGTATGTAATACAGCTTATTTTTTGCCATGTGACTGAAAAAAAACTACCATTTGAAATGCTCTTCATACGAAGCACATGCGAATGAGGACCAATTGGCATCGGGTCTCCTATATAAAACATACCAACAACTCGTATTTCATTATAAAACAGCCAATCACAGATAGAATAGTTCGTATCGCTACATACCAATCACATACGGAAGTAAGTGAGATTTCGTATGAAAAACATATCAGATCTCTGTAAACATACGAGAATATCGTATCAAATGTTAGTTTCAACTTGTATGTGAATTTGGTATATGTTTGTATGTAATTTTCGTATCCAGCGATATACAGTGCACATGTTCCGGTTTCATTAATGAACTACATTAATCTTCAATTTGTAAATTTATTTTGTGTTCAACTTTGGTTCATTCTCATTCAAATATTTTTCAGCAATGGAATGTCCACCGAATTCACACTACACTTATTACTTGTTGCCCTCGAAGAACTGCAAACGAGAAATGAACTCAGATGAAAGTCAAAACAAATTGAAGGAGCATGGAATGGAAGAAGAAGAAGGAGTCAATCACATAGAAGGCTCTGAAGGTTGCCAGTGTAACGAAGGATACAAGCGTTTTGGAAAGGACTGCATTTCTCACTGTGGCTGTGAAGACAAAGATACAGGCAGCATTTTTAAGGTAGATAAAAGATTCAAATTTTACACTGCTTCGACGCAGCCGAAATGCAGTTATTATCCCACTGATTTCACTGTTTTGAGGAGGTATAAACTACGTGCATTTTCTGATATTCTGAACATCGAATATCATCGCACATAATGAGTGGGCGCGGCAAAGTTAAAGTCTCAAAATCGGCTGACAAGCAGAAGAGCCGATCAACTAGAGCAGGCCTTCAGTTTCCTGTCGGGTGTGTTCACCGATTTCTGAAGAAGGGAAATTGCGGTAATCCAATTAGAGCTGGTGCACCAGTTTATCTTGCGGCGGTGATGTAGTAATTAGAAGCCGAAGCCTTGGAATTGGCTGGCAATGCTGCGAGAGACAACCATCGATCGCGAATCATCCCGGGACATCTTCAGCTTGCCATAAGGAACGATGAAGGATTGAATAAACTATTGAGCGGAGTTACGCTTGCTCAATGCTCAAGGTGGAGTTTTGCCGAACATGCAGTCTGTTCTCCTACCGAAGAAGTCTAAAAAGAATCCATCCACGTAATTTTCTTACTCGCGAACGCACACAGTGGGATTAATGTAAATCAAGACCCGGGTACCCGGGCGGATCGCGGATCCTATGATCAAAAGTGATAAAACTGCATGTAATTCGTTTTCATTATCATGAAACATTGAATAGTCTGGTTTTTTGAGATTAAGTTTAAATTATGCGTTTCATAATACATAAAAGCATAATAATGAAGAGATCTTGAAATCCTAGGAATCTGGCATCGCCAACTTCAGTTGTCATTCTGGTTATCAGTTTTTATAATCTTTTTGACAAATTATCAATAGATGATTATAAGTATCTAAAATATCGGTATTACAATTGAGACCGAGCTTAGAGAAATGTGTACTCTTTTTTAGTACTTGGTAACTGAAACTGAATTTCTGAATTAATTACGTTTAGGCCTATATTTACTATGATTGTCAATCAAAAAACAATTTCAATAACGATAAACGAGTGTATTTAATTAAAATAAAGAAAAGTCAGCAAACCTGCTTTTATTTGTGTTTATTTAACTAATATCTACATATCCAACTGTTAGACTGATTAATAATTACAGCTATTGTTCATTGCAATTATAGGGTAGTCGGATCAATACCATATGTCTGGAGAAGCAGAATGGATATTTCTTTATGTTATTAACTTTGGAGTTCATGGATGTACATTCATTCCTTGGTGTGGAATAGTAAAGCGGTTGCAGTGGTTACAAGTCTGCAACGGTGACATGACAATTAGAATGAACAAAGCATGAAAAAGCTTAAATCAAGACGGTATTATAATTGAAGTCTTCATGAAAAAGTCGCGATATTATTTGTGCCTTCTTGGCTGAAATTTTAAGTTTTTAATTCAATTTTCAATGGCATGATTTTGTGATTCACTAAATTTATGGTCCATTTCCTGAATCTGAATAGTAATGTGGACCCATTACATCTTTCAAAGTTTATTGAAATCATTGTCTTTGATTATGTGATTTTTCTCTGCCAAGTTGAAGGTTGGATGTGATCTGATCACGCTTGAGAAAATATTTTTAAGGTTGAGCATGAAAGTAATAGGAACCTATCGAATTGCTAATTTAACAAACATCACCTCTCCAAGGCTGTCATGACACAGAGAATCTGAAATACCATCATTCCTTCTGCATTACACTATCATGATCAGTCAATTCCATTGTAATTTCTTCAAAGCTGCATAAATCTGCATATCTCACATTTGGAAACAATTCCGAATGTATCTCCCTTTAGTTCATTTAATAAAATCGAAAGTGTATACACATTGGGGTTTTAATAAATGAGGAGTTACCACTCTACCTAATATATTTACTCTATGAATGAAACCTTGCAGTTTAGAATGTTAACCTGAGGATTCTCTTCTTATACCATAGAAACATTAAAAAGTTGTCTTTAGTCCAATTATATTTCAGCAGTGGATGTACAGAATTTGTTCTGGTGATTTGGTTTACAAATCTTTAAATTCACAGCATAATAGTCATTATCTTTTGAAATGTTGACAGAAATCATCACTGTAACAGGTTAATTTCTTGAACCGTTCGGTATTCACTGAAGCATACTAAGAATAGGTTTACATCTTGTCAGAAGGTGTATTAAATGGATTAACATAATGTGCATCACATCTTTTGATCTTTCCAATTGCGATATCTTGTTTGAGACTTTGCACACTGCTGATTGTTGAATCAGTTACATTGTGCAATTCATGTGACTACTAAAGAATGAAAATATGCGATCATCTTAAAATTATAACCGGCCAAGAGACAAAAAGAATAATTTGCACCCCATAAAGATGTCTATAAATGGTTGTAAGCAAGGAACAGTGATTGATAAAGTCAATATAAACAAAAGCGAAAACCGCAATCGGTTTTTTTATTCGAATAAAGTTTCATTCCTTCTTCTACCCTTACAGAAAAGTCTGACATAATTACATGGGAAATTGCTCCTTTAAATTATTTGAAAATTTGGAGCGTGTTCGCCAATATTACAGCAGCATTTGCTCATTGATTATTGGAGATCACCAATATTACAGCAGCATTTGCTCATTGATTATTGGAGATCACCAATATTACAGCAGCATTTGCTCATTGATTATTGGAGATCGCCAATATTACAGCAGCATTTGCTCATTGATTATTGGAGATCACCATATTACAGCAGCATTTGCTCATTGATTATTGGAGATCACCAATATTACAGCAGCATTTGCTCATTGATTATTGGAGATCACCAATATTACAGCAGCATTTGCTCATTGATTATTGGAGATCACCAATATTACAGCAGCATTTGCTCATTGATTATTGGAGATCACCAATATTACAGCAGCATTTGCTCATTGATTATTGGAGATCGCCAATATTACAGCAGCATTTGCTCATTGATTATTGGAGATCACCAATATTACAGCAGCATTTGCTCATTGATTATTGGAGATTACCAATATTACAGCAGCATTTGCTCATTGATTATTGGAGATCACCAATATTACAGCAGCATTTGCTCATTGATTATTGGAGATCACCAATATTACAGCAGCATTTGCTCATTGACTAATGGCTCACTTGCTCATGAAATGATCTGAGATTTTTTCATGAGAGCCAGGGTGCTTTGTGCATAAAGAACATTAGGACAAAAAGACAAAGTAAAGAAAAAGGACAACTGGACAACCTGTTACTTAACAAAAAAGAATTGACTTCCCTCGATGTCAGCTGCATTTTGAATAAAATGGATAATAACTCGAATTCAATCAGCAACCGATTATTGTTTCTTGCATCATAATCAGCAAATGAAAAATATTTCTTTCATGACGATTTTTCTTCAAGGTCGGTGACTCTTGGCTTTCCGAAAACTGTTCTGTGAAACTCATGTGTGCTTCCACACGAAACATTGTCAAGCATCCATATTCCTGCGTTGAACACGCTTACTGTGGTACTGAAGACGGAGAGAGAAAATGCATTTGTAAGAAAGGATTCTGCGGAGATGGCCACGAGAAATGCGAAGGTAAATAAGTCAGTTCTAATGCTTTCATAATTTAATTAAAGGATTGTCGATCAATGAATTTCAGATGTTGACGAATGCGAGAAAGAAACAGACAATTGCTGTAAGAACACGAATTGCCATAACACAATCGGATCATTCAAGTGTTATTGCAGACCAGGATACGGAAACTTAACAAAGATACGCAATGCTTTCGTTTGCTCAGGTAAGTGAAGCATTTGTCAGACTTTCCGAATCTGGTTTTCGTTATCAACAGGCATGAATATTTCAGTGAGCCAGATAACATTCACTTCAAACCGCAGAGAAAACACTGTAGTTCTGAGTCACTTAACGCTTGACTTAAGATCTCTATCGCATGTATGGTCAACTTAATCATTAAAGTACATGTCATAAGGTAGGGATATATAGGTAGATTGTCGACTCAAAAAGTTTCGGTACACAGTGAAAATTTTTATATCACAAGATTTGTTTTTTTGAGGAGATTACCTTCCCGTGGTCCAAAACATTATTTGAGCACTTTTGAAAAAAGTCAAAATTTTGCCAATTTATATACTACCGAGATGAAGAAGCCCTTTTACAAGTAGTATGAAGCAAGTTGAATATCAAAAGGAATGAATATTTGCTAATAAGCATCCTACCTAAGCGGAAATCAAGCTGATTATCAAGGGAATTGATCCATCCATACATATATAACATGATCCACACTAGTCTTCATGAAAAAGTCGCGATTTTTTATTCGTGATTTCTTGGCTGAAATTTCACGTTTTTAATTCAATTTTCACTCACATAATTTTATGATTCAAGGAAATTCATGTTTCATTTCTTCATTTACATCTTTCAAAGCTAATTGAAATCATTATCCTTGATTACATGATTTTGCTCTGCGAGTGGCAGGTTGCCTGTGATATGATCACGCTTAAGAAAATGCTCTTGAGGTTGAGCATGAGTGTAATAGAAACCCATCGAATTGCTGATTTAACAACCATTGAATCTCCAAGGCTGTCATGAGAATCTATGAAATATCATCATTCCTTCTGCATTACTATCATGATCAGTCAATTCCGTGGAAATTTCTTCAAAAATTCAAAATTTTGCATATCTCACATTTGGTGACAATTACCAACTGTATCCTCCTCGAATTCATTTAATAAATTCGGAATTGCATACACATTGGGGATAAAATAAATGCGGAGCTACCACTCTACACTGAGAACTGTAGAATACGAAAGCTGGCTGATCTTGAGTACGAAACCGATGTACCTACCAAACGAGAATAACAAAATGTACGAAAGTGCTATTGTTCGTGCCTACACACTACGAAAGCGATTGACTTTCCTGTTGGATGGTAAAGATAATGCAATAGGAATGCCGATCGCTTTCGTAGTGCATGAGCACGAACAATAGCGCTTTCGTACATTTTGATATTCTCGTTTAGTACATCGGTTTCGTATGTAGCTTTGGTATTGCCGTTTACAGTGTACCTAGTATATCTACTCTATGAAACATGTACGAGTGCAAGTCTGTAAGGAAAACGGAACTGAGAAAGTATCAAAGTACTTTTAATTTTGTTGCAAGACTCAATGCGGTGAACTGGTCAAATTCCCTTCTCTTGCCAGTGAACGAATCGAAATGCTCATCGTGGCTATCCGTTAATTGTTGACGAAGACGCTCTCCTTGTTAGTGTAGATGTTTAAGATGGCCAAACTATCACTAATATGACCTAACAAATCTTTAAAAATGATCAAATGTGACCTAGAGGACTTAAAATGTGATCAAAATGTGACCTAAAAAATGTCTTAAAATATATCAAAAATTATGTTTCCACTTTCAGGCAAGAAATTCAAATTCAAAATCCAAATTTATACTCAATTTGAAACTAGCATTTGATACGAGATTCTCGTATGTTTGCAGAGATCTGGTTGTTTTTCATACGAAATCTCACTTAC
Organism: Prostheceraeus crozeri; assembly: GCA_907163375.1. NCBI lineage: Eukaryota > Metazoa > Platyhelminthes > Polycladida > Euryleptidae > Prostheceraeus > Prostheceraeus crozeri. The sequence continues at coordinate 77,502 of CAJQUW010013114.1, forward strand.
TTTCGTATGTGATTGGTATGTAGCGATGCGAATTATTCTATCTGTGATTGGTTGTTTTACGATGAAATACGAGATGTTGGTATGTTTTATATAAGAAACCCGATGCAAATTCGTCCTCGTTCGTATGTATTTGGTATGTGTAGCTGTAAGTCACATAGAAAAAAAGTTGTATGTTACATACGACTGTCAAATAACTTATTTCAGTAGTGCCAGTCGTGAATATTTCTTTCTGATTGTGTGGTATTCAACTTGATTAGATTCATTGTGAATTTTATGCTCTACGAGTATGTTGTTGTTGACACGACCATGTTGTTGGACGATTGCTGACAGGACCATGTTGACTTATATATCTCAAACATAACTGTTTTTGCGTTCATGAATTATAATGTTTTTATTTCGTATTGATAATATGCTTAATTTCAAAATTACATAATGCATAATTTTTGATGGTTAAATATTTATTGATTATCTATGAAATGCCTTAGACTTACTTGTATTAAAATCGAATTCAGTATTGTAGGTGTGACTCTTGAATGTCATTATCTTGCTACTTACAAAACATTAGTAACAATAGTGTGATCTTTATTGACAAAAGGCCTTAAATCAACATACTTTGGACATGATTGATGCTTTCTTTTAACATTGTGTTGGTATGGTTGTAGTATGAAAAGCATACCACATTTGAAATAACATGCAAAAAGCATACAAATAGATACAGAAATATACCAAAAGATATTTTGGCATGCATCCTTTGTATGTGATTGGTATTGAGCATTTACAGTGTACTAATCTGGGTTGAATTATATTGGTCTGGTTTTTTGTTAGAAATCGATTAATTTAATTGGATCACATTTGCAATCAATTAATTGCAGTGTGCCAATTTATTGCAATCACTGCCAAATCTATATATAAGAAGACAGCCTTCCAATGCGATCATATTTAGTCCACATGCAAAATGATTGCATAATTGCTTTATATTGATACTACGAGTACCTACATACCGTCGTTGTCGCGACAATGTCGCATATGTGGATTTTAGGGACGGCAATTTTCGCAATTTTCGTTTTTTCGATATAAGTTAAATGCTTGTGCGAATCCTGTGTCAAAATTTCAGCAACTGATGCAACCTAAATCTGAAGAAGTCGCTTGAAAGCTTGACCTTAGAATGTTATCAAGCAGTATCGCACATGTGCATCCATAGTATGGATTACACTCAATTGCAGCCCCTTCTTGGATTCAATTTGTATTTGAAAATATCTTGTCGATAGCAGAAGGATATTAAAAGTCACATGCTAAGATGGCTTGCATTTTCGATAAGTATCGCAGTCTACAGACGTTTTGTGCTGCTCCTGAAAAGTTTGTAGTCCGACCTACAGCAGGTAATACCCAATAACTTTGAAATCACTTATGAGATATTGTCGCGACAACCGTTTCGCATCGGTCGACGAATACTATTATGTATTAAAACACTTGCATGTATATATTAAAAACATGCATCTTCTGCATCACTACGCCTGTTGAACGTATTTGCATAAAAATCATTTAAATGCACTGATCACAATATCGTGCAAAGGCTAAGGCAGTTGTCAATTATGTTATCCTCAATTTTACGACTGCCATCCTTTGTAGCTCAAAAATGAAACATTACCATCACAGAATTAGACAGGTCGTCTCTTCTTCTGTTTGACTAGAAAGGAAGCATTGGAACATGTAACGTTAATGAAATGTCACAATCTGCTGACATAATGCCATAGCAATCGAACAATGAGCATTCAGTTCAACATTAAACACGCCAAATTGTGCGAAGATTCAGTGGCTGTTATCAACCGGATCATACAGCAAAGAGACACAGACGATGTCAAGATCTACAGAGAAGTTTGTGAACGTTTTTTCGTGCGCCTGCTAACTTTTTTTAAAATGATCGGATGGCCCAACATTATTGAGAAAACTTTTGCGCAATTATCTGAATTCTTCAAATCTGAAGGGGTCGTGGCAATGGGATCATTTTGAAGGAATTCACAGCAATCCTCAAGCGGCGCACGACTATTTTTCCTATCTCTGCAAGGTGTTAAAAAGTACTAATAATAAGGTATTCAAGAAGGAATTAAAAGGTATTATTTCTATTAAGTTAATCAAATTACAAAGCAGACTGGTACTTCGGCTGCATTTACTGAAGCTCTTAATAACCTCACGATCTTTACTCGTGAGCAGGCTATGATGATGTTTGTGTAAATCGTATTCCTCAATAGTCTATCATATTATATTATTACGATTAATTTATAATAATATATTATTATTATTATTATTTTCAATAATCTATCAGGTAGAGTCTGTAGGCCCCCACTCTATATTGATAGTCAGTTTTCTCGCTTATTTAACTGATATCTGCTTCGTTTCGAATTTAGTGTTTCATCATGTGCCTATATCCTTTCTGAAAGGAAATTGAAATGTGAATGTTAAATTAGAATTAAAATCAAATTGCTCTTGCTAGTTAGTTAGACATCACAAAATGCAGCAAAATTGCAAATACAAAGTTTAGAGAATGAACATAAAATAAATGATTGAACAAATTCTAGAACAAATGATTGAACAAATTTAAATCTAAATAAAATAACTTACATGTAAATTCCTTCCAGTTATTCGATAATCGAAATGATGAGAAATTTTCATTCATCTAATCATTTTTTTGCTTTATCCACAATGAAGAGGTGACTTTTCAATCAACTATTCAATCAGCAATTATCTCATGTACAACACTATCATTATGTTTCAAATTATAAACATGGAGTATCTCCAGCCATTGCATTTATGAAGCTGCATATAATATAGTGATCACAGTTCAGATACAAGTTTTCTCAATTTATCTTTCGCATCGTTGATGGTCCTGTCAACATTTGAAAAAGGAAGGTACAAATATAGAGCACTTCAGCACACTCAAGCTGACACATTCACAGAAAAAAAATGCACGAAAGCACTTTTGCTCATGCTTATACTCTACGAAAGCGATTGGCTTTCTTATTGGATCGCTTTTGTAGTCTATGAGCATGAACAATGGTGCTTTCGGACATTTTGTTATTCTTGTTTTGTACATCGGTTTCTTAAGTCGCTTTGGTATTGCACAGTTTACAGTCAACTCTTAATTATTTTCATTTGTTCTCCAGATATCAATGAATGTGCGGAGAAACCAGGTCCTTGTCCAGAACATTCATCCTGTACAGATACCATCGGGAGTTTCAGATGCCAGTGTGATCCAGGATACAAGAGAGATGCAGACAAATGCGTTGATCTTAATGAGTGCGTACAGACCAATAATACTTGCAAAAACGAGCCAAACCGACATTGTGTCAACAATAAAGGTGGATACACATGTAAATGTGATGAAGGATTTTATGATGAGAAGAAAGGAGCTGATGAACTCGAACCAAGTTGCAAAGGTAAGTGAAGCTCCTCCCGCATGATTTTACAATGAATATCCAATTTTTCGAATAATTATGCTAACTATAGAAAGCACAGATTCTTAGTACTCAGAGAAAATGAATTCCATGCTATTCGAAATAATCACCAAGATTCAGAAATAGCTTATCGACTAAATTCATTGTTATCAACGCTGACAAGACTATAATTACGGTGAAGATAGTATACCATCATGGAAACTGGCAAAGTGTGCGCTTGATGTGTATGGTATTTTAATGATGCTAAATCGGTAACCACAGCGAGCGATAGAGAGACCAAAAACAAATCAACCAATTCATCCAAAACAAAGTGTGATTTTACAAACTAAGTAAGAGAATTCTTATTTCTTGATTGTGTTCAATGCTTACTAGTCCGGCAGCCAGAACGAGTTTCTGCAAGGAACGAGGCCAAAAATGAGACTTTCACAGAATGATGTACACCTCATAGTCCGGCAGCCAGCACGAGTTTCTGCAGGGAACGAGGCCGAAAATGAGACTTTCACAGAATGATGTACACCTCATAGTCCGGTAGCCAGCACGAGTTTCTGCAGGGAACGAGGCCGAAAATGAGACTTTCACAGAATGATGTACACCTCATAGTCCGGCAGCCAGAACGAGTTTCTGCAAGGAACGAGGCCAAAAATGAGACTTTCACAGAATGATGTACACCATATGCCTACTACGAATTCGCTCGTCTGCCGATTTCTAGTGATTTCCTCTATTTGTCAGACACGATCAAAGAAAAAACATGTTAATCCAATGGGAGGCAGATTGTAGTTTTTGGCTGAAATCAAATTTTGTATGTCTTCTCTTATCAATTAAAATGTACTAGGTCTAGAGACATGGTTTTTGACATGGAATGTCTTCAGGTCATATCTTATCAGGTTCATAAGCATTTATCTATGAAAGTGCATGCATTCAGATTTGACAAGCCTCCTACTGTAGGCAAGCACCAATATGTTGGCCCACTTCATCCGCATTGAACCACATTATCGCATACATCGCTGATCAGAAGCATGATAATATCAGTTACACATGATAGGAAATGACCTGAAGACATTCCATGTCAAAAACCATGAAATTAGTCAAATAATATTGATGAGTAAATAAACTTTATTGAAGTCAAGGACGTATAAATTACAGCAACATACAAAAGAGAGATAAAAAATCATCCAGCCCTGAAGTCTTCGGCAGTGTGACAAAAACGGATATGGTATTCCCCTTTGAACAGCGATGCTTAGTCTCTGGAAGAGGAAAGTTGTTGGTCGCTCTTCCCCGGTCTTCTCCTCTATACTAGCGCCTATTTGTCTCGCAAATTTGATTGCAGATGGACCCCATGCTCCCATTGATTCTATGCAGGAGGGGATGACTTCATAAGTATAGATGTTAACTCTGCATACATAGACAACTTACGTTCTTCTGCTTCAGATGCAGTTTTGCCTGCCACATGCGATGATGACGCGATGTAGCTCGGTGACATGCTATCTCGGCAAGTGAAGTCCCAGACGACCGATCGTCCGCTTTCCATGGTAAGACCATTGGGACGCTTACCATCTTGCCTGGAAATTCCTGGAGGTTCCAAGATGGCAGGAACTTCTCTTGTTACAAAGGCTCGTCGAATAAGGTCATTGGCCTCCTTTGGCGCTTTTCTTACATCGGAGTAATCATAATGCACTGATGATCACATGTACATGATCGGAGAAATCATCATGTACATCATGTAATCCACACTGATCCACAGTTTCTCCACAGACACAGACATGTTGTTGACAAAGAGTGAGACCCAAACGTAATGCACATGCGATCCGCAATTGGCTGTTATTCAACTTCAGGCCTAGTAATGTTATTGGGCATGCATTCAACCATGCTCATGCATATTTGGTGAAGAATCCGCCAATTAATCGAAAGCTGACTTTAGAATCAGTTTATCCCATGCACGTTAACTGCTTGGATTGAGTGGGAGCTCGGTATTTGTGATTGCTTTCTAGTCATTAATGGCTCGCCTATTGACATAACGAAATAATCGGTCGGCAAACTTCATTGTCACAAAAAAGAGGAACAGAGATTAATAGTACTGTGAGGTGAAGACAGATAAGTCGGTAGAGATAGCTGCACAGCGCTTCTAACACCAATTCCTCCTTTTTGAAATTGATAGTGTGGCTTGATTCCATGCTGTTTCATTGAGTTGGCAATTAGGATATTACTGAGTGTCTCACGAATAGCCGCATTATATTCCTTTAAAATGCCGTGGAAATGGAAACAAGGTGCAGTTCACAAAATGTACGTCAGTTTAGGGATTGAAAAACAGTTTCTCAGTAACAAAGAGCGTCATGCGCATCCAAACTTTGTAATGTGGAGCTGAGTAGAAGGAAGTCCCTCAACTTACGCTGTAGTGCAGGTCTGATTGCAGCCACGCCAATAGCTGATCCCAAAAGAACAGAATCTTTCTCTTCAATTACCTTCATTCCAGTTTCGGAAATAATGTGTGAAATATTTGGAATACGTGTTGCCGAATTCAAATTTCTCACAATCAGCTCACATTTATGGTGATTCACAGTCAAGCCAATTTCTCTTGCTTGTTCTGATATCATTTGGAAATCATCGAAGACATCGGTGATATTGCCGGCTATCGTGCCATCATCCAAATACCATAAATTTCACTCTGAACGAATCTTTTTGATGATGTCTTTAATTGCGAGACAAAATAAAAGAGTGCTGCTGAATTCCCTCTGAAGAATGAATTATGTGATCACAGTATCAAAGGTTAGATTCTTTCATATGCCTTACGAACAAAAGGATGGATCTCAGTCAGATTTTCTATCACTTCTTCTAAATCACACCAAGCTTGACTGAATTGAAAGCATTTTTCAAGTCAATCTATTAAAAAAGGCATTTTTATAGTCTCGCCTACACTGTAAATCGCTGGATACGAAAATTACATACAAACATATACCAAAATTACATACAATTTGAAACTAACATCTGATACGAGATTCTGGTATCTTTTTCATACCACATCTCACTTACTTTCGTATGTGATTGGTATGTAACGATACGAACTATTCTATCTGTGATTGGCTGTTTTACACTGAAATACGAGTTGTTGGTATGTTTTATATACGAGACCCGATGCAAATTGGTATGTCTTTCGTATGAGCAGCTTATAGTCACATAGCAAAAAATATGCATATATTGCATACTACTGTCAAATAACATTTTTCAGTAATACCAGTCGTGAATATATTTTTTTGGTAGCGGGTTATTCAAGTATATTAGATTTATTGTTTAATTGACGCTCCTCGAGATTGACGTCGTTGCTAATTGTCTAGCAACATTAACAGGACGAGTACTTTATGAACCAAGTAGATAAACATCAATTCACTAAAACGATATCTTTCGTGCAACCATGTTGACGTATGTATCTCAACTTTTGCGTTTATGAATTATAATGTGTTTTTATTTCGGATTGATAATTTGCTTAATTTCAAAATTACATAATGCATAATTGTTGATGGCTGAATACTTATTGATTAGTCATGAAATGCCTTACACTTACGTGTATTAAAATCGAATTCAGTATTGGAAATGTTGCTGTTGAATGTCATTATCTCACTACTTACAAAACAGAAGTAGCATTAGTGTGATCTTTATTAAAAAAAGGCCTTAAATCAACATACTTTGAAAATGATTGATGCTTTCTTTTAACATTGTGCTGGTATGGATATAGTATGAAAAGCATACCACATTTGAAATAACAAACGAAAAGCATAAAAATATATATACCAAGACAATACAGAAATATACCAAGAAAATACTTTGGTATGAGTCCTTCGTATGTAATTGGTATTGAGCGATTTACAGTGTACGGCTCAGTTTATATCACGCCAGCTAGTCAATAAAGAGCAGTATAAACCTCAAAAGCTAGCTATAACTATATAATATCATTTTATAATATTAAGTGTGTGAAAGGTTTTTAAGAAGCAGATTTTAAGATGATGTGCAGCACTCAGCTTAACCCTCCGAAACCTGAGACCTGAGACCAGTGGACTCCTTTTACAACTTCTTAGTTTACCTGCTTAAGTCGATATCAAGTCGATGCAACTAATCCTTTGAGTGTCTTTCAGCCCTCTCAGTAAACACATGCGAAAATGTGATATTTTTGAAATTCAACGACATTTAGCACAGTATCAGTTGCATTGGGGTTTTACAATGTTTGCTCTCACCATATAGTCTCAGATAGTTGATTTCGATAAAATTGATTTATCCCATGCAGCATGACCATCTCAAAATCATCAATTACTGCTGTGAAAACTTTGCCAACAGTCGTTTTTAGTGTTGAACTATTAATATAACGATAGCTTTCATTTTGAACATCTATTTATGCTGATTTGTTAGTGTAGGCCAACCAATCATGCACGATCATGTGCGAAAGTAAAATATTCACATTTTACGGTCTTCTAACATAAAGCACACGAACGGGCATGATACAAACAATGAAGAAATTGCTTTCACTCATTGTGCAACATCGTGGATATGCACAAAATCATTTTTCATCTCATAGCAAACATTTTGTTAAGGGGATTTCTACTCCCTCTGAGAGCTGAGGAGAGGTCCAGGGGACCCCCTTCGCCTATCTACCATACTTCTACTGATTCAATTGAAGTGAAATAGCACATACAGATTCATTGTCAAAAGTGATGATTTTACATGGGCATGAGCGGTTGATTTATCCTCAGCAGAAAAAGTGAAATAGAAAAAAATGGCTCCGGGGGTCCACCCGACCCCCCTCAGGTCTCTGAGGGATAAATATAGGAAGGCAAAACAATATTTGCTAGGCCTACATTCTCAACAAATTGTCCTTAGAACACGGACTGATCTAGCGTTCTAATGAATATATGCAAAATTATCTCAATTTTGTTGTAGTTCATCTTTTTGCAATATCACTTTTCAACATTTTCCTTCCGTGCAGATAAAAATGAATGTAGTACTGAATTTAAAATTTGCAATTCTACTGAAAAGTGCGTCAACACTGTTGGATCCTTTCAATGCGTATGCAAGGATGGATTGAAACAAGACGGTGACAATTGTGTGGATATCAATGAATGTGCTGAAATGGAGCATCCCTGCACTGATAATGCTGATTGCGCAAATATTTACAAAAGTTATCGATGTAAGTCACCCCATGGATTGAAATTTACACATTTTTACTTAGGCCTCAAATTATATGCTTAAGATCGGGTTTCTATTTAGTTTGTAATGAGCAATATTTACCCTAACAATGTCCTATTTAGTTCACACTTAGCTCGTAAGAGACTTTAGCCGACGTTAGCATGATGCTCACAGAATTAAATGTTTGTTTATCTGCTTCGGTTTGCTAGAAGTGTGACTGATATGAAATTGACGTATAGTGCATACATTGAATCGAAGCCAGGCATCGATGTGTGTTTTGGTGTGTGCGAAGTGATATCACAGCACGCACGCATCTCTCACTGGCTCTGGTGTCCTCTGCTGACAGCTTATTGTTTGTCATTTCCAATAGCAAGCGATACACGAATTATCCATTCGAGAGGGAGCAAGTTGTCTAATTCTGTGATGTGCCATTTCGATATTAAGGTTACATATTACCCTTCCTTTCTAGGAAACCAAAGCGCGCGCAGTTGAATCTAATTATGTGATGATGCTCCTAACTCGATGTTGTCGTCCTTTTAGGTGAGTGCAAAACAGGATTCGAAAACGCAAGCAAATCTGTCAGAGACCCTGCTCATCTGAACTGCAATGACGTGAATGAGTGCACGTTGAATGGTTGCGGAAGGAACGCAGATTGCTTTAACACTATAGGAAGTTACTACTGTTATTGCCAACATGGTTTCACTGGAGACCCGCATGATGAATGCAACCCAATTAATCCGTGCAAAACTGTCACTGATATTTGTGGAGATAACGCGGATTGTGTATTTTTGCATGAGCCAGATAGTTTTGAATGTGACTGTCATACAGGTTTTAGCAAAAACAGCAAAGGTGAATGTGTCAATGTGAATGAATGTGACCTCAATATTGACAGCTGCGACAAAATGGTATCAGACTGTGAAGACACAACCCCTGGCTATACATGCACGTAAGTATCAAGAGTTTGACGTAGTTGACCAAGCGGCGAGAGAGTTCAAGACAGAACAAAAGTAGCAGTAGTTCATGTTTTCTATTGATTTTGGGCTGAAGCTGTGTGATTGTTTGATTCAGTAATCTTTGAATTCAGTCTTTTGATTACTGAATCAAACGCAATCACACAGCTTCAGCCGAAAATCAATAGAAAACATGAACTGCCGCAATACAGCCTGTCTTCACATTTCAATCACCTCATATTCGACGCACAACACACTTCTTAATATCACTCACCTCTTTATAAACCTTTACAAAGGCTGCCGTTTAGCACTTACATCGACCAATAGAAGGCGCTGTCTTTCTTTTAATCTTAACTTCAAGAGTTAGACTAAATAAACGTTTTACCGAGAGAGTCCTGATACTTTTGTTCTGTCTTGAACTCTTTGGGAAATATCAAAAGTTTGCATAAATGTTAGGGGTGGGACTAGTTAATTCTTTTGTAATGGCTTAACCGATTATATTTAACCGGTTAAAATCGGTTAAATGAGGATTCCCGGTATCTATTTAGTTGTCAAGGTTTCTCGACAACTGCGGACCTTGTCAAATTGGGTTTCGACCGAATTTCTCTACTAAAAAGCTTTGATCTCATTGCATGACTACATTACTTTGCGTTCAGATGATAGTTCAATTGGAAGTCGCCTTTTTATCCTGGTATTCAACTGAAAATGCAACAAAATCCATGACCGCGGCATATTGAGATACCAGTATCAAAAGGATGTTCGTGCTACAACTTGCCTTTACCGCAGAACCCATGCTGCGCTAATGGGTGACGCAGCTTGTATGACGAAAGTTGAAATCTGTGCTTCAGTTCTTCCAACTCCGTAGATATAAGAGTTAAGATGACGTTTGCCAAAAACCTATATTTCGATTGGCAAAGATAACCCACAAAATCCGATTACATTACAACAAAGTAACGTTAAGTGCAGGGAAATAGCACGACTTAAGTATTGCGATGAATGAATTTGAATGGATTGTGAAACGGAGACTAGTTATCTCTACGACTTGAAACCAGTGTAAACTATAGTTCAATCGGATTTCATTACACAAGATAAATCTAATCAAACATCGTGAACAGGAAGAACAGCGCATAGTAAGGTTGCACGGGCATCGATATATTTCGGCGGATCTCTACACTGGATGCACTCCGGAATGAAAATTACATTTGACACGAGATACAGAATATCGTTAACGATCGTCAGACGAAGTGGCACCTAGTATGACGTCATAATGGCAAGAACAGAAGAAAGTAAGTAAACAATAAAAATCAAAGGACGGAATCAATTACCAAGGTAAAATAAGATTTAATACTGTCACCTTCTGAACACAGAGGTCTGGCTTCATCCTGTGGTTGTATAAAGCCTCGAGCACCCTTAAATGAAGCTTCCCCCTACTTCTTTTGAGGACAAAGAAACCTTGACTGGCCCTCGCAATCTCGCCACATTGCAAAAGGTGTTTGGCAATGCTGCTGGACGGTCGCTTACCACTGTTGTTTGCCGTCTTAGGCCACTGAGGGATGTGCTCTGCCATTCTTTGGGACAACCTCCTCTCCGTACGACCAAGGTATCTACTACCACAGACACAAGTAAATTGATAAATAATGTTTGATTCAGTCGTAGGAGTGAGTTTGTCTTTGAGATTGGGGTTCCAAAGTCGGCGTGTTATAGGAAGGACACGAATATCGACGGAACAATACACCGAAGAGATTTCACTACTCATTTTCTTATTAAGCCAGTCGTGTTCTTGGTCACTCTTGAATGGCACGCGAAGAGTAACCACAGGTTTCTGAGGCCCGAACACAATTGGTTTCACAATATTTTCGGCACTATGTCGGTCAATCCAATCCAATCAAACGTCGTAACCGGTTTTAACCGTGTAGAGAAACTGTAACCAGTTAACCCAAGGTTTTTTAAGGCGTTTTAGGGACCCAATTCGGGTCCCTAGTTTGGAAAATCGGGTTCCTAGAATCAGAGAATAAATAATCATGTTCTGATCTGCTGTCATCCCCTTCTATTCTTCAATCTGACAAGCGAGATTGGCGAGTGTGTAATGTGAGATAAGTTATGTTTATTGGAGTGATAGGAGAGAAAGCAGACCCACTGGGCGGAGCCCCCACCAGTCGGATATAGCCGGTATGTCATGTACGTAGGTATAAGCCTACATTCTAAGGCATGTTAAGGAGAGATTCAAAAGATTTCAAGGAATAACACTACATGTAACTAGCATATAATATTGCATGTGCCAAACCATAGATGTACTTAACTTTACTTTTACATGTATCACAACCCTCCAGGATGTGAAAACTGAACATTTTGCCACCAATGTCATGTAGAAAATATCTAATTATAGCATTTAGTATGAAATATTTTCGGGTCCCTACAAGGTCTCTAGAATTTTCCTTAAAAAAACCCTGGGTTAACCGATCCCAGCCCTGCTAAATATTGATTTAAAGAAATAATCGTCCTCCAACCAGAGTGAGTCTCTACAGGGAACGAGACTGAAAATGATGCTTTCACAGAATTAATATGTGCACCACATGACTACTACGAATCTCCGAGTCTGTCGAGTTTTACCCGTTTCCTCTTCTCGTCAGACAGGATCAAAGAAAAACACATGCTGATCCAATGTGACGTAGAATTTAAACTTTTGGTTAGAATGAAATGTTCTGTTTTCTCCGATCAGGTGAAAAGTACTAGGCCTAGAGCCATCCTACTTGGCATGGAATGTCTTCAGGTCATTTCCTATCATGTTCACATATACTTTTGTCCATGCAAGGCATTTTGGTCAAAATTAACAACTTTTATCCACACTCTTGCATGCATCGCTGATCAGAAGCAATATGAAACGACCCTGTCGATGAAATGAACTACCACCATAATAATACGTGCACGTGATTGGGAATGACCTGAAGATATTCTAATACGTCTAACTTAAGAATAATTCATTCTAACCAGAACATCAATCTGCATGAGCCTATCTCCCTCCCTGTCTGATAAGAAGAAACCAGATAAAACTCGACAGACGCGCAGATGCCGAGTAGGTATTGGGTGTGCATCATTCTGTGAAAATTATTTTTTTTGGCCATGGTCCCTGTAAACCTTGTTCTGACTGCTGGACTATAACGAATAATAATGCTGCATGAGCATTATACCAAAATAGCCATTAGGAATTAATAGGAATCCTGGACTAAAGAAAAAGGCCAAAACGTTTTGGTTATGTTATGAAGGATGAAGAAGATAATGAAGCCAAAAAGTGTTTTATATGCTGGTAAAAGACAAAAGACCGACAGGAAGGCCAAAAAGAAGAGTAGGGAGTTGAGATGTAGCCCCAATCTACGCACGTTTCGGCTCGTCTTCATTTCTTGAAGTCGATTGGAGCTGCGGCTCTTCGCTAAAAACATCGTCATTGAAGTCGGCTGAAAGGACATCTGGACGAAAATCATCACAAAAAACCATTCATTCAGTAATAAAAGTTACACTGCTCATGTAAATGTTGATGGAGTGCTCTGCAATAGCTTGGAGGCCATACAGGCTCTTCATAACTTATTACGGACTTACTCCTTTCATGAAACAGCAGCATGCGCTTGGTTTTTATCACATTTCCTTCATACATGCCCCGTCAGGGGATCAAAACTCAAAACTCTCAGCAGCATTGTTTATTTATCAATACATTGAATTATGGTGCATCAGCGAAATTTCATAATTTTAATCAATGGGAATAGGTCAGAGTCCATTCTCTATCTCACTCTCTTACAGTAGTATTACACAAGTTTCTAGCATCATAATTGTAATGAAGAATGAAATTTAATGATAATTAGCTGCCTTTCAAACTACTGCAAAATCTGACGCGTCTTAACCCTGGGGTCCAGTGGACCCCGGAGCCACATTTTTCTATTTCATTTTTTACGCTGACGATATATCAACCACTCAAGCCCATACAAAATCATCATTTCTTACAGTGAATCTGCATGTGTTATTTCATTTCAATTGAATCAGTAGAAGTATGCCAGATAGGCCAAGGGGGTCCACTGGACCCACCCTCTCAGGTCTCAGAGGGTGTAGAAATTCCATCACAAAATTTTTGTAATTAGATGAAAAATGATTTCGAACATGTCCAAGATGGTGCATAAAGAGTGAAAGTCATTTGTTCATTGTTTGCATCATGCTCGTAGATGTGCAATGTGTTGGAAGATCGCAAAATGTGTGAATATTTTGCTTTCGCACATGATCTCGCGTGACTGGTTGGCCTATATGAACAACTCGACATAAATCGATGTCCGAAATGAAAGCTATCATTATATTCATAGTTGAGCACCAAAAACTGATTGATGACAAACTTTTCACAGCAGTAATGATAAGTTTGAGATCTCCACAGCTGTTTTTGGTTCTAGAAGTACAGCAATTTTGACTCATTTTAGGTCTATTTCTGATAGCTTTGGATAAATTTGAAGAAATGTACAAATGGAAAGGATTAGCTGCATGAATTAAATCAATTTCATCAAAATCAACTATCTGAGGCTTTATGGTGACACAAAATATCGTTAAGTCGCTCCTAGTACAAATGATGCTGTACTAAATGTGGTTGACATACAAAAACACCATATTTTCGCACGTGTTTACTGAGAAGGCTGAAAGTCACTCAAGGGATTCGTTATACCGACCTGCTACACGCAAACATCATTGTTTTACTTAAAATCAACTTTCCTAATGTTTTGATATCGATTTAGGCAGGGAAACTAAGAATATGTTAAAGGGGTCCACTGGACCTCCCTCTCTCAGGTCTCAGAGGGTGTGAAAAAGCTCAGGTCTCTGATGGTTAATCTTTGTTGTTTAGAATACAAATAACTATTTTATTCTTCCAGATGTAAAGAGGGAACTTTGAAGGCATTGAACGGAACGTGTAAGGACATTAACGAATGTGAAACAAATGCTTACACTTGTGGAGACCATGAAGAATGCAAAAACTTAATTCCTTCATATTCTTGTGAATGTAAAAATGGCTATGTACGATCTAAAGAAGAGAAATGTGTCGATTACAATGAATGCAGAGACAAGCCTTGTGCAGTCTCTATGACATGCATCAATACCCAAGGGTCCTTTGAATGCGTTTGTAAACAAGGTTATACATGTAAGTCTTCTTCAATCACTTTCAGTGTACTAAATGATAAATGCCTTTGTCAAACACATTTGAACCATAGCTTGTGAGCAACTTATCAAGGGCTGTGTTTAGGGACAGTAAAATCAAGGCACCACGCAATGATGTGAACTGATAAAGTCCCTACTCATAGATATTTTAGGAAGGTCTAATAAACATTGTATTTCACTCTCGATAGCTTTGGAGGTCATAGAAATGATTGAAATGAGTTAAAAATGAATTATTGCCCGGCATTGGAGGGTATACGAGTTTAAACTATGCCATTTTATCTTCTAATGTATTTTTGCTATTTAGAAATCTCATTATTTTCTGTAATATTACAGATACAGAAATAATGAGATCCCATCCCTGTTAATTTGCCCGGTGAGCATAGAAATAAAGTCAGCTATAATGAATATCGTTGTACTATAGATATGGTACATTTTATCGGTAAAATACTTCAATACACATAACTTTAATAACAATATACATGCAGAAATGATCATAATATCTTAAGAGAAAAACATTAAGATAAAATCGAAAATCCAGTTCAACCGAAGATCCATCCGACTGTTTAACTGTAACTTTCTTGGGCTTAATTCCCAAATTCAAACAGAAAGATGATCTTTCGAATGACGGTACAGCATCGCAAATAGTAACTTGACTATTTGTTCTCTGTATACTGACCGAGCCTCTTTCATGTGATGCAGCACTTGATGAACTACAGCTCAATGCTTCGGTGGCTAATCGCATCCGCTTTTCACCTACAGCGTTGTAAACATCAACACAATCTGATTGACGGCCTGTGACTTTTTGCCAGTTGTTCATCGCCTGAAATTATAGGATGGGAGATGTAGGCCTATATCGCTTAAATTTTGTAGTTGATGAACTGGCCATTCCTTTAGATCTTATCAAATCATTTATATCAATGTCTTCCAAAATATTGCTGAAGTCATTCATCATGTTCTTAACGCTATACTAATTAGCTGAGAGAATGAAAGTGGAGTTGTCAATTTCGCATTTTGAAATATGTATTTCTATGAAAACTTGCCTCAATAGATAGTCCTTTTATACATTGTTAATTTGCCCGCCAATCATAGAGATAAAAGTGGCATAGTTTAAAACGGTTAAAGGAGGATTCAATGATATTTACTGAGATATCTCAATCGACATCTTGTTAAAATTCCCGAGGGCTTTAGCCGACCCTAGCTTTCCCGAGGGATATCGACCTCATTATTTCAGTAAATATCAATGAATCCTCCTTTAACCATTACCTAAAAGTGATCAATAATTGCAATATTCATAGACTTCTCAAGAGTTACATACAATAGCATTATATCATAGATTTTGCGGGCAGAAATGTCAGACAGTCTCGGCTGCTAACGCAGCCTCGCCTATGTCTGATATTACTGCCCTAAAAATCCATGATATAATGCTATATTATAAAACTATGAAAAATATGTCTACAGGAACAAGTTCAAATGAAGAGATACTTTAATCAGCCTTATGCAAAACATTTTATAGTGTTTAGGTCAATCATGCAAGCAGGTAATGTTGACTAATTTTGAACTTTATAGACATTAATGGCGATTGTCATGATATCAACGAATGCAACAAGACAAATAAATGCGCCAAAAACAGCCAGTGCACAAACTTGCCGGGTGACTACGAATGCCGTTGTGATGAGGGCTATTTTGGAAACGGTTTTACCTGCAACAACGAGAATGTTTTCTGTGAATTTAAAAGTGGAAGGGTTGAATGTGGCTGTACTAGCGGATATGAAAAGATCAATGATACCTGTGTGGATATCGATGAGTGTAGATCTGATCTTGATAATTGTGATGAGAATGCGGAGTGTGTGAATACGATTGGAGCCTTTATTTGTCAATGCAAATCAGGTTACTGTGGAGATGGACACAAATGTCGAGTGAGTTAGCACTTTTTATGAATTTTTAAGTGTAAATTTTTGTCATCGCCCCCTCAGTATTTTCGCCCATTAGACTTTTTCATCGCCGCCACGGTACTTTTTTTGAGTCGACACTACCTATATATCCCTACTCTATGATGTGTGACCCTAACATCGAAATGGCATATCACATAATTAGATTCAAATGCGCGCGCTTCGGTTTTCTAGAAAGGAACAGTTGTATGTATCCTTTATATCGAAATGGCACATCACAGAATTAGACAACTTGCTCCTTCTCGAATGGATATGTTCGTGTATCGCTTGCTATTGGAAATGGCAAACAATAAGCTGTCAGCAGAGGACACCAGAGCCAGTGAGAGATGTGTGCGTGCTGTGATATCACTTCGCACACACCAAAACACACACCGATGTCTGGCTTCGGTTCAGTGTATGCACTATACAGTGAGAAATGCTGAGGAGAGGCTTTGAAATCATCAAGTGAACTAATTTTCGTTCGCCTGCTACTTTCTTTAATAATGATCGGAAGGGTCAACATTATGGAGAACACTTGTGCGCAATGATCTGAATTCTTCGAATCTGAAGGAAATTTGGCAATCGAAGCACTTTGATAGAATTTTGGGCAATCCGCAAGCGACGCACGACTTTTTTCCTGTCTCTGTAAGGTATTAGGAATTCCTTTTTGCTCACTTAATAGGCTCCTCGATGTGTCGTCGATTTCGTATTAGTCACACTTCTAGCAAACCGAAGCAGATAAACAAAATATTTAATTCTGTGGGCCGGGCGACATCTCCCACCTTGAGAATCACTGGTCTATATCATTATCTATTATTTCTATCATGTATACATGTACGTTTAACAAAAAATCATACCCTCCTGTTTTTTTATCTTTAGGATGAAAATGAATGCTCTGAAGAACTCGACAATTGCCATGCAAAGGCTGAATGCATTAATACAGAAGGATCATTTAAATGCCAATGTGAAGATGGCTATGAAGGAAATGGAGTTGAGTGCGTCGACAAGAACGAGTGTTTGAATAAAACTGCCGATCTATGTACGAATGCGATTTGCAGGAACACGCAGGGTAGTTTCAAGTGTGAATGCAAGCCTGGATATAAAAGTAAGAATTAATTCTCACTTGGATTCATTGCTGCTACCTCGCCTGTCTAATCTGTAATCACGACCATGACATTAGCAACAATATATGACGGAATAGGTCTGAAAAAGCATATACAGTATAATTATCCTATTCAGTCTCAATATTGCATATTTGAATGACGAGTTTATTATGAAAGGCATGCGTTTTCACAAAACTTCAAGGCCTTTGCACAATAATGGGTGGTAAAAAAAATCGCAAATCTCTATCTCTCTCTTTCTCTCATACACTTCCTCACCCCCTTTCTCTCTCTCTCTCTCGCTCACACAAACACACACACTCTCACTATCTCTCTTTCTCTCTCACTCCCTCTCTCTCTATTTCTTTCTCTCATTCCCTCTCTCTTTCTCTCATTCTCTCTCTATTTCTTTCTCTCACTCCCTCTCTCTATTTTTCTCTCTCTCTCTCTCTCGCTCACACAAACACACACACTCTCCCTCTCTCTATTTCTCTCTCTCTCTCTCTCTCTATTTCTTTTTCTCATTCCCTCTCTCTTTCTCTCACTCTCTCTCTATTTCTTTCTCTCATTCCCTCTCTCTTTCTCTCATTCTCTCTCTCTCACTCCCTCTCTCTCTCTATTTCTTTCTCTCATTCTCTCTCTCTATTTCTTTCTCTCACTCCCTCTCTCTCTCTCTATTTTTTTCTCTCTCTCGCTCACACAAACACACACACTCTCATTCTCTCTCTATTTCTTTCTCTCACTCTCTCTCTCTCTCACTCCCTCTTACTCCCTCTCTCTCTATTTCTTTCTCTCATTCCCTCTATCTTTCTCTCATTCTCTCTCTCTCTCTCTCTCTTTCTCTCTCACTCCCTCTCACTCCCTCTCTCTCTATTTCTTTCTCTCATTCCCTCTCTCTTTCTCTCATTCTCTCTCTCTCTCTCACTCTCTCACTCTCTCTCTCTCTATTTCTTTCTCTCACTTCCTGTCTCTCTCTCTCACTCCCTCTCACTCCCTCTCACTCCCTCTCTCTC
The DNA here is from genome assembly GCA_907163375.1 of Prostheceraeus crozeri. NCBI lineage: Eukaryota > Metazoa > Platyhelminthes > Polycladida > Euryleptidae > Prostheceraeus > Prostheceraeus crozeri. The sequence goes on from CAJQUW010013114.1 coordinate 96,295, forward strand.
TATTTCTTTCTCTCATTCCCTCTCTCTCTCTCTCTCTCTCTCTCTCACTCTCTCTCTCTCTATTACTTTCTCTCACTCCCCCCCTCTCTCTCTCTCACTCCCTCTCACTCCCTCTCTATCTATTTCTTTCTCTCATTCCCTCTCTCTTTCTCTCATTCTCTCTCTCTCTCTCTTTCTCTTTCACTCCCTCTCACTCCCTCTCTCTCTCTCTCTCACTCTCTCTCTCTCTCTCTCACTCTCTCTCTCTCTCACTCTCTCTCACTCTCTCTCACGCACACACACTCTCTCCCTCCCTTCATACGTGTTTTAATTCATGCATAATTCTTCATTTAACAGCAATATTGATTAGTAAAGTCAATCATGTTGGTAAGGAGAATGATGTGACTGCAAGTGTTTATGGACAGCTACAGATTGTTTCATAAAAAGTGGATCACCCTTAAACATCGCCTTAACTTCAACTTTGTCTAACTCCGCCAAACTTGAACGAATTTCTCTGAAATTTGGAAGATATGTCAGTTGTGCTTACTAATATCATTGTTGGAAATTTCAAGCATGAATATTGAGTTGTTTTCCTGTTATAGATAAAAAAGTAGTAGATAATTTGATCTTCATTTAGCAATGTTACACAAAATCATACCTCACTCTTATAAAATTACATTTGTTTCCTTTGTTATGTAATATGTTGTTCTACAAGCCAAAAGCTATCAAGCAAAACAAAAATAAAGAAAATCGGTCAATCAGAGCCCCAGTATAGCACCATTATTCATCAACAATAATGTAACTGCTCCATGTGATTAACTGGACTTCATGTTCCATAGCTTCCTGACTTCGTTGCGGTGGTGTTGGCAGCACTCCTGATTGCCTTCAGTTAGAAATCTATCTCTTACCGGTTGAAAACAATACAAAGCACAAATGAACAATAACGAGATCGCATTCACAAAAGGCAAAGTGTCAGCCTTGCTAGAACTAGGGTTTTCTTTGCGAGCTACAAGCAAGCGACTAAATGTCCCTTACACAAATGTGCATCGATGGCATAATGATGATTTTCGACTCTGTCGTAAAGAGGGCTCTGGCCGTCCACGCAAAACATCCAAACGTAGAGACCGCCTAATTTTGAGATTTGTTAAAGTTGATCCAAGTCTCTCGTTAACTGAGATGGCTGCACTAGACTCGTCTATTTCTAAGTCCACTATTCGTAGAAGACTTGTTGAGTCGAATTTCAAGAGCTGTAAGAGGTCCTCTCAGATCGAATTATCAGATCAGCATACAAAAAGACGTCTCAGATGGGCAATGAGTCATTGTCACTGGCGAAATCAATGGGATCGGGTTGTCTGGTCTGATGAGGCATCATGTCTGAAGGATAGTGATGGTCGATTGAGATTATGGATAAAATCTGATCAGGAAATTCCGAGACATTTACATCGTCCCCGGGTACAAGGTGGTGCGACTCTACTGATTTGGGCTGGCATTTGGACCAATGGCCGCTCTGAACTTCACATACAGCAAGGAACCATGAATTCTGAACGCTATGTGAATGTTTTACGAATGAACATTGGCCAAATGACAGATCAACTTGGTGATCCATCGACTTGGTTATTTATGGACGATAATGCTACGTGTCACAGGAGTAGTAGAGTCAACTATGCAAGTCTCAATTAGGGCTTAGGACATTATCTTGGCCAGCTCGTTCTCCTGATCTGAATCCCATAGAAAATGTATGGAGTATTCTAAAACGTAACGTTCGTCGTTCACTGCTACCTACAGATGGCGTATCACAACTTACGTCACTGTTAAAAAGAGAGTGGAGAAAGTTAGATCAGTCAAAAATCAACGATATCATCGAATCAATGCCTAGACGAATTGGTAATGTCATTGACAATAAGGGTAGGGCCACAAAATATTAGCTTCTTGAGAACCGTTACTGTATCATAGCTTATCAGATTATATAAGGACATTTAAATATATTAGGGACATGAAATAACATGAAAAATCCTTTCTGTATCATACTTATGTTTTATTCAGTCAAATTTTAGGATGATCCACTTTTTATGAAACGGACTGTATATGCGAAATCATTCAGCAGTTTTGGCGACAACTCAGATCCTAGAAATCTAGCCGGATGCATGGCAATATTTCTATTGTGTCAGATATCTTCATTTGCCAAACTATCGTGATAAATGTAGGTAATCATGTTAAATATGTCGCACTCGCTTACAGACGTCAGGTCAACTACTGTTCGTTATCTATGTCCTTCGATTTCCATTGATCTATCAATTTATTCGTTGACTGTTCTTATTTGTCCAACTGTTCATGAGTCCATTAAATTATAGAAATCTGATCTTAAAATATCTTTCAGATTTGATATTAAAGTATTTCTCTCATTGCTGTAGCTTGGACAAATGACAAAGAAATGGTAGATGTCTTCGATCTGATCTTGATTACATAATTTGCAAACAGTCTTTGTATGTATTACGATTTTGATACGTTTCAATTTCTGCTGCTAGTGTGTGATTTCCTGTTCTGATTTTGATAATATTATTGATTTCAGTTTTGTCGCTGCTGAGTGTAAGATAAAGTTTTAATTCACATTGAACTCTACACAGCTGTAAATAATTTAATCCTTTATTGCTGTGTTTGGCACTGTCTATCCATTCCTTTCTAAAATATTCCGTTAGCATGTTATTTATCATCTTTTAAGATTTTCCACTGTAATCCATGCTTTCTATTTTCCTGAATTTGACTTTGCCAGATGAATTTCTTGTTATAATGCACTTTGTAATGCGGAATGATTTATGGTCTACATTACTTTGTATTTTTTTGAATATTTGTGTGACTAACCGCATATTATCAGTGTTAAATAAATTAAGAAAACAGTTTATTGCTGATTTCTAGCAATAAAATTCCATTGACTTTATAGCAAGAATCTATTATAAAATTGCACAATCACACGATTTAAATCATTTAAATTTTTGTCGATAAATAGTTCAGTGCCATATTTCATTTTCGATGTCGTTATAATCTTAAATGTTTCTGTTAAGTATTCTACCATCAACATTGGAGAATTCCTTTAATGTTTTGGCAGTTACAAATGCTGAGGCATTTCCTTTTTTGGTCAATTCTTGTATATGTTTCCATCACTTTTTGCAATCCAAATACCTAAATACTTATATTCCTCCACGATATCAATTCAAGAAGAATAAAAGTCTTTATTTACAACTAGTTTTTCATATTTTTGTTTTTCATTAAAAATCATCATTTTTGTCTTTTCGTAATATATTCTTAAACCCTTACCTGCACAAAATTTTTGCATTTGCTTAATTTGTTTAACTATACCAGTTTGCGTTTCGCTCAGCAACAAAATATCATCTGCATAGATGATTGTCGTTATATGAATATCCGTTATTTTCACAGGATCAAGGTCATCAATATTTTTAAACAGGTCGTTTAAAAAGTCATTCATATATATGCAATATACCGGAATATACTCTCTCTCTCTCTCACACACACACTCTCTCTCTCTCTCTCCCTCTCTCTCTCCCTCTCTCTCTCTATCATACACTTCCTCTCTCTCTCTCTCTCTCTCTCTCTCTCTCTCTCTCTCTCTCTCCATCTCCATCTCTCTCCCCCCTCTCTCTCTGTCATACACTTCCTCTCTCTCTCTCCCTCTCTATCTCTCTCTCTCTCTCTCTCTCTCTCTCTCTATCTCTCCCTCTCTCTATCTCTCTCTATCTCTCTCTCTCCCTCTCTATCTCTCTCTCTCTCCCTCTCTCTCTCTCTCTGTCTCTCCCTCTCTAAAATTCAAAATTCAAAATTCAAAATTCAAGGGTTTATATTTCATCAATGAAATTACCCAAAAGGATGTAAATACAAATACATGAGGAAAAGTAAGCATGAATGAAGAATGACTATCACCAATGTTCTAATGTGTCACTGAACCACATAGTGTAGATGAAGGATGATGTCGGAGGATGCTTCAGAAAGTCATAAAGTGTTGCATGCCATGATGATGCTATGATTATACACTATGAGAAAAATATGAACATGATCATTTACTATCCATACGAGTAATAGGCATTACAGCACAGTAAGTATAACGAAGGAGAGGAGGCGTCATGCATGAATTGGAATTGGCATTAGTTTATATCAGGTGAAATGCATAAAATGTTACCCATCAATGTTTGATATTATTCAAGTTATTTTTTTCTCTATCTCTATCTCTCCCATACGTAGGTGCTGACGAAGAATAAAATCGAAAGCTCCACCTACTCTGGTTCGTTTAGAACAAATTCAGCGCGAGCGACAAGGCGGGGCCTCCTCGTCTCCCTCTCTCCCTCCCTCTCTATCTCTCTCTCTCCCTCCCTCTCTCTCTCCCTCTCTGTCTCTCTCTCTCCCTCTCTATCTATCTTTCTCTCTCTCCATCTCTCTCTCTCTCTCTCTCTCTATCTCTCTCCCCCCCTCTCTCTCTATCATACACTTCCTCTCTCTCTCTCTCCCTCTCTCTCTCTCCCTCTCTCTCTCTCTCTCCCTCTCTCTCTCTCCCTCTCTCTCTCTCTCTCTCCCTCTCTCTCTCTCTCCCTCTCTATCTCTCTCTCTCTCTCTTTTGCCTTTGTTCGGAGCTGAAGAAGGCTAGTCCCGAAAGCTTCTCCGAACGTCGTTTTTTCAACCAGTCAGAGCGGGTAGCACGACGGGGGCCTCTCCCTCGTCTCTCCCTCTCTATCTCTCTCTCTCTCCCTCTCTCTCTCTCCCTCTCTATCTCTCTCTCTCCCTCTATCTCTCTCTCTCCCTCTCTATCTATCTCTCTCTCTCCCTTCTTTATCACAAGTAACCACATGTATTTGTATTTAGTGTTTCATAACACTCTTTTCGGTTAATTTTGCTTTTTTTGTTGAAGGCATTCGTACTGCTGACAATCATGTTGCATGTAATTTTCTCTTCCACTAACCACTATTTTCCAAGGCTTAGTCCTTACCCTCTTATTTATCCACATTCAGTGTAAGCTTTTCTACTAGACCATTTAGATGCTGCACTATCTTTTTTTTAAATTATAGGGTCCTCATTCCTCAGTCTCTATGCTTCTATTTACCTTCTTGCTATTAGCTATTTAATTATGATAAACAATTTTCCTCTTAGAACTTTCCACTCATCGCATTATCTACTACATTTGTATTTAATTTGTTCCTTTTGCACTATCTCGTTCATTTGTCTCTCCATCTCCCATCATTGGCTAATAATTACCAGTATTTAATTTCGTCAGCTCCGTTTACCTTTGTGGTAGATGTTAAAACTTTATTTCCTACATTTCCTTTCAAATTTCTCGGCCATACGCCTCTTATGTAACTTTCCCTTGTCGCCTTAATCAAGTCCATCCTCCTTCAATTTCAAGTATTTCAGGTCCTGTCATCTTTTCTACAATTATTATCAGTTTGTCCATTTCTGACGCCATCCCATACCGTAATCTAACACCTCCACTGCCCATATGTTCAGGTTCCCCATTGTTAGGACATCCACTTGACTCCGCCGCTCTCTCTCTCTCTCCAGTTTCTTCAATCCCTTGCCCCCTCCCTGACCAACTATTCATTGTATAACTAAACTCATATCCCTTGACCACCCGCACGCATTTTCTTTAGATGACCAACCACTTCCCTCATAGTTCATTTCATTTGTCAATTTGTTAACCCACTCGCATTTGGTAAATGTAAATTTTTATGTCATTCTCATTGCATCAATTTTCGCTGGACTGAAGAAGTCAAAAACGAAATCCGGATATCCAGCACACTTTTGTTCTCAATTATCAAGTATTTTTTACCAAGGGTTGTAGGAAAGTCAGAGTGAGTGGCTCAGGGATTCTACGGTCTCCCTCTCTCTCTCCCTTTCTCTCTCTCCCTCTCTCTCTCTCTCTCCCTCTCTCTCTCTCTCTCCCTCTCTCTCTCTCTATCTCTCCCTCTCTCTATCTCTCTCTATCTCTCTCTCCCTCTCTATCTCTCTCTCTCTCCCTCTCTCTCTCTCTCTGTCTCTCCCTCTCTATCTCTATCTCTCCCATACGTAGGTGCTGACGAAGAATAAAATCGAAAGCTCCACCTACTCTGGTTCGTTTTGAACAAATTCAGCGCGAGCGACAAGGCGGGGCCTCCTCGTCTCCCTCTCTCCCTCCCTCTCTATCTCTCTCTCTCCCTCCCTCTCTCTCTCCCTCTCTCTCTCCCTCTCTGTCTCTCTCTCTCCCTCTCTATCTATCTTTCTCTCTCTCCATCTCTCTCTCTCTCTCTCTCCATCTCTCTTCCCCCCTCTCTCTCTATCATACACTTCCTCTCTGTCTCTCTCCCTCTCTATCTCTCTCTCTCCCTCTCTCTCTCTCCCTCTCTCTCTCTCTCTCTCTCTCTCTCTCTCTCTCCCTCTCTCTCTCTCTCCCTCTCTATCTCTCTCTCTCTCTCTCTCTTTTGCCTTTGTTCGGAGCTGAAGAAGGCTAGTCCCGAAAGCTTCTCCGAACGTCGTTTTTTCAACCAGTCAGAGCGGGTAGCACGACGGGGGCCTCTCCCTCGTCTCTCCCTCTCTATCTCTCTCTCTCTCCCTCTCTCTCTCTCCCTCTCTATCTCTCTCTCTCCCTCTATCTCTCTCTCTCCCTCTCTATCTATCTCTCTCTCTCCCTTCTTTATCACAAGTAACCACATGTATTTGTATTTAGTGTTTCATAACACTCTTTTCGGTTAATTTTGCTTTTTTTGTTGAAGGCATTCGTACTGCTGACAATCATGTTGCATGTAATTTTCTCTTCCACTAACCACTATTTTCCAAGGCTTAGTCCTTACCCTCTTCATTATCCACATTCAGTGTAAGCTTTTCTACTAGACCATTTAGATGCTGCACTATCTTTTTTTTAAATTATAGGGTCCTCATTCCTCAGTCTCTATGCTTCTATTTACCTTCTTGCTATTAGCTATTTAATTATGATAAACAATTTTCCTCTTAGAACTTTCCACTCATCGCATTATCTACTACATTTGTATTTAATTTGTTCCTTTTGCACTATCTCGTTCATTTGTCTCTCCATCTCCCATCATTGGCTAATAATTACCAGTATTTAATTTCGTCAGCTCCGTTTACCTTTGTGGTAGATGTTAAAACTTTATTTCCTACATTTCCTTTCAAATTTCTCGGCCATACGCCTCTTATGTAACTTTCCCTTGTCGCCTTAATCAAGTCCATCCTCCTTCAATTTCAAGTATTTCAGGTCCTGTCATCTTTTCTACAATTATTATCAGTTTGTCCATTTCTGACGCCATCCCATACCGTAATCTAACACCTCCACTGCCCATATGTTCAGGTTCCCCATTGTTAGGACATCCACTTGACTCCGCCGCTCTCTCTCTCTCTCCAGTTTCTTCAATCCCTTGCCCCCTCCCTGACCAACTATTCATTGTATAACTAAACTCATATCCCTTGACCACCCGCACGCATTTTCTTTAGATGACCAACCACTTCCCTCATAGTTCATTTCATTTGTCAATTTGTTAACCCACTCGCATTTGGTAAATGTAAATTTTTATGTCATTCTCATTGCATCAATTTTCGCTGGACTGAAGAAGTCAAAAACGAAATCCGGATATCCAGCACACTTTTGTTCTCAATTATCAAGTATTTTTTACCAAGGGTTGTAGGAAAGTCAGAGTGAGTGGCTCAGGGATTCTACGGTCTCCCTCTCTCTCTCCCTTTCTCTCTCTCCCTCTCTCTCTCTCTCTCCCTCTCTCTCTCTCTCTCCCTCTCTCTCTCTCTATCTCTCCCTCTCTCTATCTCTCTCTATCTCTCTCTCCCTCTCTATCTCTCTCTCTCTCCCCCTCTCTCTCTCTCTCTGTCTCTCCCTCTCTATCTCTATCTCTCCCATACGTAGGTGCTGACGAAGAATAAAATCGAAAGCTCCACCTACTCTGGTTCGTTTTGAACAAATTCAGCGCGAGCGACAAGGCGGGGCCTCCTCGTCTCCCTCTCTCCCTCCCTCTCTATCTCTCTCTCTCCCTCCCTCTCTCTCTCCCTCTCTCTCTCCCTCTCTGTCTCTCTCTCTCCCTCTCTATCTATCTTTCTCTCTCTCCATCTCTCTCTCTCTCTCTCCATCTCTCTCCCCCCCTCTCTCTCTATCATACACTTCCTCTCTCTCTCTCTCCCTCTCTATCTCTCTCTCCCTCTCTCTCTCTCCCTCTCTCTCTCTCTCTCTCTCTCCCTCTCTCTCTCTCTCCCTCTCTATCTCTCTCTCTCTCTCTTTTGCCTTTGTTCGGAGCTGAAGAAGGCTAGTCCGAAAGCTTCTCCGAACGTCGTTTTTTCAACCAGTCAGAGCGGGTAGCACGACGGGGGCCTCTCCCTCGTCTCTCCCTCTCTATCTCTCTCTCTCTCCCTCTCTCTCTCTCCCTCTCTATCTCTCTCTCTCCCTCTATCTCTCTCTCTCCCTCTCTATCTATCTCTCTCTCTCCCTTCTTTATCACAAGTAACCACATGTATTTGTATTTAGTGTTTCATAACACTCTTTTCGGTTAATTTTGCTTTTTTTTGTTGAAGGCATTCGTACTGCTGACAATCATGTTGCATGTAATTTTCTCTTCCACTAACCACTATTTTCCAAGGCTTAGTCCTTACCCTCTTCTTTATCCACATTCAGTGTAAGCTTTTCTACTAGACCATTTAGATGCTGCACTATCTTTTTTTTAAATTATAGGGTCCTCATTCCTCAGTCTCTATGCTTCTATTTACCTTCTTGCTATTAGCTATTTAATTATGATAAACAATTTTCCTCTTAGAACTTTCCACTCATCGCATTATCTACTACATTTGTATTTAATTTGTTCCTTTTGCACTATCTCGTTCATTTGTCTCTCCATCTCCCATCATTGGCTAATAATTACCAGTATTTAATTTCGTCAGCTCCGTTTACCTTTGTGGTAGATGTTAAAACTTTATTTCCTACATTTCCTTTCAAATTTCTCGGCCATACGCCTCTTATGTAACTTTCCCTTGTCGCCTTAATCAAGTCCATCCTCCTTCAATTTCAAGTATTTCAGGTCCTGTCATCTTTTCTACAATTATTATCAGTTTGTCCATTTCTGACGCCATCCCATACCGTAATCTAACACCTCCACTGCCCATATGTTCAGGTTCCCCATTGTTAGGACATCCACTTGACTCCGCCGCTCTCTCTCTCTCTCCAGTTTCTTCAATCCCTTGCCCCCTCCCTGACCAACTATTCATTGTATAACTAAACTCATATCCCTTGACCACCCGCACGCATTTTCTTTAGATGACCAACCACTTCCCTCATAGTTCATTTCATTTGTCAATTTGTTAACCCACTCGCATTTGGTAAATGTAAATTTTTATGTCATTCTCATTGCATCAATTTTCGCTGGACTGAAGAAGTCAAAAACGAAATCCGGATATCCAGCACACTTTTGTTCTCAATTATCAAGTATTTTTTACCAAGGGTTGTAGGAAAGTCAGAGTGAGTGGCTCAGGGATTCTACGGTCTCCCTCTCTCTCTCCCTTTCTCTCTCTCCCTCTCTCTCTCTCTCTCCCTCTCTCTCTCTCTCTCCCTCTCTCTCTCTCTATCTCTCCCTCTCTCTATCTCTCTCTATCTCTCTCTCCCTCTCTATCTCTCTCTCTCTCCCCCTCTCTCTCTCTCTCTGTCTCTCCCTCTCTATCTCTATCTCTCCCATACGTAGGTGCTGACGAAGAATAAAATCGAAAGCTCCACCTACTCTGGTTCGTTTTGAACAAATTCAGCGCGAGCGACAAGGCGGGGCCTCCTCGTCTCCCTCTCTCCCTCCCTCTCTATCTCTCTCTCTCCCTCTCTCTCTCCCTCTCTATCTCTTTCTCTCTCCCTCTCTATCTATCTCTCTCTCTCTCTCTCTCCATCTCTCTCCCCCCTCTCTCTCTATCATACACTTCCTCTCTCTCTCTCTCTCCCTCTCTATCTCTCTCTCCCTCTCTCTCTCTCCCTCTCTCTCTCTCTCTCTCTCTCTCTCTCCCTCTCTCTCTCTCTCCCTCTCTATCTCTCTCTCTCTCTCTTTTGCCTTTGTTCGGAGCTGAAGAAGGCTAGTCCCGAAAGCTTCTCCGAACGTCGTTTTTTCAACCAGTCAGAGAGGGTAGCACGACGGGGGCCTCTCCCTCGTGTCTCTCTCTCTCTCTCTCTCTCTCTCTCTCTCTCTCTCTCTCCCTCTCTATCTATCTCTCTCTCTCTCTCTCCCTCCCTCTCTCTCTCCCTTCTTTATCACAAGTAACCACATGTATTTGTATTTAGTGTTTCATAACACTCTTTTCGGTTAATTTTGCTTTTTTTGTTGAAGGCATTCGTACTGCTGACAATCATGTTGCATGTAATTTTCTCTTCCACTAACCACTATTTTCCAAGGCTTAGTCCTTACCCTCTTCTTTATCCACATTCAGTGTAAGCTTTTCTACTAGACCATTTAGATGCTGCACTATCTTTTTTTTAAATTATAGGGTCCTCATTCCTCAGTCTCTATGCTTCTATTTACCTTCTTGCTATTAGCTATTTAATTATGATAAACAATTTTCCTCTTAGAACTTTCCACTCATCGCATTATCTACTACATTTGTATTTAATTTGTTCCTTTTGCACTATCTCGTTCATTTGTCTCTCCATCTCCCATCATTGGCTAATAATTACCAGTATTTAATTTCGTCAGCTCCGTTTACCTTTGTGGTAGATGTTAAAACTTTATTTCCTACATTTCCTTTCAAATTTCTCGGCCATACGCCTCTTATGTAACTTTCCCTTGTCGCCTTAATCAAGTCCATCCTCCTTCAATTTCAAGTATTTCAGGTCCTGTCATCTTTTCTACAATTATTATCAGTTTGTCCATTTCTGACGCCATCCCATACCGTAATCTAACACCTCCACTGCCCATATGTTCAGGTTCCCCATTGTTAGGACATCCACTTGACTCCGCCGCTCTCTCTCTCTCTCCAGTTTCTTCAATCCCTTGCCCCCTCCCTGACCAACTATTCATTGTATAACTAAACTCATATCCCTTGACCACCCGCACGCATTTTCTTTAGATGACCAACCACTTCCCTCATAGTTCATTTCATTTGTCAATTTGTTAACCCACTCGCATTTGGTAAATGTAAATTTTTATGTCATTCTCATTGCATCAATTTTCGCTGGACTGAAGAAGTCAAAAACGAAATCCGGATATCCAGCACACTTTTGTTCTCAATTATCAAGTATTTTTTACCAAGGGTTGTAGGAAAGTCAGAGTGAGTGGCTCAGGGATTCTACGGTCTCCCTCTCTCTCTCCCTTTCTCTCTCTCCCTCTCTCTCTCTCTCTCTCTCTCCCTCTCTCTCTCTCTCTCTCTCCCTCTCTCTCTCTCTCTCTCTCTCTCCCTCTCTCTCTCTCTCTCTCCCTCTCTCTCTCCCTCTCTCTCTCTCTCTCTCTCTCTCTCCCTCTCCCTCTCTCTCTCCCTCTCTCTCTCTCTCTCTCCCTCTCCCTCTCTCTCTCCCTCTCTCTCTCTCTCTCTCCCTCTCCCTCTCCCTCTCTCTCTCTCCCTCTCTCTCTCCCTCTCCCTCTCCCTCTCTCTCTCTCCCTCTCTCTCCCTTTTTCTCTCTCCCTCTCTCTCTCCCTCTTTCTCCCTTTTTCTCTCTCTTTCTCTCTCTCTCTCTCTTTCTCTCATACACTTCCTCTCCCTCCCTCTCTCTGTTTTTCTCTCTCTCTCTCCCCTCTCCCTCTCTCTATCATACACTTCCTCTCTCTGCCTCTCTCTGTCTTTCTCTCTCTCTTCAAAATTGAAGAGTTTATGTTTCATGATATGATTCTCTCTCTCCAGGAGGAAGTGACAAGAGGACCTGTGTTGACATCAATGAATGTCAAGAAAAAACACATAATTGTAAACAGAAATGTGTGAACACGGTCGGTGGATTTACTTGTGCCTGTAGAGAAGGATTTGAAATGTTGAACAATGTCTGCACTGACCTCAATGAATGTGACCCTGTAAATCCTTGTGGAAGACACGCTGACTGCACGAACACAGAAGGAAGCTTCATATGCCTTTGCAAGGCAGGATTCCGAAAGGAAGACGAAGCATGTTTCAGTGAGTCAACACAATTACAATTGTCACTGTCATTTGTTGTGAAGCCTCTAAGCCAGTGCATGTAATGTGATGATCAACAATATTAACTTGTTCTTGTAATTCCATGCACACTGTAAATGCCTGATCACAAATGTCAACACGAATTTGCAATGAAACGAACAAACGCTACCTATTCGTGCCATCAATAGTGGACATGCCTTGTGAAAACCTCGCGTTAATCCACAAAATATTTCACGCGCAGAATTAGATTCATTTGCGCGCGCTTCGGTTTCCTAGAAAGTAAGGGTTATATGCAACCCAAACATCGAAATGGCACATCACAGAATTAGACAACTTGCTCCTTCTCGAATGGATAATTCGTGTAACGCTTACGATTGGAAATGGCGAACAATGAGCTGTCAGCAGAGGACACCAGAGCCAGTGAGAGATGCGTGCGTCCTGTGATATTGCTTCGCATACACCAAGACACACATCGCCTGGCTAACATTCGATTCAGTGTATGCACTATACAGTGAGAAATATCGAGGAGAGGATGTGAAATCATCAAGTGAACTAATTTTCGTGTGCCTGCTACTTTTTTAATAATGATCGGAAGGGCCAACATTATGGAGAAAACTTGTACGCAATGATCTGAATTCTTCGAATCTGAAGGAATTTTGGCAATCGAAGCACTTTGATAGAATTCTGGGCAATCCGCAAGCGACGCCCGACTTTTTTCCTGTCTCTGTAAGGTATTAGGAATTCCTTTTAGCCCACTTAATAGGTTCCTCGATGTGCCGCGATTTCGAATAAATCACACTTCTAGCAAACCGAAGCAGATTTCCGGCCATTACGTGACCGCGAAAGGAAAGATATAATGCAATCAGACATGATTTTTTGCATAGCATTTCATAGCATGTGCATTTTCAAATCTCCACTTCTCACTATTAGTCAAAATGAACTTACCCTTTATCGGAATTCATGGATCTATTAGAGTTAAAATATGAGCAAGTATATTTTAGGTTGACTGTCAAACAGTCAAATTTTTCACATCAAAGGATTTAGGTTTTTCGGAGATTACGTTGCTTTAAATTTTGAAAAGATATATTGTTGCAAAATTGTTCATGTGTTTATTTACGAGCGACTTGGGACCTCAGAGTTCAATGTATCATTAATATGAAAATATAAAATTCAAGTATCTTAATTCAACGGAGATTAAAGATTAGTTTGCATTGCCTAACTTTCTCAAAGTTAGTCGGAACGGGAAAGTCAGCCTCACTCGAATCACAATCCATGATGATAGATTTCAAATATTAGAAACTGTCAACTCAACAAACAGAAACATTCAATTCACGTTGGACTTGCTGAAAGATAACTTTTGAACTTTTTGGACTTAACCATCAAAATAACTAATACCCAAATACAATACAAATGGTACAGTAAACCTAACAGGTCAGGAATATGCCTCCGCAAAGACAGTTGGCTCCCACATCGCATCAATGATAATTTTGGCAAAGATAGCTTAAATCTGTCCAAGACCGCTGTCTTAGTCCGAATGATAAAGGCACAGCTGTGCAGGTAGTGACTAGCAGATTGGTTAATAGCGTGTTCGAACCGAACACTTTCAAATACAAAGAGCCTAAAAAAATAAAAACAAGCCAAAAAACGTTAATTTAACGCTTGATTGTATTAGCACCATCTTCACTTGTACAATAAATACGATATCCCTGCTAGAATCACCTGTCAACCGGGTAAGAACATTAGTCCTGCAGGAAAAAATAGAGGACAAAAATAAACTCCTGTCTAAACATGAATCAGAGATATGTACTAGAATGGCTGAATCACGATGTGTCACCAAGAACAAGCCACACCTCATGAATAGACGTCATGAACTGATATGAGGAGATGCCCACTCGACCACAGTCATATAGGTGAATTTTAAAGCATTTCATCGAAAAACGTGGCGTTTTGTCTTCTGGAATTCAAATATGACCTATTTTGAAAAGTACTTTTTTTAAGGTCTGAATTTTGCCAGAATTGCACTCATGTGTGACGTGCTACAACGAAGCTCATCGCCTTTCAGCACTGTTGCATGGTTTTACAAATATGAGTCTATGAATCATATCATGATAATCTATTACACCATAGATATCGAATACAGCATTAGAAATTCAAATGCTATGCAAAAACTACGAATGAAAAATGTCGAAATTTTAAATGATAATAGCACTTGCAAGTAACCGGCTTTGTGCATTTTCCAAATCATTTGAATGCTTTGGCTGTCTGCAAAGTCGACTCTTCTTTATAATCACATCTAATCACAAGCTACAGAATCATGTAGAATATGATGTAGACTTTTGCACTACTAACGGATGAGTGCATCCAAGCAGTTTGGCATTGTGAATAGTTATCACCGCCATAGATCACCCTTCTGATTAACGTAAAATGTCAAAAATTGTCAGGCTTGCACTTGATTTTATTATCTGATCAGCAAAATGTTTCTCATCAAATCGCCTCCGTTCTTTATCTTATAAAGGCTTTGGTATTTTTGGGTTATCTCCCCTCCCCCAACGTATTCAAACTTGTCGAAAATCCGTAGAAGTGATACAATCGTCTCAAAACTGTATGCATACGTGAGAGAAGATATTTCCTACCCACATACCAAAATTTGTGAAAATCGGACGAGCACTTTTTGAATCAGGGACGATGTCTGCACCTTGATCTGACTTTTTCTGACCTCATCGTCTGAGCAGAAAGCACTTGAGGTCAACAAAGTCATTTCTCGTCAATTTTTCAAGTGATGATGACCGGGTCACACCCATTACACCAACATTTTTAACTAAAAAATGTGTGGCCAGGTAGAGGTCGTGGGAAGATTTCAAATAGCAGTGGCCGAGATGAAGAGGGAGAGAGAACAACACACACACGAGCAATGCGTCGTACAGATGAAGTCAAACATCAAGCTCTTGACATCGCTACACTTCATGCCATCGTCTCTGATGCAAAAAGTACTTATCCGATTTGCATACATTTTTGCATACAGGTGGAAAATATGCTTATGTACGCCTACCTGAAGTTCAGTGACGATTGATTCACTTTTCCAGATTTTAGGCAAATTTGAACACGTGGGGGCGGAGGAGAGATAATCCTCAAGGTCCAAGGTTATCTCGTATATGATGTTTTTGTCATTTTGTCGATGCCCGAGAATGCTATTTAATGTCAGTAGTACATTCGTCAATTAAAATTTGACATTTAATTTCTCTTCCAGATGTCGATGAATGCGATGAGAGTTCACCTTGTGATGAACATGCGTCGTGTGTGGATAATGAAGGGGGTTACACATGCACGTGCTTACCAGGATATGAAGGGAATGGCTTGAACTGCACTGATATTGATGAATGCGTTACCATGGAAAAACCATGTGATAAGAATGCTGAATGTTTCAATGAGGCAGGAACCTACAGATGCCAGTGCAAGAGTCCTTATTACAAGGGAGATGGTAAACCACCAAACAAATGTGCGATTAATCTCATCAACGAATGTGAATCTGATGTCAAACCCTGTCCAGAGCACAGTTATTGCGTGGATCAGACGATTGGCTATAGATGCAGGTGCAATAGTAAGTGAAAGACATAACCCTCTGTTTTATCAACAGCAGATAGCAGTTACAGGTTACACTACGAGCGATTACACGAGTACGAGGCGCGAGCTTAAACGAAAGTGATGTAAAGACCGTATCACATCACCTACTTGTTGCGTGCTACGTTTTGAACGTCGTGTAAAACGCAAACATGAACACGTAGGCTAACCATAATTAATTAGTTAATAATTAATTAATTAGATTAAGGCACATAGTGACATAGAGATTAGAAGATAAGGAATTCTATGGTCTCTGTCAGGCAAGAGAAAATTGCAAAAATCTACATTTTCTTGCCTTCTAAAGACCATAGAATGCCTATTGTAGTGAATGCTATGCGGTATTACTTCATTGATACCGTACTAGAGCCGGCAACATTCGTCGTTGTTGCCGGCTCCTGAATTAAAAGCTACTATCTATGTGTGTAACCAGAAACTTCCACAGACATCTACATGTGCATGAATCATAGTGTGCATTCACTACAATAGTAATCATGTCTAGCTGATATGACACAGAATGATCAACTAGAGTACGATTTTAAATGTTTCTATTTAGACATCGAAATCCAAGAACTTTTCTGCTTTGATATCAGGGAATATATACAGTTACGTATCAGGGAACGAAGTTAAAAGACCTGTTTGAAACTCATTCATTTTTAGATCTAATTGTTGAATTGTTGAGGTAGAGTTTCTGCAATTACAATTACATAGAAATCGGTTCAATGTGCCGCATCACACTTGCAAAGAAGTCGCACTTGTCATACTTGTCAGCCTCACCACTGTGGGTGCAAGTGAGTTAGAACACGCCGGGCTGTGACTTCTTACACCGTTTCAGTGCGACAATAGCGGTTGCGTTGCTTTCAATGTGACTAAGGCCTAAAGGCTGGTTTCCGATGGATCGTATGTTATACGTCGTTGCACTGTCTTCGGCAATATCGCACTCTGATTGATAGATGTTCAGTGACAGAAATTTTTTTTTTAATATTTTTAAAAATATTTCCTGTAAATGCACATTAATAGGAAGCTTGTATAGAAATCCGAATTTTCGTTTTGCGTAAGCTTTATAAAAAACTAGAAAAGAAAACAGTTGTCGGTTAATGGTCATTTCAGCTGCTCACTATGATTCAGAAGAATCAGATTATTGAAACCTGTTGTAGTTCAATTTTTGTCAGCGAATTGTGTTGTATTTCTCCTGACTCCTGCATGGTAAAGTACGCTGATGATAAAACAATCGTTTTGCATATTTCTACCACAGATATTGAAACTGTAATGAACTACGTAAATAGAGAGATAGATGTGTTATCTTGGTATGATGACAATGAGCTGGTTGTCAACTCGTCGAAGTCAAATATTTTAACTTGTGTATACTTACTTTACTTACTTTTTCGTTTTTCGTCCTTCGTTCCCGATTCCACCAGGGTTGGACATTCCTGCGATGACTTTCTTCCACGCTTTCCGATCTAGAGCAGTGTCCACCTTCGCCTTCAGTTGTTCTAGGTCTTCTTTGACACAGGCATACCACGTTTTCTTCGGTCTTCCTGGTAGACGGCAACCGTCAACCAAAAGATGGTATACCTGCACCGATGATGTTATCAGTTGCTCTCCTTACATGCCCAAACCACCTCAAGCGTTTCTGACGTAGGCGAATAGGAAGTTCGGATATGCCGCACAGTCTTGCCACTTCATCACTTGGTACCTTGTCCTTCAGCTTGACATGTACCATATAACGCAGCATTCGCCTATCAACGCCTCTTAGCTGCTTTATCAATTTTTGAGTGAATGGCCACGTTTCCGCACCATAAGTTGGGACGGATCTTATGCACAACTCGTATACGTGTGCCCTTTAACTCAACGGAATGCTTTTGTTTGTCAACAATCTGGCTAGCTCCCGCCACTTCTTCCACGCGATTGCAATGCGCGCTCTGACTGCACTTTCCGTTCCGGCTTCTCTATCAAGGACATCCCCAAGATAGCAGAAATCTTGCACCTCTTTCACCGTCATGCCGTTGATTTCTAGGGAGTCATCGCCGTCTGCAGATTTGCCATTCACACACTTTCGACAACGGAAACTGTGGCCATTGAGGGCACGAAGTCCGGAACACTTATTGTGGCACCACATTTTGCACGAAACACAGAAGATAGAGTTCACCCCGACGCCTTTCATGCAGCAACTGCAAGGCCATTTTCCTGACTTCGTCTGCTCCTTAAGACTCTTACCGGTGACAAGGACTTTTGACTTGGTTCCGTTGATCTTCAATCCTCGCTTTTCCAGCTGAATGTTCCACGCCTCGAGTTTTTTTTAGCGTCTTGTTTTGACGTTGGACGTCAGCACTAAGTCATCAGCATAGAGTAGCTCCCACGGACCATCACTTCTGCATTCCTTTGCCACTTCCTCCATTACTGTGATGAACAACAAAGGACTGAGAGCTGAGCCCGATGTACACCAACTTTGATTTGCACTTCCTCCGTGACACCAGCACTCGTCTTGATCCGGGTGGTTTCACACTGATATAGGGACATTACTGCTGCTACAAGTCTCTCGGGAACTCCTTGTCTTCTTAGAGCCCACTCAATTACCGGTCTCGGTACCCTGTCGAAAGCCTTTTCTAGGTCAACGAATACGTGGTAGAGTCTTTTCTTCTTTTGATCGAACTTTTCTTGCAGCTGTCTGAGGATGAAAACAGCTTTCGTTGTTGATCTGCCTTTCATAAAGCCCAACTGGCGGTGATCGATGTCGATGATCTTCCTCAGCCTTTTCTCCAATAACTTCTCGAATAACTTCATGCCATGCTCGAGCAGTCGGATACCTCTGTAGTTGCCACAATTAAGGCTGCCACCTTTACCCTTGAAGATGGGAACAGTAAGTCTCTTATGCCACTGAGGTAGAATCAGTCCATTACCGATTGCTTCCAGAAACACGGGTTCCTGCCTAGCCAGAATGTTTTCACCGGCTCCTTTCAATAACTCAACTGTCAGTCCCGAAGGTCCAGGGGCTTTTCTGCTCTTCATACTGGCCAGTGCTTCTTTGATTTCTTCCTTTGTGACTTGTTCGATTGGTCCTTCCGTTTTTGTGACGTGTTCCGTGGTGAAGTCGTTGCTCGAGTTCAGCAAGCTCTCAAAGAACTCTTTCCACCTCATCTTTATGTCGTGCTGTTGAACCATAATCTCGCCTGTTGCCCCTCTCAAATAGCTTCCTTGAATAACATCGTTTCTATCCGACTTCATTTGCCGTGCAATCTTAAAAAGTTTGCTTTTGGCTTCCACCCTGGTCACACCATTACTCCAAGATTCCCACGATTCTTGTCTAGCTTTCGCAACGGCCTTTTTCGCCAACTTAGCCGTTTCCTTGTAGTGTCTTCTGTCGCTTTCATTCTTCGACTTCTGCCACTTCTTGAAAGCTTCCTTCTTGGATCTTATCATTTTCTCATTTTCTGTACTTCACAGGTCCACCACCAAGTCTCTCGCTTTACTTGTCGGGGGCGTCCTCTTGTTTTTCCCAAAACTTCTTTCGCAGCCTCTAGAATGTCTGCTTGGAGTTGGTCCCAATTGCTGTCATGTGTGTTGTTCTTTTGCTGCCGGACTCTCTCGAATTCTTGTCTCGTGCCCTCATCTTTCAATTTCTACACTTTCAGTTTCCTGGCGAGTGGTTTCTTCACTGCCTTTTCTTCCGCTCTTATACACATATCCATAGCGAGTAGGCGATGCTGTGCCAGACATGCCTCTCCAGGAATTACTTTCACATCCTTCGTTTTGTTCAGGGTCTCTTTTCTTGCCAGGATGTAATCTATTTGTGTTGAACATTCACCACTTTTATATGTTATCAGCTTTTCTTTATCTCTGTGAAATTTGGTGTTTACTATTACAAGCTCTTGTCCCTCACAAAAATTTCGTGTATATCAACGAAAACATTTTGATCTAAATTTGACTTCGTTTAAATTGAATGTGGTAGACCAATCTGTTATTCTTGGTGCAACTATTACGAAAGACCCAACTTGGAACGCTCATATCGAATGTATCACACAGAAAGCAAATCAACATTTTTGTTGACTGCAGAGATTAAAATTTTATGTTACCAAAACTGAGCTTCATTTACTGTACATTGCATACATCAGGTCCATTTTGTAATATGCTTGTCCATGTTTTGTTGGTCTAAATCATCTTTTGTCCCACCAACTATCAAGAATCGACAAGCGTGCCCATCGCATTATTTTCCATGACAATGTGAGGACCTGTCACCGCTCAAACAACAAGATTACCATTCTACGACATAAACCCAGCAACCAACTCTTTTTGAAGGCAGCAAATGAAGATGGCCACTGTCTACAACGTATGATACCAAAAGTCCTCACAAATTCAGGAAAGTTCCTTGTTCCACATTGCCGCACTCAAAGAAGAATGCATTTATCCCATTTGTGACATTTCTACTGAATAACGCTTAATGTTTGTCACATATTAATTTGCATTTTATTGCTTATTCACTTTATTACTTACGCGTGTGAACTTTCTATATTCAACTGGAAATTTAATTGTAATTTTGTGATTACCATTACTAAAAAATAAATGCTTATCTTATCTTAGTGGCAGATTCTTGCCGTAGGGATATATTGAGTGAGTTATTTTATCGAAATTGGTCTATATATGAAGGCAAATGATAATAGCTGTGAAACTCGGAGGTGAAGTGTGGGATGGGGACTTTTTTGATAGGACTCCGACTCCGGTTGGCAAGTACATTTAGCCCAGATTTTTGAAAAAAGTGGTAGCCTACATCATAGATCATTATAGGCTTACCTGAACCTATCTTTAGTGATCATTGCTGTATCAATTATCAATCATTTTTGATGGAAGCTTATCAAATGTCGCTTTAAGTTGGATGCATGCGACTCGGCTCCTCCCATCTTGTTGATGTGTGCTTCACACGGTTTTACTCCAGTCTCTACCAGGCAGGAAAATCCCCTGCCTTCTACAGAAAATATGAGTACACTTTCGATTTTAATATGCGCTTTGGAGGAGAGATCACACACGATTAATGTGAAGGTAAGAGGTAATGTTCTCAAACAAACTAGTATTTCATTTTTGTCTCTGATGTGACCTTTGGTGCGTGGTGTGATCGAGGCTAGGAAGGCTTGTCTTCTCTACTAAATCACCGAGTGAAAAGACAATCTTTTTTTTCACTATCACTGTTCATTCCCTCAATTATTACAAGCTTTGCATCCAGCAATGTCTCTATACTGTCGCCGGAGATCCGTATAGGCCGGAGTCCTATCATTTGATCACTCCAGCAAAAGTGATCAGACTCCGGGACTCCGACTCCGCATCCCTGGGGTGGTGTTCCCCTATGTGAACAGCTTTGTCTTGGGTATGGTAGCAGCAACTCGCTCGGAATGTCCACTTCATCTGGGGCACTCCTCGTCAGCAGTAGCGAGACAGCAGTATATTTGCTTGTTCGCAATTGGTGAAAAACCCAGTGGGGTTGATGTTAGCCTTAAGATAGAAACGTCACTTCTTTACAAATTGCCGAGATCTTTCGACCAGCACTGCCGGCCATCATCAGAGAACTGACTGTTGAACCAGCCAGAGATCACAATTCACATAGCATTCACTCTGCTGCAGTGCAAGATACAAGATACAAAAGTGAAAATACATGCATAAAATAGCTACTTGTTGCAAGAGAATAAGTAATATCATAAAACACGAAAGATAAGTAAAGAGAAAGTAAAAAGTCAACATAAGCAATTCCAAGACTGTAAGCAATTCCTAACTGTGTATTTGCTTACTGAGTGTGTCGCTTTGCATTGTCCTGATACGAAGCTTCATGTTCGCCGGACGTAGCCGGGTAAAGCAACAATAACAATGTGCACCGACAAGGTCCCGGCACCTTTCTATTGTCAATCATCAGAAGCACCCAACGTTAAGGTGCCGAGTTGTAATGAACTATCGCATTTTGTCCGTTCTAGTCCTTTGTTTTTATAGTGTCGCATTACATTCAGTTGACTGAGGGAAAACCATGATTCGACGATGTTGCATATTTGTTTACAGGCTGGCGCGAGGGCTATGATGACAAGCGCTCCCATAGAATTAGATTATTTAACTGTATCACTTTGCCAGAAGTGCAAACTAATTCATGACGATGGCACATGGAAGAACTTACCATGTGGGCAAAAAGAAATAATACTTTTTTTAGTACCTTGTTGTTATTACTTTTTAGCACCTTGCAGAGATAGGAAAAATAGTCGTGCGCCGCTTGAGAATTGCTGTGAATTTCATCAAATTCCGATCGTCACGATTGCTTCAGATTCGAAGAATTCAGATCATTGCGAAAAAGTTTTCTCGATAATGTTGGTCCATCCGATTATTTATATAAAAAGTTAGCAGGCGCACGAAAAAACGTTCGCAAACTTCTCTGTAGCACTTGACATCGATTGTGTCTCTTTGCTGTGTGATCCGGTTGAAACTTCACACAATTTGGCGTTTTGATATTGAACTGGTTGCTTATTGTTAGATTGCTATGGTATCATGTCAGATTGTGCAATTTCATTAACATTATATATTTCAATCTGATTCAATCATTACAGAAAGTGTCGGATTTCTATAGAGAGATTGTATCTGAGATTTGATAAGTTTAAGGTAATGGTGATTATAAGAATGTCATTGATGATTTCAGAGGGATTCAGGAACAAAACCACCGATCACATGAAGTGTGATGACATCGATGAATGTGCAGAGAAAATTAGCAACTGCCGGAATAATTCTGTATGTGACAATAAAATTGGATCGTTCAGCTGTCCATGTAAAGATGGATTCATGGGTAAGTACAACAAGAATATTAAATTATAGAAACCACAGAATTAGATTGTATAACCACATCACTTTGTTAGAAGTGCAAGTTGATTCAAAGCGATGGCACATGGAAGAACTTATTAAATGGGGAAAAAGAAATTTTCAATACCTTACAGAGATAGGAAAAATAGTCGTGCGTCGCTTGCGGATTGCTCTGAATTCCTTCAAAATGCTCCGATCGCCACGATTCCTTCAGATTCGAAGAATTCAGATCATTGCGCAAAAGTTTTCTCGATAATGTTAGGTCCTGCGATCATTTTAAAGAAGTTAGCAGGCGCATGAAAAACGTTCACAAACTTCTCTGTAGAGCTTGACATCGCCTGTCTCTTTGCTATGTGATCTGTTTGATAACAGTCACTGAAACTTTGTACAATTTGGCGTGTTTAATGTTGAACTGGCTGCTCATTGTTCGATTGCTATGATATTATGTCAGCAGATTGTGCCATTTCATTTACGTTACATGTTCCAATGCTTCCTTTCTAGTGAAACGGAAGAAGAGACGACCTGACTAATTCTGTGATAGAAACATTTCATGTTTTTTGATGAATAAGTATCGAGATCATTCTCACAGAATTTGATTGAGGACTGTGATGACGGGAGGAATTGCTTCTCACTTTTATTGAATTGAGCTCACTGAATATTTCTCAATCAGCACGTTTACTGGCTCATTTGATCTATTTCTCATTTTCTTACAGAGGAAGGTGACAGCTGTGTAGATGTCGATGAATGTAACACAACTCAACACCGCTGTGCACCTGTCAGTTCCCAATGTAAAAATGAAGTGGGCTCCTACCGATGTATATGCCGTCGAGGATTTGAGAGAGTAAATGACAAATTTACTTGCATAGACAGTAATGAATGCGAAAATTCTCCTTGTGGTCACATTAGATGTGTCAACACCTACGGCAGCTACCGATGTGTGTGTCCGTATGGAAAGATCCTGAAAGGCAATGAATGTGTCCCGATTCCACCGTTGCCGGAATGTAAGTTTGATTCTCATTTCACGCATTAATAGTAAAGTTACACATTCTGCAATTTTTTTCAAGCGTGCTGCATTTGCGGTAGCAAATATCTGCAGTATTATTAGTTTATAAAATCTGGCACATTTGCCGTAAGACGCTGGTTTCTGCATGGATAGTGGAAGATGTCAAGACTGTGAACTCGTGTGAAATTTGGAAGCTAAGATCTCTCTGATGATTTCAAAAATGTATATGGTAGTTCCTGGTATATGGTATATGGAATATGGTACTCCAGGTTATTACATAGCTGTAGAATCGTATTTAGAGTCCCTTCAGTATTTGATAGAATTTGTTCCTAGGGAAAATCTTTTTTCTCTTGTCTTTTGTTTTTATATTTTTGTAAGCAAAGTACAGGCTCAGAAACAATTCGTCTTACATCCTTAAAACCAAAGTCCTTAAAAATCTGTGACCTGTAAGAGAAAATGTAGATAAAAGGAACATAACTAAATAAGACGAGACACATCATAAGTAATGGATAGAGGATGGCTATGCGATTCTCTCGGATATAGAGAGGGAAATTATTTAATGAATCCCGAGGGCTTTAGCCCGAGGGATATATCAAATAATTTCACGAGCTATGTCAAAGAATCGTATAGCTATTCTCTATCCGTTATAAAGTATTCTAGATTATTTGAACCATAAATTTCTGCGATAAAATCCCTCTCTACCAAGATTTGCCCTGAGAACAAATTTTATCAAATATACAAGGTGTTTCAAAAGTAGGCTAACAGTTGATTTTGCCCTAGGAAATCTATGTTGACCGTTCTATTGGCGATTTACACCTGAATCAGTCGATGGATATCCATGATCAGTCCAACATGAGCCATAGACTTCGAAGTAATTGCTACTATCATTTAGAAGTCTATGCAGTAGCATTCCATTGGCAAAGGAATTTTGAAATCTATCATGGACAAGATATAGCACCAATCTGACATTACGTACATGGATATGTTCAATTAATTTGATTTGAATCAAACACTGTTAGTTTGACTTGAAGTGAATTAAACAAGCTTGAAGCTTTTTTGAATTTGCTGCTTCTGTCATGTCAGATCATCTAAAAGATGATCAGAGAAAATGGATTTTGAAATCCTTTTGGAAAAACAAGAATGCTGAAAAGGTGCGAATGGAATGGAGAGATGCCTTTCACAGCAATCCTCCATCAAGATTTGCTATTTATCGCATTCGAGATAAATTTGAAAAGACCGGTTCGGTAGAGAATGCACCGAAGTCAGGACGCCCTCGATCAGTTTGAATAACATCAAACGAGGAGCTAGTGGCCCAAACATTTGTTCAAAGTCCGAAGAAGTCAACAAGAAGAGCCTCATTGGAGTTGGACATTTCTCTAAGCTCTACTTGGAGACTGATGAGGAAAGTTGAGTTGAAACCATACCGACCCAGACTGTTGCAGCACCTTCTACCGGATGATGCTGAACGACGCTTGCAGTTTGCTGTGCTCATGTTGTCGGAAATTCGGGAGAACCCAGATTTGCTTGACAAGATAGTTTGGTCTGACGAAGCCAGTTTCAAACTATCAGATCACGTAGATAGACATAACTGTGTCTACTGGTTCCCTGAAAATCCGCACATGGTATCAACAAATGAGCTGAACCAGCCTGGCTTAACCGTCTGGGCCGGTATGTCAAGCAACGGTGTGATTGGGCCAGTATTTTTTGAAAGAACTGTGACGGCTGAGGTGTACCTTCAAATGCTCCAATCCTTTGCGATTCCTGAGATGCAGTCATTGAACAACTTCAATGAGCTGTACTTTCAGCAGGATGGTGCACCAGCGCATTTTGCAGTGAGTGTCAGAAGCTATCTGAATGACACTTTTCCAGGAAAGTGGATCGGGAGATGTGGTAGCATCCTTTGGCCTCCTCGCTCTCCCGATCTAACTCCGATGGACTTTTTCTTTTGGGGCGTTGTAAAGGAGAAAGTGTACGGACGAAAACCTCACACACTTTCTCAACTCCGCTCCTACATCACAGATGCCTGTCAAGAGATCAGTGATGACAGGAACTTATGCAGAACTGTGTGCCACAGTGTGGCCGAAAGACTACAAGAATGTGCCGATGTCCATGGTGGACATTTTGAGCATTTGCGTTCGTGAATTTTTGCAACTTTAAGTTGATTAATTTTTTGATATGTTGAATAGGCCTTGGTTATTCATTTGTTCATTTTTTTGTTAGGAAACCAAGCAAACAAAATGGTAGTTGTTTTAATGTTAATACCTTTATTAATTTCAGCCTCCTCTAGGCCATCGTCAGAAGCTTCTGACGATGGTCTAAGAGGAGGCTGGAATTAACAAAGGTGAAGGACATTTGGATGTCAGCTGTTCTTCCTTCTTCGCCTCCCTGTCTTGTGTTGACGACAGCGTCTTCGTGCACCAGGCTGATGGGCGCGGAGGACATTCGAATGTCAGCT
Source organism: Prostheceraeus crozeri (assembly GCA_907163375.1). Taxonomy (NCBI): domain Eukaryota; kingdom Metazoa; phylum Platyhelminthes; order Polycladida; family Euryleptidae; genus Prostheceraeus; species Prostheceraeus crozeri. Next base: position 122,277 of record CAJQUW010013114.1, read on the forward strand.
GTTCTTCCTTCTCCGCAGTAACACTGAAACAACTACTATCTTGTTTACATGGTTTCCTAATAATTTTTTTTTGATAGATGTTGGATAGTTATTCGACTTCTCATGATCGGTATAGATTCAAATTGGGTTGTAGTGAAATATGTAGGCATGAAAACACTGGAGATCATGAGATATTTTAATATGATTTACGCGATGTCAAAGAGTATTGAATTTTTGCCCCTTACGAATACAAGGCATATTAGCTATCTGTGGCATCGTGAAAAAGATTATTATGACATAGCTTATTAATCTATAGCATTAAGACATAGCTTTTCAAGGCCAATTTCTACTGTTAGCCTACTTTTGAAACACCTTGTATAAGAGATTCTTAAATACGGTTCTACAACTATGTAATAATCTGGTATACTTTATAATCTTGGTAGAGAGGGATTGTATCGAGGATTTCTATGGTCCCACTTCATAGTTAATATACCTTTTCCCATCTATTTTGGTCGGAATTCCAAGCAATTTGGTCAATGATATCTAATGCTATGATTATTTCCAAGCAATTTGGTCACATAGCTTGCTATTTCCAAGCAATTTGGGCAGGGTCTGATTTTTCTCTACTGTTCGAAGCAATTTGGTCCGAAGTTCAAGCCATTTTGTCACATAGCATTCTAACAGATAGGCCTACATGGAAATTTAGTAGGCTAAAATTTGAATTACTTCACAATGCGATCAAATTCTTGTTCTAGTTATCGACATCACTAATTTAGTCATTTGAATTCTTGGTGAAGTAATCAAATCAAATGAGATGGTTGGTGGCTTGATGAAAGATAAGTTCTCCGACATGCTATCCGAGATCGATGCTTTGGTGGAACAACCATTTTATCTTCTGTGTGACAATGCTTCATGCCACTTGCGATGCACCACAGATGACAGTCATGAGCTTGCATATTTGCCTCTCTTTTCTCCAGCTTTGAATGCAGCAGAATATGCAGGGTCATGCTTGAAGGCTCATATGAAGCGACGTCTGTCTGATCCTACTATCCAACAGGAGATTGGTGACAGAGACATTGCGATTCAAGCAGGCGAGACATTTCAAGTTAGACGTATGGCAATTCTGCGGCGAGAAATTACGGCCTGTCTTTCTGAATTAACACAAGAGAAATGTTTGGAGTGGTACAAGCACACTTTGACCTATTTTCCTAAGTGTTTGAGTGAACAGGATATCTTTGATTGAACTCACTTTCTGTGATTTTCAGACTTTTTTTGAAGTTTAAATATGTATGTGTTGCAGTATGGACGTTTTCCAATTTACCAATATATAGTAAGAGGCATCTATCTATGAAAGTAAATATATTTTCTCTAATCTAGTGATGGTTAAATCATGACGCACTTTATGATTAGCTGACATATGATATAATTTAAAACTGCATTGGCATGAATATAGGTATATTTACACAAAGCTGTTTCTAACGAAAACGAACACTTCCGATGAAGAATGCAGCTTGATATCCGCACTTTGCTTAATAAAATTTTTGATTATAAATCAACATCCTATTTTTTAAATAATGCAAGCTACTAAACGCACAGCAAAAGAAATTAATCTAATTTATTCATACTTTTGTAATTAATACGTTTTATCAGATTCGTCTTAATCGTTGACTAAATGGCTTGAACTTCGGACCAAATTGCTTCGAATAGTAAAGAGAGGATCTTAAAAATGGATCTTTCTCACTGAATCAGACTTTGCCCAAATTTCTTGGAAATACCAAGCTATGTGACCAAATAGCTTGGAAATAATCATAGCATTAGATATCTTTGACCAAATTGCTTGGAATTTCGACCAAAATAGATGGAAAAAGGCAATAATCTGGCAAGCTGTATTACGGATAAAGGAGATCTATAGGATTCTCTTGGCCATAGGTCGTGAAATTATTTGATGAATCCCAAGGCGCTTTAGCCTGAGAATATATCCATGATGATAGTCGATGAGTTCGATGCCCCTGCAATCCTGGATCCATCTCGCATTTGTATTGCAGTTACTTGAGTTTACGAATCTTTTATGTTTGAGTGAGACTTGGTTATCTCAGGCAAAGGAATATATTTTTTCAAGTCTTCTGTCTGCTGAGGATGTCTTCTGTATTCAATCCTTCGCTATGCAAGTTCCGCCTTGTTTTGGAGAAGGTCGACGTCACGGTGGGGTTGCTACAGTATGTCATCGTCGGTCTGGTCTTCGATTTCAGTCAAGTGATTCTGATAGACCAAAGCTCTACGTCATCGGCGTTTATCTTCCGTATTGGGGTAGTAGTGGTCTAAACTTGGCGCTATATGAAACCACACTGCAGCAACTGGATTCAATTTTGATGCCCTTGATATCTGCTGCTCCAATCGTTGTTGCTGGTGATTTTAATTGTGCACTCCCTCGATTGTCTGCAGACTCACGGAATGTGGACTGGGACAATTGCGTGGCTCTACTCCACTTAGCCGACTGATGTAAACACTGATGGATGACCATGATTTCTTTGTTGCAGAATACCTTTTCAATCAGAGGAGTTCTTATACTTATAATCGTGTTGGGAATATCTCTCATATTGACCACATTTTAGTGTCTCGTTGTCTTTCGGGTTCACTGGTAGACTGTTCAATTCTATTACCGGATTCTGAAAATCTCTCGCCTCATCTACCCATTCGTTGTTGCATTTCTTTTCGTTCTCATACTGTACCTGTAAAAAAGCTTTATCAGCTCCAAAACCAAGAAGTATGTATTTGACTGGAGATGCCCTGATGGAATGAACGTCATCGCCAGATACTAGCATCTCGCCTCTCAGATGAAATTCCTAAGTGCAATTCGGTAGACGATTATGATGAAGTGATCACAAAACCTGTTCATCATGCAGCAGAAGAGGCTGGATTGCTGAAAGAGTGTTGTCCTCCAAAACCTTTTTGGACTCCTGATATCACACAATCAAGAGAATTCGCAAGATTCTGGCACAAACTGTGGTTATCATCTGGTCAGCCTCATACTTCAGCTGTTTACGGCTGCTATCGAGAAGCTCGGTCTACTTACCGAAAAGCACGCATAGCTGCATCTCGTTCAGTTCACAATCAAAGAAGCTCAAATGTTTAATATGCTGCATATTGGAGGCACACTCAAACTATTCTGGGCCAAAGAGAGCGTGCAAGACGATGTGGAGTGCGTAGTCAATCCTCATGCACGGCTAATGATTTTGCTTCATGTTATGAAGACTCAACTGCTGATCTACAGTTAACGAGCCAACAACGATGGATTTCGGATGAGGTTGAAAACGGGTCCACATTCTATCTTGCAAACTGGAAAAGTCTCGTCACATAACAAAAGACATGGCTAGTGATTTAATTCGAGGACTTAAACAAAGAACGTGGAAAGGCACCTGGGACAGATGGTGTGACAGTCGAACATTGTCTCTTTGGAACCTCACTGGGGAGCTTCTGAATGCATTATCATATCTGCTCACGAAATGCCTGAATGATGGTTTGGTTCCTAGACCATTCACCTATTGTACAGTTGTCCCCATTCTCAAGCGTTCTGGTCTAGATCCTGATATGATACAAATTGCAGGCCTATCTCTCTGACTAAAACTGCCATCAAACTGCTGGAGTTGATACTGAAAGATGATCTCGACTCACTTTTTCAGCATCATAAACCATAATTTGGATTCATCGGTCATCGTAGATCCCGCCATCCATCGTTGTTGGTTAATGAAGCAATACAGTGGTACACGAAGCGAAGAGCCCCTGTCTTTGTTGCAAATTTAGACGCTTGTCAGTGTTTTCCGTCAATCAATAGGAGAAGTATCTTTCATCCGAGTGTTGGATCCTACTGTGTCGCTGGTATAGCCGTATGGTCTCATACGTGTCATTTGGTGGCAAGCAATCGAATGAGTATGTGGTACGTAGAAGAACAAGACAAGGAGCAAATGTGCTTTTGTAACCACTGCTTGAACAAGTAGACAACAGCAATCTCGGAGCTTCTCTGCTTGGATGCCATGTACCAGCAGTTTGTTATGCTGATGACTTACTCTTGATATCAACGAATCAATTTCATCTTCGACAGCTGTTGGCCATAGAAGAAGATTTTGCATCTCTTTGGCGTCTAAGTTTCACTCATCCAAATCCAAAAAGACGTAGAGTCATTGTATTGTCCTCAATGAACAACTGTTGACACAGACTCCTAAGTGGGTTTTGAAATTATCAATAAATTCGGGTAGCTTCATCCTCTAATCACTTGGGAATATTGATGGATTCGCATTGTCGTGGAAAACCGCATGCAGAGAATCGAATAAGTTCTCGTGGTGCTTTATCACCGGTCGGTATGTTAAGTCAGTCGTTCAGTCCTCATCAAAAGGCTTTCTTATGGAACTACATGTAGTTCTGCCGAATCTTACCTTTGGATGTGATGTTGCACCTCTCTTGGTGACTGATATTGAATGATTAGAAGCATGTCAAGCATCAAGTATCACGACAGCCCTGCGATTACTAAGAGAAGCAAGACATTCCGCTCTTTTGAACACACTTAGCATACAACCAATTTCAGAGGTGATTCGCGAGAAAATTCTGTGAACTTGGTCGAACTGGCTTACTACAGACACTCAGCTTCGACAGGCAATAATTAATGGTCTTGCTTTGTGGTGCATCTCGCCTGGACTGTTGGGCGGATCGGTTTTGGTCTTGGTTGCAGTATCTCAGAGAGTTTTTAGTCTTTGATTTCTCATTCTCAAAGATGTCACACGGTGCAGGAAATCTGACTGGAAATCCCGTGTGGATTCCCCCACAGCACAATGTATTATCGTATGCAGTATTATTATCATTTTGCATGGCAACATGCACACAGCATTCTCTCAGGCATTTAGCGACCTCTGGAAACATGACTCCGTTTGTGAGCATATTGATTGAAAATAGACATGCTATTGTTTCTGCCGTTATGATTTGCATCTGATAACCAGCATTATTTTTACTGAACACACAATCATCTACATATCTGTGAGCACTGGCGTGCACATTTACATTAACAATTCCGCTCGAGTAATGGTGGGATGGATTCAACCGTCCGACTCCTGAATGACGAGAAATGGCGAGATTCATTTGCAAAGTGACTGCTTGATGAAATTTGCTTCATGAGGAAGAAATAAGGATATTTTCCTAATAGCTCTGGTAACGATTGAGATAATTGCACTGAAGGAAAGCTTGAAGCCTATACGTAGGCACACGTACGTGCGCTCGTGCCTGCAGATCATGCATGGCTACTGGATAGATTGAGACGGAGTTGCCGTGTGACGCGACTTATCAATACCACACCATAGTAAATCTCTGTGGGAATCCTGAGGGTGTTTACCAAAGGTAATGCACTATTTTAAGCAATAGCATTGAACATGTTCGTATAGTGTACGGCTTATGCGAATCATGCATGCCCTCAATTATGCAAATGTCTCTAATTATGTTGTAATATGATATCTTTGTATTAAAAGCATATAAACCCTTTTGATAGGAATACTTTTGCATGACCTACATTAAATTTGCATACTATGAGCCAATCTGGTAGCAGTCATGCTATCATATTAGTTGACATTTCGTAAACGTTTTTATGGGCGTAGTGGTTTTAATTACTACATGTAATTTTGATTATTATACAATATTGATGCAAGAAACGGCAAATGCCTACATCTATGTTTGGAAAAAATATGGTTGGTAAAAACAAATGAATAAAAATTTGGAAATATAAATATTAATAGATTCTTCACAGCAGCGTATGAAATATGCCGAAAACGTGAGTATCCTCGGTTTTTCGCTCACTCTGCTCCATACATTCCGCTTAGTTAAGTCAAACCGATGTTGTTTGTTGGCCATTTTCGGATTTCATTTGAACTATATCGTCGGAGGCCTTACCAGCAAAGTGGTAATTTTGGTGGAGACTTTTTATGGCTTGTTTACTACCTTCTGCGTTCTGATTCAGAATGCAGTAATCCCAACCGTTTACAACTAGAGTATCGTATAGTATCGTATGTTAGTGATAATTTTAATGTCTGAATAGGCTAGGAAATGAACGCTTCTGTATTAAAATTTCATATATGTGTCCTTTCGTTTGAAAAAGTACTTGAATTTTCTATGAATAGATAGTAAAATCAGCACAACTTTGTGCATTTCGTAGGTGTTCCGTATGTGGAATTCTAATTGGATAAAATTTCATTCATGTGCCTACACACACCATCTATGATAATTCCCATTCTCTCGAATATTTTCCAAACTGATCGAAATCCACGACATATTTTTGAATGCATTTCGTATCAATCCAGAATTCCGTGAGCATTGATTGCTATATTGGCGAATGATTCTAAACAAATTTCGAAAGTGTTGAGCAAATTTTCAACAATATTTTTCTTTGACTTTCAGTTATAAATAAAGTCACCCCACAAACCAAAAAACAATTATCGCCTTTCCCTCTATAAGGAAGAAGAACAAATGAGAACAAAGTACTCGGATTGTGACAAAAAGGACGATCAACTATTTCTTGAATATCAAATGTGATTCAAAATAAAGATTAAAATGTTTCATGAAATTTCGTTTTGAAGTCTTTATGTTTGAGGAAGCACCAAAATTCACAAGCTCAATCTCATTCTCATCTCAAAGACGTTCAAATTCAAATCTGTCTCACATTGAGGACGATCTGTTGTTGTGATCTCAAAATTCGTGAGTGAACGGGGGGGGGGGCAAAATGCACCCTACGACACTTTGAACTATTGATGTGGCTAAAATACTGCTACAATAAAGCCATCATTATATGACTTTTCCTTACTTTTGCATACTAAAATCATGTAATAGCCTATATCAGCTTTCATCCATGTCAAGAAATCGATTTCCAGATAATTGTAAACTAGTGGGTGCTTGGATGCACCCCAATATGCCGAATTAACTAATTCACTAGTTTTTCCAAAAATTGTGACTGGAGAGAACAAAAGAATGAAAATCATCGCTCTTTTGGCAATTTTCATGGTTGACAACATACAGATATAGGCCTATTGATTTGGTTCTGAAATATCCTAAGTAGGCCTATGCCTACATGTGGTCTGAATGTCTTTCCCGACGTGTGGCTCATAAACGAGCTAGAATAATTGATATGCGGAGACAGAATTTCGCTTCTGATCCCTGCAGATGAGCATTTTGATGCGAGTACGTTTATATTGAAGAAAAATTAGAACTGCGAGAACTTCAATAACTAAGCCCTATGTGGTAGGCCTATAATCACAGTTGCATGAAGGTGTTTTCAAACCAAACCATCTCACCACGCATGGTTACTCATTGAAAGGCAACTGTTCTCTTTGTAGAAGATGAGTGATCATCATGACGCTCAGAGAGCTTTAAATCTTCATTGAAGCTTGATTTATCGTCCGAGGGACCATGGTGCGATATAGCACAACTCGATTGACCTGTTTATTGACAGTGTAAAGGGGAGTTGTCAGTTTGCCTCCTCACAAGTACCCATTACGTCTCGCCATCTCAGCACAAGTAAACAGTTGAATGATTACCGCCAAAGGTTGCATTCAAGTAGTACCTACAAGACAAGTGAAATTTTGAAGGATGGTCATTCTATGTATCCAACTTACTGGAACAGGCCTACTGATCTATCTTTTTCTATACAACTATCGCAGTCGTCAAATGTGTTGCTCAGCAGAAAAGTCGCTACATAATCTTGTTCGCCTTCAGGACGGAGCATCATTGCCGATGAATATTTTAAGCCGGTGATTGAAGTGGGAATCTGAGCAAAACAACAATCCTCAGTTCTATTCCCCACTGTAGCAAAATCAGTGGCTTATCCTTCTAGATGGGACAAAATGGGCATTTTATTCGTTCAAGAGATATGTCGCTGTGGTCATATTGGATCAAGAATGAAAGTCCGGTCTTGGTCAAACCCGGCATAATCTTCCAAGAAAACTTAATGTCAGTAGTGATAATACATTAAATGTTGTGTAGTTGCCGGCTTGCATCGATATACCTTGACAAAATTCTGTTGCTTGAAAACTGAAAGCAATTATCAGCTTCAGAGATACAATTGCAGATGCACTATATGTTGCACGCCCATTGAAAACTATTCAGAGTGATTGATTTTAGGCTATAGGCTAGTCAAAGCACCAATGAGAAGTATTAGATGTCAACAATTGTTTCCAGTATTGCATTTCAATAGGCCTACTCAAGAAACTTGCTAACATATCTATTGCAAATTTTGTTATCAAGAAATACGCAAGCTATTTCATAAATCCTCTTTTTGAGGCAAATTAGCTTGTCGAACACATGCTTTGTATGCTACTCCTTCATCACTTGTTGTTCATGACCCAGTTGAATTAAACATAAAAATACTGTGAATTTAGGCCTACATATAAGTTTTGAATTATATTGAACTGTTCGGATGAATCAATATTGTTATGATAAGTCGGCTATTGAATATAAGAAGTAAAATTGAAGCTGGATCAGAAATAGTACAACAAAATGAAGTTATCTGAATTTATCAGCAAAAATCAACCAGATGTGGCAATTATTTTTACCCTTGTAGGTCTAAATTCCACCGTAATCAACAATAATTGTATGATCTTGACTCAGTGGATTCATTTTAAAACTTCAGAATGAGTTTCAAATTAACAGGGAGGCTATTCATTGCATTCTTTAATCATTGCAGCATTGAAAATATCTGGGATGCACTGTCTGGCTAGGTATGAAGTGGACCAACGACGAACCGTTAGCAGACTAAAAAGTAGCATGGCTGTAGTCATTTTTAGAAATTCATTTATGTCAGACATGTACGGATGTGGTGTTGAATAACAGTCATCAAGGGATTCAAACATCCCATTACAAAGCTATTGGACTTACTATCAAAATTTCTTCCGACTTTTTCAAACGCAATTAGTCGCTGGAACCTCTGGAAATTTATTGGGTCATTTAAGTCCCACATGTTTTAATTCAATATCACCAAATCATCCATAATCTTTTGAAAACAATTTTTAAGAATACATTATACTGGTACAAAATCTGAAACAGGACGCAAAACAGATAATATTTGATATGCCCATTATTAAACGTGACAATTTAATTTTTCAGTAATTTCAAAAATTTTGCTATTTTTGCCGATATTGTAAGCGGTCATGCTCAAATTGATGACGTCACTAGAGCACAACAGCGGTAGAAACAATCACTTTGAAAATCACGTTTGGATGATATGTCATGAAATCGATCTTAAAATTAAAAAATATAATCATTCTGTTAATTAAAAAAGTGGGACTTTTAAGTCCCCCTGGTACGGAATGGGTTAATGAAAGAGTTCTTGAAATGAACTGTTCGTGCAGAAGGCGTATAAAGACTAGATGCCCGGAGAGTAGATGTGTTGACTGTGATAAACAATGGTAGAAAAAGATGATCGTCAATTTTTAAAATTTCACACTATAGTCTTTTACCTGACGTAAGTCATAACACTCGTAAGGTCATCATTCGCTATATCAGCACCAATTATCCGAAAGACTTGTCGCTCAAATCGCATCAATGCATTTAATAGATACGTAAAGACATTGCCGAACGAAGGAAAGGCGTATGTTAAGACGGAGAGGAAGAAAGCAATATGTGAAGTGATCATCGCATTATAACTGGACATCTTGACCGGCGTAAATTTCGAATAATGAAACCCCTCAGTTGATATTGACATGAAGAAGCTGGCCTACAAAGTACAGGCACAATCATCCCATTAATTAACTTGGAAACAGCCTACATGCACTATGGACAATGTATATATTTGTCTGATAAGAATTAGGTATATATTTCATTATATTTAGAAAAACAATCTGTGTTCTCATCATTTTGTAAACCTGCACATCGGGTGCGAAGTCTTTACATCTGGTATCGAAAATGAGGCTTTCTATTGTTTCATCGAATAAAATGAATGATTCCTACAAACCCTTACAGATGGATGAAAACGTCAATGAATCAATAAAATAAACTGTATTACATTTCAGAAAATAAAAGTTTCGGTGATGTAGTCAGTCATCCACATCTCAATGGAGTAAAACGCATTGTAATTCAAAAAACTAAATTTTAAGTACAATTAGTGATGGACTCAGTCATCCACATCTCAATGGAGTAAAACGCATTGTAATTCAGAAAACTAAATTTTAAGCACAATTAGTGATGGACTCAGTCATCCACATCTCAATGGAGTAAAACGCATTGTAATTCAGAAAACTAAATTTTAAGTCCAATTAGTGATGGACTCAGTCATCCACATCTCAATGGAGTAAAACGCATTGTAATTCAGAAAACTAAATTTTAAGTCCAATTAGTGATGGACTCAGTCATCCACATCTCAATGGAGTAAAACGCATTGTAATTCAGAAAACTAAATTTTAAGTCCAATTAGTGATGGACTCAGTCATCCACATCTCAATGGAGTAAAACGCATTGTAATTCAGAAAACTAAATTTTAAGTACAATTAGTGATGGACTCAGTCATCCACATCTCAATGGAGTAAAACGCATTGTAATTCAAAAAACTAAATTTTAAGCACAATTAGTGATGGACTCAGTCATCTGCATCTCAATGGAGTAAAACGCATTGTAATTCAGAAAACTAAATTTTAAGCACAATTAGTGATGGACTCAGTCATCTGCATTGCAGTGATACAAGGCATTAGTATGACTGTAGTCAATGACTGTAGTCTGCAAATGCAGCATGTGCTAAATACTGGGAAATCGTAAAGCCCATAAAATTATGTCCTTAGTACTATATGTGTCAAATGCGGGCCAGCTGAAAAGAAAATAAATGGTTCATCGCAAGATCTTTTTTTTCCTGGACATTTCGAGTGGAGCTTTGATGAATTAGTAGTATCTTTTTTATAGAATTTCACACGACCTTTACTGTCTGCTTTTGCCACTGCCACGATTTTTCCTGAATTTTCTCGATTACACATCCACTGACATAGGTAAATAGGCCTTATCTTTTTACCGGTAAGAATCTCCTCCAGGTATTGTACTACTTCAGTTTTATTAACTGGGCCGGGTTTGTAATTCGTTTTGCATGATAATTCGCAATACACCTTTCCCCAAGATTTATCAATTCTATATGAACATTTCTTTTTTTGTAGTTCCAGTAGATTGCATCTAAATATTCGAGTATGGACGTATATTCCTGGTCTTGGATCATCAGATTTGCAACTCGCAACGATGTTGAACAGAATAGGAATATAAGCAAGTGTATAAGCAAGCAAAAACATTTCAGATTACTGATGGAAAGTCGATGTGGATGTGATGTATCAAATTTCAAATCTCAATGTCTTAGCCATAGAAACACAAATAATGCGCTATCATTTGGTGGCCCTGGAATATCTACATGTTATAGATATGATGACTTGCTCTCTGAATATTATTTGAAAGTAAACACTGCCATGATATCCTTGCCCTTCTCGGAGAGCAAGATAAATTTTCATAGAAATATTCGTATAATCACATTGGTTATAGGACATTTGCATAGAGTTCGAGGATAAGCTATTCTATGAATCCAGCGGGCAAGAAAATCGCTTCGCAGCCTCGGATTTCTACATTTTCTTGTCTTTCTTGCTTCATAGAATACCTATTATGCGTAATTGAGCTATCGTACAATGTGGAAAAGGGAAGGCAACAATGTATCCCGTAATGATGATATCTCTATATAGCCAACTCTTCTGACGTCATGTCATTGTTCTTTGAAGCGTTTCCAAACCATATAATCTACTACACCTTCACATGATTTCTATGATGAGTGATTTTGGAGTAGATTATATGGATAGGAAATTTACATAGGGGTCATATAATCTCCTGAAAAATAGAAAATAGAAGATCTCTATTCCGCCAAATTTGTAACAGATAACAACAAGGAATACATACATTGTTCCTTCTTCTCGAGAACGAAGTTAGCATAAAGTAAAAAATTCTTCAGTGGTATAGTTCTCTTCGAAATTTCTTTATTGGCAAGCTTTCGGGTGATCCACCCTTCCTCAGGCACGACAAGTTGAGAGTGAACAAGACTCTTGTTCACTCTCAACTTGTCGTGCCTGAGGAAGGGTGGATCACCCGAAAGCTTGCCAATAAAGAAATTTCGAAGAGAACTATACCACTGAAGAATTTTTTACTTTAAACAACAAGGAAGTCTAGAAAACTATGCAGGTCCAGAAATCCTCAGATGGATGCGAGCATAGATTTCTAAGTTGTATCGTTGGCTATATAATGTTAAGCTGCTGATTTTCGGATTTCAATGGTATCAGAATTCACTCGTCCGGACTCGTGGATTCTGACCATTGAATATCCTCAAATCAGTAGCTTATCATATACCTATGCATGTGAAAGACATTTATGAAATCTCTATCATCGTATATTTACATAGCATTACTGCCCAGTTGATTTCAATTGACGCACAATATTATTAACATAGCTTTTTTCGGACAACAATGTATGACATTTTCAGGCGCTTACAATGTAATATTGCAGTTTAGACAGCTGAACCGCAATATGCTATGAGGCTGAGGGCCGTCAGGCACGAAGCCATAGCTTATTGCGGTTCTGAGATCTGAATTGCAATATCATTGTGTTTCGGTTTTCTATGTAACTGAACCGCAATATACCCACGAAGCATATTGCTGTTCAACATCATAGAATTCTAATTCAAATTCTATCAAATTCTATTCAAATACTAGGCAAGATTTGTGATTTTTCTTCGTAATTTTCTAGATGAGGAGCACTTAAACGTTCATAATCACATTCTTCTAAAGCTATAATTCTAAAGCTTTAATAAGTCAGATAAAAAAGAATCAATTCCTTGCAAGTCTTGCCTTTGTAATAATAGTCATGTTTGTTATTTGAAAAATGTTGTTTACAAGATTACATGTAATAAATGTAGTGATAATTATATTGGTGAAACACAATGTACCATGAGAAAGAGAATCCAAGAACATCTTAATTGTAATAACAGTCTTGTTTATCAACATTTTTTATCAAAACATCTATTGTCACCATCTGCCAATGATATAGAAGTAGAAATCTTACAACGTATTTTCACTAATGATTACGAACCCAAAATTTGTGAATCAATGTAGTGTAAAACAGTACATGAAATGATATCTTGTCTAACATTCACCATAGTATTCAGTTTGCATCTCATTTTGAAAATTTTCTGCGAAAAATGCTGTCAAAAATGCTTTCCTTCTTTTCTTGTTTCTCTATTAGAGGTAGCTGTTGTTTTATTGAATTGAGAAAGACGAAATCGAAAGCTCTTCAATATATTTTTTTTGTTGACCTTGTCTTCGTTTTAAAAATGAAATATAACATTAACATGGATTTTTGAGGGCAACAGTGACGGACATCTCAGGGCATTTTCCGAATAGCCCTAAGCCTTTCTTCTGATAATCGTTTAATATTTCAGATAACACAGTTATGGCTAATATGTTGCACATAAATAGAAAAACATACCGAAAAAGACGGCTCCTGATGAAATGAATTTCAAGCAACTCTATCGGTTCACAGAGGAAAACTTGCTATGGATATCAAAACACTTTTTATGTGAAGATCGTGAGACTAGGGGAGGAGCATTGTCCCCGTTTGATAAAATGCTCATTTTTACAAGGTACATGTATGCATCTCTGATCCTGGATTTCAAATAGGAGTTGGAGAGGACATTGGGGTCCATCAAACCACAGTGGCAAAGTGATACCTCAATTAATGGAGGCAATATTCGCGAAAAAAATAGGACTGAAATGGACAATGCTGAAAACGAAGTGGCTTCAAAAATTTCATCTACCGTGTGTCATAGACGCTGTTGAATGCACTCATGTTCGTATAGAGAGGTCGGCATGGTGATGAATACATTAACCATAAAGTTTTTCCGAGTTTCAACGTACAGGCCACGGTTGATGCTAACGAGATATTCCCCAGTGTCGATCTCAGTTGGACAGGATCGCACACAATAGTCGAATTTGGAAAAATTCAAGTGTCGGTAATTTGTGCATAAGATCAGCAGAAACTATGTAGTAGAAACTTCATTGTTGTGGGAGACGAGGGATGTGGTTCTTCGCCTTGGCTATTGGTTCCACATAGGAATCCACAAGGCAATGAAGTAAATTTCAACCGAGAGCACAGTCGTGAAAGGGTAATAATTGAACGCGTCTTCGGTCAATTAAAAAGACGATTTCCACAACTTGGATATAAAGTTAGACTGTCAATCGAGAAAATATATATAGGATATCACACTGATTTCAGTAGCTAAACTGAGGGACTTAAAGGGAATAGAAATTCATAAAACTCAAGCGTTTAACACTGCAAATGTCGACAACATGAAAGACATGTTTAGTGGAACTTTCTCAAACCGTGTATTCAATGTCAAGTTTCAGAAGTAAGAGACAATTTGACATGACTCATGATAGTATGATACTTATTGTTGATAAATTATTAAAATTTGTTCAATTTACTAATTTATCATAGTTTTCAATATCTTACTATGGACCCCCAATAGAACGATAATCTACTAGTAGAATAAACGATTATATTCTATCGTTAAATATCTACAATTCTACTGATATCGGTCATATAAATGCATTTATTAATTTAGAAAGATGTCATCAGACTTGAACACTTTTAGCACAACAATTCCTTGGCAGCTATAAACGCTTTCTATCCAATGCCCAGGCGAACTGGCACTCTGCAATCTTTGCGATTTATTAATCTACATACCACAGTGTGCATGTAGACGTCACAAATTTGCATTCGGTTCGAGGAGAACTGTTCACCTTTTATTATGATGTCATCAGAGATTCTTAAAAACATCATCAGAGACCATGTCATGATAAAATGTCCCTGATGATTCAAATGTCATCAGAGACCATGCCCTGTGGGAACGCATCTTGCTAATATCAACAGATTATCTGGCGACGTAGCGATTTTGTGGATAATTTTTTAAAGGTTCATTTTCTTGTAAAAACTATCTCCGTATGTGAAAATGGTCATAATTTATCCAAAAACATGTGCAAAAATAAAAAACGACAGGTGGCGAAAAAGTTGCTATAATTAGTTAGTAGATATTTGTTTACTAATGCGAGCTGATTTTTCGCCAACCGGCGAAATCGTGGATATTGTAGCAACTAATTAGTGGTAAGTAGTAATGTTCGTATATTACCTTCACATGAAAATATATTGTATACTCAGTCTGATCTGATAAAAAGGGATCTTTTTTTAATTCACGTAGGCTTAAACTAAAAAAAGTATTTATCTTCCATAAATGTCGCAGTAAATACTATGATATTATTCAAATATTTGTCATTGTTGTAAATTATTGAATGTCAAGAGATGTTATGAAAATTGATATATGCGGATTCTCTATATTCTTATCATTACAAAGAATGATAGTTTGCACTTATTTCTTAGATAGATTAGCCATGTGTGGGGGATAGTGAGGATGTGAGGTAGAGAATAGAGCCTCGGCTGTAGAGGCGGATTACTAAAGAAAATAAGAGAGAAAGTCAAAAGTAAAAGGTGACATATAGAGCGCGAATTGTCGCCGGCGAACTTCGCCAGCGAATATCCCTCAAATATGACTGAACTTTAGCATGATATTCTGCAGCTGACATTCGCCAGTTTTTCGCAAGATTCGTTCCCACAGGGTGGCCACGCCCGCGAATCAGACCATCCTGAACTCTAGAGGACATGGCGGTGAGAGAGTAGCAGTGTGCTTATGAGGTGGTGAAGTTCACTTTCACAGAGCCAGTGTTCTCGAATAAAAACAATGTCATATTGATTTTTCTGTAAGTCGTAGACTACTGGCCAGTTTGATTTAAATCCTTCGCAGTTGTATGATATAATTAAAACATTTGGGGTGAGATTTTGAGTGGGATTTGTTGAGAAAATTTGGGTAGGATCAGTTTCTAGGACGGTAATATGGTTTCATGATTGAGCTTCTTTGGAGATGTCGCTTATCGTGTTGGTATCTTGTATTTTCAGTAGCTGAGGTTGGCTACGAAAAGGTTGGACCACAATTCCTGGGTGCTATTTACTATCATCCAATAGGGCTTTTTCATCTGATTCATTGATTGATACTTTAAAAGATTTGAATGTCGGGATTCGGTTGGCTCTTCGTCTTGCAAGAGGAACAAAGTCAAACGTATTTGACTCTCCTATTGATTTGAGATATGACTAGACAATTTCATTTGGTACAGAACTGTCGATGCATCCGATATAGTAATCCTTTGTCGTGTTTCTTCCTGGAGAAGTAACAGGTATTTGTTGGTTCATGTTGCTGTTTAAAGAACCACGTGCTTTTTTTTCGCTTGAGATAACTCTACAAATGTTTGAGTTATTTACACATTATGCATCATGGTTGGACTCGCTACGTTGGGAAGTAGAAGTTCTACTTCCTTGTGGGGAAGTACTCTTGAGTGTTCCATTGCTGCCATGGTTGAATCGATCATCATTCGTTGCAGTTGGAGTGGTAATTTCAGAAGTCTTGGTGCTGTGTTCCACTGTCTTGCGAATACTTTCTTCTATCCGATGAGTAAAAGTCTCAAATAATGTTATTATCAGATGGCGTGTAAGTTCTGATTCAGTTTCAACACTATTATGTTCAAGAGCTGATGTTGAGGGGTCTGACTTTTCTATGTTCATGTTATGTGTTTGAGTCAGGTGTTCTATTTTTTGTTTTAACTGATCTACGAGCTCCTCGAGTTTTTTGATGCGGGTTTCATTTTGGAAAGTTTTCTGTTGTAGAGTTTCCTTGTTATTAATTTCTTGGCATGTATCTGATTGTGTCTAGTTGCGCGTTAAAAAACCTCTACTTCGTTTCTTTCTTTACCCAATTTGATCACATTCCACACGTAGAAGCAGAGTATAGATAGGTGAAAGAAGCTTGATGAGGTACACACGCTAGTGATGCAAACATATGAATATATTTTTGATCTATGCATTCTGCATGTTATGCAATTATGCTTTTGGTACAAAATTTTGTTGCATTCATAGAAAGTTAGACATTTAGTAGACTTTAGCATCATCTAGTGACATTTGGCATCATCAAACTCGGTTATTGCCATTAAAGTGCTGATATTGATGTGCTAAATTGTACATTGTAAGTAGAATAATCAAATATTGACTTGTATCCTCAGTTGAATAATGGGAACAGACCTAGAATGAAGCACTAGAATGAAAAGAATAAAAGCATCAATTTCATTGCTGATATATATCATTTAATGGACACAAACTTTCAAATTGAATTGTTCCAAAAATATAACATCATGACAAGAATACAGTTACTGAAATGGCGAAAATCTCTTCCTTTTCGGTGATTTCGTCGGTCTGCGTCTCTGATCTGCAAAAAGGGCAAGAAATTGGAAAAGGGTTTGCATTAGCAGTGAATTTCACTCACAAAAATCAGCATTATAGAAAATTGCATGGAAACATATCAATGTAATAATGGAAAATTTCAAGTCGTATGTGTTTCGAAACTCAGTATGACTGATAGAAGCCCAAAAACAAAACCTTTGTTTGTCGTAGAAAGCTTAATGGAGGCTTAGTGGGAGAAGTCGAAGTACTAGACAGAGAGAGTATTTGGAATTAGTGAGTGCTAAAAGAGGCTTTCTGACCAGGAAGATGGATTTGCAGAACAAAGTGAAGCATGCACTTTGTAAATCTTGAAACTGCTTGTGTTGACTTGTCTTCTCTATACCTTATTTTTTTGTTTTATGATTTTACTTTCTACTTGCAATCAGTAGTACACTCACTTAGGAATTTGTATCTTTGGATTCTGTGTTTAACACTGCAGCAGAGTCGATTGTAATCATAGATTGTAATGTGAACTGTGATCTGTGGTCGAAAGATACAAGGCTTCTACGACAAATGGACGTTTGTTTTTTGGGCTTCTATCAATAATACTGACTTTCCACCACATACGCTCGTACTACGAATAGTAATGACAAACCGAGGCTCACTATTTGGTACTTTTCAGAAAATTTGTGAATTTCTGGTTTAGTCTACCAAATAACTTTCCATTGTCTTGCATTTCTCCTGTCTATCTAAACTAGCCTTCCGCAGACGATCATTATCAACTGGTTTATCGTAACTTACGGTATCCTGACTATCCTTGTTATGAATTGCATGCTGCATATGACTCACCGTCTGCTGGAGAGGTTTTGCAAATTCTGGGATTCACAACTTTTAAAAAAATAAATCCATCATACAGTCCTGTTGTGCTGTTCATGCTTACTGTCCTCATTAAAAAGTCAGAAGACATACTAATATTCAAGATCCTTCGAGCTTGTGAAACTGCGATCCATCAGGATTTATAGCCGTCATAGTGACCCGCTAAATTCCTGCAGCAATCTTGGAAGGAACTCCTTCTCTCGGGTGTCTGTGCAGTATCGATGCATGTTGGTAGGATCAGGAGGAGAACCCACATGTCGTCAGCATTTCTTGAAAAGTGGATTCTTCCAGAGGAGTATTGACATGTATCTACCCTCGCCCAACTGGGTTGTCTTTCCCCCTGCTGATCTCCCAAACAATTACATCAATTTCGCCTAACCACACATCAGTCGAATAAGCATTGACTGGGGAGTGAGAAAAACAGTATCACTTTTATTTGTAAGGTCATTCTAGGCCTGAAGTCAAAGGTCAAAGGGCTGAGGTGAAGGTCAATTTTAAACAAATTTCCATTAGATCACTATTTGAAATGGAAAATGACAACAAAAACTAATAAGACACTGAGGATAAAAGCAAAGTAATTCTGAAAATTTTCAATAATTGCTGATTAGATGCTGAACTGAAAAAAATGTAAAAACAATAAGCAATCATATTTGAAATTTAAAGTTCAAATTTCAAACATGCATACATAATAAGCAGATAATTTCAAATCTTTTGCATCTGTGAATATCTTTATTTTGATAGGAAGAGCAATTTATACAAAGGGACACTTATTTAATTCAGAAATGATGCCGAAATTGTCATTAGAAGTGAATATACACAGAAATCAGTCAAAACATTCCAAACATTCAAATTTTAAAGTAGCTCTGACGACAAAAGTAAAAAGTAAGACTCTCTCTCTCTCTCTCTATCTCTCTCTGCCTCGTTCTCTATCTCAAGTTCATTATAAGCGAAGTTTTTGTTACTTTCGGAGGTTTAGTCTTTGAACAAGTAAGAGGCATTCCTATGGGTGGCAATTGCAGTCCTCTTCTTGCGTATTTGTTTCTTTTACATTGTGAATTTATTTTTATGACTAATTTAATGAAGAATCAGAAGTACGGTCTAGCTAGATTATTATCTAATACTTCTAGATACATCGACGATTTATGCATTATTAATCATAAAAAGTTTAATTCCTTGATATCACAGATATACCCACCTAGTCTAGAAGCCAGCAGAAGCAGGAGAAATAACAAACAAGTAGAATATCTTGATATTAATATTAATATCACTGACTGCGGCACAATTACATTTGTTTTTCATAAAGTCGACCATTTTAATTTCCCTGTCACTCTTTTGACCTTTCCGCAAAACTGTATGCCCTACAGGACAGGAGTTCGAGTGTTTGCTGGACAAGTTTTAAGATATGGGCGCATCTGTACATTTGAAAAAGATTTCATCCAAAAAGTCAATCGTACAGCTACTACTCTCATTAAGAGAGGATATAACAGCGTGGATCTCAAGCAAAGTGCTGAGAAGCAGCTGCATAAGCATAGTGAAACTTTATTGAAATACGGATATTTTTCTGCTAAGCAGCTTCTTAATAATTGTGCGTGCTTTCATTGATTTAATTAATTTCGAAGCTGCTTTCATATAGCAGGGCCCTGCTTTGGGCGAGTTTGAGCGTTCAGGAGTAGGGGCCGAAACGCGAATCCTTACCCAAGTTCCTGCTGATGACCTCAATTGTACATTTTTTTCAATTAGGTAATCTGTTGTAGTTGTCATTTCCTTTAACCTGTAGGGAACGCCAAATGGGTCCTTTTGAGGGATCAAATTCTTTTCAGTTATCGTTATCTTCTATTTCATCTTCTCCTCAATCAAAGCATTAAATTTCATTCTGACGCAATTGGCATATATAAGCATCTGGGCGACCAGACCTGCAGATCAAGTTTTTGTCAATGTAAACAAATTCCACAATTACTACACTACTCAACACACAGTGTGGCAGACAGGCAGGAGTTCTCGTGTAAGTTATCAATTTTTTTTCTTACTCTACTTATATTTACACAGTCATTTTTTTACATTACCTACCATTTGAATATTATCAACATTTGCATTTGTGTTTTAATTCTTATTTTTCACATTGGTTTTACTTACTCAATAGTTCGATTTGTGATTTAATTCATTATTAATTGTGTTTCGCCTAAGGTTAGCCTTTGCTAATTTGATCAATCTTTTTCTATCTCTCTCTCTCTCTCTCTCTCAGCAAAAATCATGAGCAGAACCTCAGATTTTCGCTTACTTGCATGTGCATTACTTTATGAAGGTTTGACGCTCATCCATTGATGTGGCAGGTAGTAGGTCTCAAGAACCATCTATCGAAGCAATGTTCTATTTGAGCAAATAGGTACTTTCTCACTTCGTTCAGTTTCGTAGTGTATTTCCCGTAAATACACGGTGAGCTGGATCTTCTATTTTCTGAAGACTTCGCTATTTCCATTTTTATTTTGTGGAGCAACGTTGTATTGTCTTAGACATAAGCAAACGACACGTGAGAATGTTCAATGTTCAATGGGAATGTTAATATTTCCATTTGACGAATTTACCACGGAGAAACATTGAATCAAAGAAAGGTACTGTTCACTTGGCAGATGTTCAGACTTCAAAGTGACAACACTAGCTCATGTCTTCCTTAGTAGGACCTTCCTCAGGCAGCGCGCGCTTTGCCAATCACGTAAGCCAGAGGGAGATTACTCTCTCCACATCTGTCTACCATTGCATAGAATGACTGTGATAGAGTCGAGTCACTTCTAGAGTAACCGCGACAGCCGAATCCATCTCTGTAGTTCGAGTACATGCACCAATTTACATTACTCTAAGTGTAAGTTCGCTTAGTTTCTAAGTTGTACAAACTTGCTATTAAATAACTTTCAACAGCCATTTCCAAAGTATAAGTGGATGGTTCATGACTTCGTCATCAAATCTATGGGCAGACCATCAAATTCGACGCATCTTGATAGGATGAGTTGATGACTTGAAATCACTGTTTTGAGTGCAGAAGTGTCGAAATCAGTGCAGAATCATCCAAAGTGTCGAGTTGACTGAATATTTGCATGTAATTGTGAATAATTATTATTCTAGCTTCTGAACAAGTTGCCTGCATCCCATCTGCATCCTGAATGAGGCGCAACTGAATGAATGAGAATGAGAGTAGCCGGTCGTGGCTCATCTGGGTGCAATTAGATGGTCTTTTTCTCTTGTTGGAGTTCTAGGAGAATGTGAGAAGAAGTCACTGTGGATCATGCGACTGATATAGTTCTTTCAATATACAGAAGTATCAGCAGATCTCCGAAGTCGATGCTGCTTTGGTCTGAGGTTTCCTCAATACTGGTTTTCTGGTGTAAGCAGTCGGTGGAGAACGTGTTCTTTGTGCACCATAATTTTGTAGAATAATCTTGTTTCACTCTTTTCTACGACCTCTCTGGTTTCTTTGCTGTTACAACAGCCATACCTTTTTCCGTGTCTTATACTCGTATATTGCTCAATCCTCTTTCTATACGAGTATTTGCAATTGGTACCCAACCAACTTGATGCAGCGTAAAATATGGTCGAATATTTTTGATGTAGAATGCAGCCTAGTATTTCTGTAGCCTGTTTCCTCGATGTGTAGTAATCAGCAACTCAATTGTAAATTTCATCCGCCAAGTTCAATTCGTTTAGAGCCCTGTGCGTCATACTGCATCGAAAGCCTTAAAGAAATCCGAAGCGACTAATTGTGATGTGCTGCTCCGAGCAGTCGTTTAGTACCTCTGAATAGTTTTGCAACCTCTGAATTAGCTCCATAAATCAGCAGTCCCCCACGAAAAGTACACTGACGCCTCAAAAGATTGGATATATGCCCAGAAGAACTCAGCTGACACATTGCATTGATTATAGCGATGAAATGATTTTTCATGAAGAGTTGAAGTACAAAATACCAATGCTTAACACTGTGTTGGCCATGCAGATGCTGGTGCAGCCAGCACGTACGAGAATTGCGTAGGGGCACAATTTAGAGCACTAATATGAAACTGCGATCTCAGCATGAAGACTTTGGCAAACAACTATCCTCCACCATTCCAGCACAAATTGTCTGCAAAACTTAACATGACCACTTTCCGTCCATTGTTGAGGGTAAAGAGTGCTGTCGTCTGTAGGCTGGCACCCAATGAACGCAGGCCAACTGTGAAAACTTCGTAGAACTCATTATGAAGAAACTACAATCAGAATCCTCGAGCAGTCATATCTGTGAGTTCAGTAATTTATTGACTTGTTACCAAAACTTGTTAATGTACTTCAAAATAGCTGTGTCTTTAAACATTATTCCCTACAAAACGGAAGGACAACAAAACTTAATTTATATTTTCCTCATGCGTTACATGTACCTAAACTTCTTTATCATCGCCAACTTTCTGTGATATTGTACAGTTCTGTCAACCGCTTTGAATAATGATTTGAAGGATGATTTTCAAGAAACGGTTCGCAATGTTTGCGTCATAAAAATTGACTCCTACACTGTAAACTGTACACCGTAAAAACAGCTAAAATAACCGTTGAACTTCACAGAAAAGCTTCACAGTTATCACAAATATCCCTAGATATCTCCTAAAGTGATGACGTCACAACGTGATGAGTGATGACGAATCAGCTAAAATCTATTCATATATGAAATAACAAGCGTCTTTTTTTACGGATATTTACAGTTTACAGTGTATGTTATCATACTCCTACAATGTTGTAGTTCTATTCTAACTGACTAGACAACTGATTCTATGAAGAATCTTGTCAATCGTTGACATGCAACTAATTAGAATGACCGGCCGGCGTTATGGGTGCTCGGTCTTCATAAGTTTTTTTGCCTGGGTCTGCGGCAGGCTCCAACCCTGCTGTAGAGCACAATCTCAATACTTTCAAGAGGCGTGCGAGCAGGTTTCTGACAGGCCCGTCGCCAGCGGGGGGGGCAAGGGGGGCGCCGCCCCCCTGTTAAAAATTTCGCCCCTCCTGTTAAATAATGTTCACATGTGTCTACTTTTAGTTGATGGCAATGGTCATACAAGAAAAGCCTAATAGCATAATTCCATTGCATTATGAATGGAATTTTTGACTGACGATAACTATTGACTCATTCAGCGTGAACATTTCCCACCTGTTACTCATTGCGAATAATTTATGACTTCATCACTTCAGTCCTTCACCACTGTTTTGTGTCTCTTTCTGATCATTAGTTTCTATTTAAGTTATTAGTTTCTAGGAGTTTCCTTCTTGATTAATTCCTCTGCTGCTCGTCTTTGTGTTATTTCGTGAACTTAACCTGTACGACTGATCTAACCTATCCTAAAAGAAAATGCAGTTAAGTTCGACTAAATTTGTTGATTTTGAAATAGTTGATTTGTGGAGAGGAAAGAATAGAAGTACCGCCAAATCCACATTCATAGGATCCGACTGCAGTTTTCCGGGGACATAATCAAAGGAGTGTTTGTCAATTAAATAAACGGAGATATCCGGTAACGTAAGATTTTATTTTCTTCTTTTTGTCGGTTTCAAATTCAAAGTCATCTGACAGAAAGTGTTCAGCACAGACTTTCATCCTGTCAGTTACTTCATTAACACTTTTGAGATCAACGCGTTGTATAGGAACCATTTATTTCGTTGACTATATTCGTTCTCATATGGAAAACTGAATAATGACACCTTTTCGGTTCCATCGGTCTTCTACCCACTTTTGCAACCTCCAACGCAATATTTGTATGGCATGGTACAAAATAATAGTTATACACGAAATGAATTGACAGTCAGTTAAAATTTAAGTTCACGTGAACACAACATGGTAGCATCGAGGAACGTAAGACGATGAATGAAGACAGTGGATTTATCAGGTTATTACTCCTTCGGCATTGAGTGAGTCATTCACTCGATGCAGACGAAGCCATTCGCATCAATAGAGTAAATAACTGTACCATGATCATTGGTTTTTTCTCACACAATGCATACATGCACACAAGGCAAATCCACTTTTCAATCTCGCATCAAGAAAGCAATTTGTCACTCTACTGACAATGCATCGGCCTGCGCTCAACAAATTCGAATTACACGCACACGCTTACGTCTTTATTGACAATATCTGTGTCTTGTGTTCCCCCGTAACTGGTGACTTTTGTTTTATATTCAGAGGTGATAATTGAATAGTCGGAAATGCCGCATCGCAATTCAAAAGATGAGGTGCATAAAAAATCAATCCTTTCAACATCATGGTTTCTAAAACCTCGAAGTTCACTCACGCCAACATCTTCAGCTGATACCCCTACTACCCCCGCAACTGCGATCCAATCATCCGCAACTGCGATCCAATCATCCACAACTGCGATCCAATCATCCACAACTGCGATCCAATCATCCACAACTGCGATCCAATCATCCGCAACTGCGATCCAATCATCCACAACTGCGATCCAATCATCCACAACTGCGATCCAATTATCCATAACTGCGATGCAGTCATCAGCAATTAAAATCCCTACACAATCTGCAACTGCGATTCCTAGTGTTTTGCATTCATTACCGAAAGACATATTTGGCGCTGAACTAAAGCAACCTCGACTTAAGTCATATCCAAGAGACAAGGACAACCGCTGCTTTCGATCACGGTGGTTTGACCAATTCCCTTGGCTGGAATATTCCGTCGAAAGAGATGCAGCGTACTGTCATCCCTGCAGGATATACGCTACCAGAAGTTCAAAGGAATTTGAGTCGGTCTTCATCAAGGCAGGTTACAGAGCATGGAAAACCGCTCTTGGAGACAAAAGAAAGGGATTTGTTCAGCATGCTGAAACTACGACGCACAGAAATTCAACCATTGCTTGGAATGAGCAGAAAAACAGAGAGGACATCAGAACATCGATATCTTACCTCCTGAACTTTCTAGAAACATTCTAGAAAAGAGGAGATATTATGTCCAGTCCTTGATTGAGATAGTACAATTTTTGGCAACTAACGAATTGCCATTTAGGGGTGATGATTCAGACAGTGGTGTATTTATCAAGATGTTCAAATACACTCTTCGAAAGGATAAAAAGCTTGCTGACATTGAGCCCGGAATTCCTCGCAATTCCACCTACACATCTCCTACAATTCAAAATGATTTAATTGACACTCTTGCAAACGTCGTTGCAAGAGGAGTAGCATCCGACTGCCTAAACGCTGACGTTCCGTTTTTTACACTTTTAGCAGATGGAACGCGTGACAAGAGCAACATCGAAAATATCTCCATTTCAGTTCGATTTGTTAAGAATGGGAAAGTGGAAGAATGCCTTCTCTGCATGCCTATGTCTGCGAAACTGGATGCCTCATCGATGACCGACGTTATTTTGGAGAGCTTGGCAAAGTACAACCTTCCGATGGAGCGATTACTTACCCTATGCTATGATGGGGCCAGTTCAATGAGTGGCAGACTCGCAGGAGTGCAAGCTATCATACAGAGAAGAGCCGGAAAAGAGGTACCATGCGTACATTGCTTTAACCACGGACTTCATTTGGTTATTGTGGATCTAGTTTCTACTATCTCAGCAGTGAGGTACTACTTCGATCAGTGTGCAGTGATATACAAATTTTTCAAATGCCAATCAATTGTTGATATGTACAATGGGACGAAATTGAAGCCATTACTCGAGACACGTTGGTCAGGTCATCACGATGCCACAAAGCGTCTTATTGACAACCATGCAGAAATTGTCTCAACGTTGAAAGAGATCAGTAAGTCAATGAATTTGGAGGGCGATCTACCATCGAGAGCCATCGGATTGCGAAAAATTTTGTGTCGACCTAATTTCATGTTCATAGCTGTTGTTATGAAGCGCATACTGGGGATTTTGATGCCAATCGACAAAGCATTGCAAAGTCATGCATGTGATCTGCGAAAAGCCATGGAATTAATCTCACAGGTCAAAGAAATGCTCAATGAAATGAGAAGTGAAGAAGTATTCAGTGATATATTGACAGAAAGTAATGCTTTCATAAAGGACCAAAAAAGTGACCATCCATCTCGCAAGAGAAAAATAAGTACCCTTCTGAGAGACAGTGTTGTTCTTGCGGCTGTCAGTGGCCATCAATCTGATATAGACAGCATAAACACCAAGGCAGTGTACTTCGAAATCATCGACCTTGTCACGCAGGAACTTTATCGACGCTTTGAAGAAAAGGATTGGTTGTACAAGGCTTTACAAGTAAGTTTCTCTTCTGCTCAAACACTACATAGGAAAATAAAATGTCGTTAACAGGTTTTTCATGTGAACAATAATAAATATATAAATAGCATTAACATCTATTTTCATAAAGTCAAATAATAATCTTGCTTTTAGGCCTATTTGTTATCGTCATTGACTAATCATTGTCTCTATTAACATATCTAGATTCCTTTTATGAAATATTTTCTAGACTTCATTTACCACATCGAACTATTTTGTGATAAGATCATCATATCACAAGCAAAATCCATCATCAAATGTCCATAGCTGGAGAATTCATATGCAAGCCGTGTGTTTTAATTCTTTACTATCGAAGATTAAATTCTAAACTTAATGGTGCTGTAATAGTTAGCTACTGAAAATTGAGTAGTTGCTTTTTTTATTTTCTGTAGGGAACTATACCAGACGGAAACGAATTTTTAATCAAGACTACGATTGACCCACTCAGCCGACTGGGAATTACGATTCCAGATGAAGGCGAATTAGATTTGGTGAGCTATCTCAAGAAGAAAATCGACGGGAGGCCTACTTCCACACTTCTCGATGTTTTGCATAATCAAAGAGAGGCCTTCCAGTGCGCATACGATTTATTTGCGGCGGTGTCAACTATGGCCTGTTCCACTGCTGTCTGTGAGGCGTCGTTTTCGGCACTTACCCGCATTGATCGCCCACAACGACGAAGCATGGCGCAGTCTCGACGAGCCAGTTTGTACTTTTTGACTTTTGAGAAAGATAGAGTGGAAAATATTGACGTTCAGTATGTCTTGAAGACATTTATCAATGTTCACAAACGCTTACAACTTTTTTGAATTACATTTGAATACTTAATCTGTGCATGTTTTAATTTAGCTAACTTGCGATTGCAATAGAAAGTACGAAAATACAGATATGTGAAGCACAGGAATGTCAAATATGCATGATTAGGTATATTGGTTATGTGCTTCATTGAATATAAAAATCACAAACGCTTGCCCCTCCAGTCAAAAGCTGAGCTGTAAATCCATTCTGACGACGGGCCTGGTTTCTGATAAGGACAGCGCAATATGCCGTGAAGATCTGTTTCCGTGAAAGCAATCATAATAGCCATTGGTATAATGGAGGAATAGTGAGCAATAGGAATGAGTGGTCTCCGTTGCACAGTGGTTAAGTGCTAGGCCTAGCGATCTTTTGGTCCAGAGGTCGAGCCCCGAGAGTGTCATTGGAAGTCGGCAGGAAGGGCATCCGGACTAAAAGTACTACAACGCTCCACAAATCTGACTATGTCAGCACCGTCCAAGCCCCAAGTATGGGGAGCAGTGACGTAAAAGCAGTGAGCAATATTTCCGACAGACAAGAGAACATCATCAACTGATGTAGAACTTACGCCGAAAGCTGGCTACGCATTTGTTGCCCCGTCTCATTTTAAACGGTGGACATTCACATCTGTAAGATGGTTCAGTGTTTCTGCACTTCAATTCTCCAGGACAAGGATTGCCTTCTTCACATTCGTTTATATCCTCACAAATCTTTTCATCGGTGTTCTTCTTATGTCTGTAACCTTGATTGCACGCACATATATAACTTCCATTCGTATTCCTGCAGTCTGACTTTTGAAATTCACATCGGTATGTGGAAGGCTCTTGACATTCATCGATATCTGAGCATGTTTCTTGTTGACCGTCTTTGACATCTGAAAAATGAAATAAATTACTTTCTATCAAATGAGAAGAGTGGCTAGAAGATCCAGCAAAAATTACTGCATTTATTCTTAATGGAAGTGAAAATCAAGTTTTCCAAACTCTACTTTAAAGGAACTCAACAAAGCTTTCACAGACTACTTTAGTGAAGAAATGCAAAAGTACTATACATGTATGTTAACTATTTTATCAACAATCTCGTAGATTTGTCATGCATGCTCGTATAACTCAAGGGTGGTCGCGCATGTTGAGAGTCAAATTTGAGGAGTATAATGTAATAATCATAAGGAACTAGATAACGGCATGTATTGATATTGATCACGTTTGAATCAAGTATTAACCCTATCAGGACCAGGTGACTTTTAGCGTCGTATGACAGGAGGGGGCACAAAATGTTTGATGGATAAAACTTTTTGAAAACAGGGCTTCTTGCGATTTCAAGTTTCCTCTTTCGAATGGTAGTGCCTATTTTGGATGATTCAAAGACCTTCACAACTAATTAGAAATTTAAACTTTCAATCTTTTTCATTTATTGTTCATCTATGTATATTTTTTTGACTCTCCAAAAATTGTCTATTACAATTAAAATATTTCTGCAAACGTTTACTTAAGCATATCTATTTGGTGTTATATGTAAAATATTCTACGTTAATTTTACTACTATGAATGGCAAATTGAAATTTGAAAGTAAATAATGACTGCTCATGCATTATAGCATTTTTCTATCTTTGCAAATGTCTCGTTCTAATGACTTAATGGTTATAAAGCCAAGGTTATGATACATTCCGAATGCAATCTTTCGAATGGTGATATGTATTTTGCATTATTCTGCGGGTTTCACATCACGACAACTCTTTTCCGGAGTAGTATCTGTATGTATATGTAGGCCTATACTTTATATGTATATTGCATGTACATGTACGATACATGTACAATTTACATCTACTAATTTTTGGAGATAAGATGAATGTTTATGTTGACAATCTTGAATTGCACATGCATGAATATTATGTAGCTATGATGCAGAAACATTATATCATTAATCAATGTTAATTTAAATGAAAACCATGAATTTCCTAAAAAAAACTTTTAAAAATGACCTTACAGTGAGTCAATTTTGCCCAAATTTTTACTGAAACCTCAACATACATCCAAACTAAAGGTCACAAAAAATTAGACTTCTATATGACTTACTTTAGGAGATATAAAAGGAGGTTGATAAAAATCCACACCCCCGATCCTGATATGGTTAATGGAATACAGTTTGGCTTGAGAATAGTTGGGAATGAAAAGGGACTTTTACATGAAAATGAATATGAAAAGCGCATGATAGGTATTGGCAGCAGTGATTTTGCAACAAATTATGCTCCCAGCCCGCTACAACAAACTTAGAAGAAGAGCTCCTTCACAACTTTGGAAACATGTGAATGGCAATCGGCTCTCACCGCGTACCCGGTCCTCTTACCGTACAGGACACTTAAAGGGGACGGCATTGAACATGATACTACGTGATCTACTTAGTGCACTGAACAGAAGTCATTTGACAACTCTGGATCTCATCAGCGCATTTGATTGCATGGATATTGATGTTCTACTTCGCCGTTTCCGAATGCATGTCGGTCTTCGTAATGTAAAGTCTTCGACTCATTTCTCGAAGATCCCTCTGTTGGTGTGACTCACAAGTTGTCGTTCTCAGCACTAAAGCTAAGTGCATGTGGAGTGCCCCATGGATCAGTGCGTGGGCCTTTATTGCTTTTGATATGCACTCGAGATATTTCTCTAATATTCCGGGACTTTGGGCGCAATTATAATTGCCGATGACGTTTATTTGCGGCTCATTTCCTTTTACAAGTGTGAGTGCCATCTTGCATTGATTCGGTGAATGAGTGGTTCACTTTGAATCGAGAATCTATCAGAATTGCATTTCGCGGATTAAAACCATTGGGTTCTGTGAGAGTATGTGACCCTTACATCTAGACATCGTTGTCTGGGAATTGCCAACGACTCCGGAAGCAAGTTCGATTGTTTTTCGGTCATGGGACACACCCATACCATTCAACAAAATCTTACAGCATCAACCAAGAAAGTTGGTGAGGGTTTCGGTGTTTTCAAGTGGATGGCACGATTCCACTTGACTTCGTGAAAAGATCAGTCTTATTCCGCTTTGGTATAGTGCTACGGTACATAGGAGTATAGGTTAACTAATCACAGCCTAAGCTCTTTATTGATTGATTTGCTGTTTTTATTGTCATTTTAGTGTCTTAAGATTTTAAGTATAATCACACAATTGCAGATTCGAGTTCCTTTGTTTCATTGGGATTTATTAGCGATGACATTTTCGGGGTTCGCTTTCATCATGCATGTGACTTTGTACTCGTAAATTAGCAGTCTACACAGAAGGAAACAAGAAAATATGTGTCAAAATACCACTGATTATTTTAGAACTTGAATTTGAAGTGACATCCATATACTCAAAATGTCTCCTTGTGTTTGCTCTCTAAGATCTACTATGAAAATTAATTTGAGGGGCTTTCAAGAACGCGGCCACGCTGGAACTTCAACCCATGTAGGATGGATAGAAGTGCATATTGTCTCTTTTAAGGACTGCTTGCTACTTGTGCGAAATTATTGGATTACTTCTTGCCACTTTTCGAAATGACAGGCGTATGGCGATTACAAATTATTGCATGTAGGCCTATTATTGCTTATAGCTAACACATTGAATAATTAATTAACAATAATTAAATTGAATAATATTAAATTATTTGCATATTGACAACAAATGAGTGCATATTGCATACAGAACAATGAGATGCGAGTTCATAACTTTGAAAATCAATACCACAGGACACAATCACACACAGTTTCATTGAAAAGGTCAAAATACAAATAATGCGTTGTTAACCACTGCCATTGAGCTTCAAAAATACTTGTATCTGACTAATGCGATTTCAGAGTCCACAAAGTGATAGAATTTTCTTTTATCAAAGTCTCCAATGTTAAATATCAATAATAGATTCTTTCAAACCCATAGAAATAGATTGTTTATCTGAGGTTGACTAGAATGGAAATTGACTCAAGGTCGCGGCACATCCGGGGGAACTAAGTTGGCCATGAATCACCAATGAAAAGCTTAGAATTGCACATGTGACTCTAACCCAATGATACAGTCGTTGACAAGTGTATCTAAGTGAAAATGCGTGCGATTTATGTGCCACTATTGTGTAGGCTATTGCATGAAGCTTAACCTCCGTTCTAGAAGTTTTATTGTTGTCAATTTCTATGTTCAAACCTATTTGCTGACAGCGTCAATGATTGCAAAATGTGTCAAACGCTGATACTTGCTCTGAACACTAATCTGTGTCGGTTCATAATAGATCTCTTTGTGTAATATAGTAGTCGCACACTTTCATTAAAGAGTGGTTTTCTTTTCCGGGTTTAGCTTAAGTTGACTGACTTACACATACCTGGGGTCGCCAACCTTCTACCGTAGAATGGGGTAACGTTGAATAAAAGGCCATCTATTTCAAAGACGACTCTCGAATGTGGCATTTTAAATACATGCATCACAACAATAAGAAAGCCAACTTACTTTTATATCCAGTTATGCATTCACATTTGTAAGATCCAACCGTATTGATACACTTTGAATGTTTCATGCATATGGTTGTGTTGCTTGCACATTCGTCAACATCCACACACATCTTTTCGTTTGTTTTAGATTTTTCATAACCATCTGAAAGTAAACCAGTGTTCTTAAATTCATGGACCAACAAAAACAATAATTCAATTTTCACATTAACAGAAGCAATTTTAACAATGTCAAAAACGCAAGATGCAACTGCCGCCATGACGGAGCTGTGTCGCTGGTAGGACTAGAAACCAGGTTATCTAAACCTGGCTAACCAACTGCACTGCGGACTTACGCACCTACGACGCTTACGAAGCGCTATCAAGTCTTCGCACATCAACTGTCTGATGGGCAGTTGCAAAAACAATGACCACGCTTAAAATGTCACCGGTTGAGACATGTTGTGACTTCAGAGTCGACAGTGTGCTTGCGTGAGCAGCTACAATTTGTTATTTCAAAAAGCTGTTAAAATTACACGCATCACTTATGCATGAATATCAAATTATTGATTGATGTAATTTAATCAAGAGCTGTAATGAGAACATTCAAGGAAGTTAAAAACTGATAATAAACATTGCAACACTCAATTTCAGTTTTCAAATCTTTGATGTTGTTGGGTCGGTGTGTTATAAAATGTTCTTTATAGAGTTTTTACTCATTTCTTCTTCACCTAAAATACAAAGGCACATTAATGAGTTAGTAATGGTGCAGTCTTTACACACTCCCAGCTCAATGCTATCAACTTTATTGAAATTTCTATGAGATTAACAAAATGCATGCTTGCAATGAAGATTTGAGGTGTTATTTCTACGCTCGTTTGAACAACTAAGATACGGAATTAGAAAAGTAAGTGAATGTTCGACGTAATCCTAATTCGCACCTTATAACTATTGAATCTCATCAAAAAACAGGAATACCCCGGGGCTTAAATGCAGAAATTTGAATTACTTGCATTAGACTAATTTCCGAAAAAACGACACAATCCGAAAAACCGAAAGATTTCGATCCTTGGAAAACAGTGCTTTTACTTAGCAATCACGACATTATACTGTTTACCCAATGGCATTTCTTGTGTCCAGATAGCCTGAAGAGAGGCCTGAGAGATTAAACGTGTCTAATGGATGTTATAAATAAATCTCAACAAAATTCAAAATTAATAAGACAGAGTACGATTTTCTGTTGCGGATTGTAAAGTTATCGAAAGGTTTCCAATTTATAAATTTTAATAGTCCAGGTCATATCGTCATTTTTGATGCAATAGATGAAAATGTGGAGTTTTCAAGAACTCTTCCGAAATGCGTAAAATTCGAAAAAATATATATGATAATAATATTATATAATATAATAAAATTCGGTAAAATTTGTACAGAATTGAATATGCCGTTCATTCTCTCTTCCTATTTCATAGACATGGACGCACAGATATCTACATGAGTAATGTCAACAAACAATGTCGTGGAAATTTAGTCAAAATTACTTACCTTTGCAAGGACAGTCATAGCCTTCAACTTTGTCCACACAGTTTTGATCGGCTCCACACGTGTGCTCATTCGTTGCACATTCATCAACAAGGACGGATGAACATTTACTGGGAGGTTTTCCATCACCGGTCCAATGAGGTGCCTTGCAGTCGCATCTGTACGAGCCCACTATGTTCTTACAGTTAGAATTCACATCACAGGGACTTTCCAATGTCATGCATTCATTGATATCTGTGCAAACAGTTCCGTTTCCTGTGAATCCTTCGTTACATGTACAAGTATATGTACCAATCTTGTCATCACATTTGGCATTTGTACTGCAATGCGGACCCATCTCACATTCATTAATATCTACAAAGGAACACAATGAACCTTATTTGACAAAAGAGAAGAAAACTACAATACCCGGATGAATATGGGAATAATACACATGACTCGAGGGTTTTAATTCCAATGATAATTGCAATAGCATCATTATAACTAGTGTTTGATGTGGTGGTAAATTGCCAATGACTGTCTATACGTCATTCTAAAAGTCATTAGAATAAAAATTATAAGAAGCTATCTTGAAGGCTTTCAGTGACTCTGATTGACGAATTTCGTCAGTCAAATAGATGGTTGGAGCCGCAACACAAAAAAGACGAGCTTCCAAGCTGTGTGCAACTGAAAGGAACAGAGAATAATTTGCTTTTTGAAGACCGTAAAGTGCGTAATTGACGATGAATTGATAATAATTCCTTCAAATATTCCGGAGCCATGCCATGTAAAGCTTTGTAGACCATTACAATAATTTTGAATTTCGCTCGATGTTTTATTGGTAACCATCGCATTCTTACAAGCATGTGTGATAGGGTCATATGATCAATCAATTTCACATTCAGAATAAATCTCATTATTTTTCCGAGCAGTCTATTAAGACGGATGGATTGTTTTTCAAATCTCAACAGATGTAGTCACCACTAGACATGTTTCGGTCGGTTAGGCCTTATCAGTCGTGGGTAGGTTTGAACCAGCGACGTTGGAGCTAGAGGACGTGCAAGCATACCCTCTAGCTACAAGGCCACTGAAGCATCTGTTGAGAACGTGAATTAGCGAGGAAGGCACTGCTTTAATGCAGGCACGTGGAGTTGTGGAGATGCACATGGGATTGTTTTTCATTCCCAAATCCTCAAGTGCAAATACCATAGTCTATGTGCGGCAATATGGAGGCGGATGCGAATCTGAGACGGGCATTGAATAGCATATAAGTCTTTGCACGCGAGAATAAGTGCAACAAGGACTTAACCTCACTACAAACGTATTCGATATTCCACGTTAACCTTTTGTCAAGGTGATGTCTAGATCATCATCTGCACTATTCGAGAAAATCCAGTCGAGTATTGCACAGTGTAGGTTTTGAATAAGAGGATAATTGGTTTGAGGAACCACTCGGCGATACGTTTTGTCAAATGACGATACGTTGGACCACTCAGCGAAAGGATAAGTCGGCAAGGACCGTCTTGTTTGTGCACCTTTGGAAGACCAAACACTCTGGTGTGGCAGCAGCAATTGGAATCAATGTATCAGTAGTGTCATGTGGGAATGACAACTTAGGACTATCGCAAACTTACTTTCACTGGTCTTTACATCAGCTTCCCCAAACAATATCCAATCAATGTTGAGACTTGTGCGACAGAAGAAGAAAGCCTTACTCATTTGAGTAATTCGCTGAAGTATCTGCTTTCTGTGAGTCGCTCTGAGTTTCCGTTTCTGGTTCATCGAGAAGTTTTGCCAGCCCATCAACTGAAGGATCGTTGCAAGGAAGAAGATCCTATCAAGCATATCGGAGAACAATCCACCCACGAATTGAATCACATCAAGAAGACAGTAATTAAGCGAGTCTATAATAGATCATGTGTAGAGTTTGCTTTCACTTGAGCTTAGATTCTTCAATTTTTTTTCCTTTACAACTTATTTCATTATTGCATCACTTTTCTTAAATCATTTTGTAGGCAACAAATCATAATTTCATCAACAGTTTTATGCGCAGCATCTGAGGCATTCGTGTACGTGATATTCCTTTCATCGTGGCAAAAGGACAATCAACAGTATTATGCGCAGCATCTGAGGCATTCGTGCACGTGATATTCCTTTCATCGTGGCAAAAGGACAAGCAACAGTATTATGCGCAGCATCTGAGGCATTCGTGCACGTGATATTCCTTTCATTGTGGCAAAGGACAATCAACAGTATTATGCGCAGCATCTGAGGCATTCGTGCACGTGATATTCCTTTCATCGTGGCAAAAGGACAATCAACAGTATTATGCGCAGCATCTGAGGCATTCGTGCACGTGATATTCCTTTCATCGTGGCAAAGGACAAGCAACAGTATTATGCGCAGCATCTGAGGCATTCGTGCACGTGATATTCCTTTCATCGTGGCAAAGGACAATCAACAGTATTATGCGCAGCATCTGAGGCAGTCGTGCACGTGATATTCCTTTCATCGTGGCAAAGGACAATCAACAGTATTATGCGCAGCATCTGAGGCAGTCGTGCACGTGATATTCCTTTCATCGTGGCAAAAAGACAATCAACAGTATTATGCGCAGCATCTTTAATTTACTTAGCTTTTATATTAATATATTTATATATTAATTTATTTATATATAAAATTTATATATATTAATTTACTTTAATTGCTTAGCTTTTACATGTTTACTTTACGCTTGATATTTATTTTAATTTACTAGTACTTTTTTATTTTTATGATTTTCTTTTCATTTTTTTTACTGATACGCTTAATTTTTATTTGTTAACTTGCTAGTGAGACAAGGTTCATTCCACAGAATTCTCTGAGGATAATGCTACATGGTGAAAATGTTTGGTAATCTGAGTTTTCACTTGTCGCAACATCAAGCTGTCATCCGTCTATCTAAATCATGTTTTTGACTCATTCAAAAGAAAGTGATGATTAACTTACTTTGACAAGAGGAGCTGCTCAGCCTTTTGAATCCCTTTCTGCAATTGCATCTGAATCCTCCTTCACTTCCTGCTAAATTTTCGCATACAGCGGTATTCGAACAATCGTCCAATTCTTCTCTGCACTCATCGATATCCACGCAGATATTATTTACCAAGCGGTAACCTTCATTGCAATCACATCTAAATGATCCAAATGTGTTCACACATTTTTGATTTTTTGGACAAGCGTCACTTTTTCCGCATTCATTGATATCCTTACACTCAAATTTCATTGAATCTTTATCTGAAACATATAACAGGGAGACGTTGATTGAATTTTACAGGATACGAATTACATCATGCGGAGTAACACGAATCAGCTGAAAAAATACGCACTGTAACTATACTATCTACATGTACGTACATCTTGTGAATATAATACGATATTCAATCGCGCTATTTATGAGCACAATTGCATGCGATGAGCACTGCAATCACAGAATTAAATATTTTGCTTATCTGCTTCGATTTGCTAGAAGTGCGATTGATTCAAAATTGACGGCACATTGAGGAACCTATTAAGTGGGCAAAAAGGAGTTCCTAATACCTTACAGAGATAGGAAAAAAGTTGTGCGTCGCTTGCGGATTAATGTGAGTTCCAGCAAAGTGCTTCGATTGCCAAAAATGTTTCAGATTCAAAGAATTCAGATCATTGCGCACAAGTTTTCTCCATAATGTTGGCCCTTCCGATCATTATTAAAAAAAGTAGCAGGCACACGAAAATTAGTTCACTTGATGTTTTCACATCCTCTCCCCGGTATTTCTCACTGTATAGTGCATGCACTGAATCGAATGTTAGCCAAGAAAGCGATGTGTGTTTTGGTGTTTGCGAAGTGATGTCACAGGACGCACGCCTCTCTCACTGGCTGTGGAATAGAAATAGATTGTTTATCTGAAGTTGACTAGAATGGAAATTGACTCAAGGTCGCGGCACATCCGGGGGAACTAAGTTGGGCATGAACCACCAATGAAAAGCTTAGAATTGCACATGTGAGTGATTCTAACCCAATCATACAGCCGTTGACAAGTGTATCTGAGTGAAAATGCGTGCGATTGTTGTGCCGTTATTGTGCATTGCATGAAGCTTCATTTCCAT
>CAJQUW010013116.1:0-81202 GCA_907163375.1 Prostheceraeus crozeri
ACTGAATAGGTAATGAAATGTCTTGAAAGATATGCCAAAAAGATAAGTCAGACATGATTCAAATGTTACTTTTCCCCACATGTAAACTCATCATGTCATTAAATTCACTCCATCAATACGCATGCTTTTTGCGATCCGCACATGTAAGCAATTCCTGTACATCAATCTGTTCCTTTTTCGATTCCCACAAGTAAACAGATCCTGTTCATCTTCGAATCCCATGAGATGTAATCGTTGTGGGATAAATCTGCAATCATTCTTTTACACAAACTTAGCCTCATTCTAGACTTAGCAATAGGAGTTCTCACATCTCCCTTAAGCTACGCTATAAGCGTTCTGCATTCACCGCCTCCCAAAATTATCACACATTAGAAATAAATGTGAGGTATGTAAATTCTTGCACTTTTGGAGAAATTTTGGATTTGACTGATCGTGATAGCAAAACAGAAGGAATAATAGAATTTTACAAATCCTCCGTATCATGTCAACCTGTGTGGAGCGCTTATATAGTTTGCTAAATTAGCAATTCGATGGGTTACTGTCACTTTAACACGTAGCCTTATCAATAAGAGCAATTTCTTGAGCATGATCATACCACAAGCTATAACCTGCCACTGGAAGAGCTAAGTAACCACTGGCAATAATTATCACAATTAACTTAGAAGATGTAGATGGGTCCGCATTACTATTCATGCTTGAGCATCATAGAATTACGCCGATGAAAATTGAATTAAAAACTTGAAATTTCAGCCAAGAAAGCACAAATAATATCGCGACTTTTTCATGAAGTCTTTCCTTGTAATACAATTCACGAATTTCCTTGGATAATCAGCTTAATTTCCGCTTAGTTAAGATGGTTGTTAGCAAATGTTCATTCCTTTTGATATCCAACTTGCTTCATACTACTTATAATGGGGCTTCATCTTGGTTGTACATAAAGACAGGAATAATTTGAAAAAATTAGCATTTTAAAACTACTCTAATATTGTTTTGGATCGCATGAACGTAATCTAACATAAAAATTTTAACTGTACACAGATACTTCAGATACCTGTTTAAGTCGGCATGAATGATGATGCAAGTTGCCAGTTTATTAAAAAAAAACTAGGCTTTATCCATATAAAAACTAGGCTCTTTTTCCATATAAACAAGTAGTGTTAAATATCTTTGCTTTTCACCCAGAGTCGGAGTCCTATCAACCCTCGGAGTCGGAGTCCTATCAAAATGATAGGACTCTGCATCAATGCTTGACATCACAACGCTAGATAGGCAATGACAGTTTCCAATGGTTGACAATTGCAGCATTCGGGCACCGGTCCTTTGCCAGTCTGCCCTCTGAAGATTCACGACTGTTCTCATGGAGCTAGCTGTTTCCACAGTCTATGGCCGTTTCCATGCAGTATCTTCCCTTTTTTGAAAACAAAATCAGTTTAATAAAATAAATTGAAAACATCTTGCAACATATCTTTCCAGATTCCTCTCAAGGCAGCATTGATTTACATTGTTTCTAAATTGAACAGTCAAAATTATCATCAAGAAAACATCTATCCTTCATTGTGGTCCCACGTCAACTACTTTTGACTCATTTGTTTGAGTAAGATGTTTAAAAACAACTTTACTCTTTTGCTCAGTTAAATTGCTGACCTCATGACTACTTTTTGCAAAAACTTTGTAATATTCTAATTTCCACTAGGAAAAAGAACAGCGTCGACTTCGTTTTTCAGTATTCTAAACTAGTTATGAAGAGTAAACATTTTCTGCCAACCTTTTCATCCTGTTTTGTGGTGATGCGTCGTGATTGAGTTGAATATAATCATAATCAAGCATTTCCAGACTCTTTAAGTGAGAATAGCGCATGCATTGAGTCAAATGCAGTTTTTACATTGAAGGAGGTCAGAATTATCCAATTAATATAGGGAATATTAGTATCAGATCTTCTAATTCCATCTTGTATGTCAATTTGAAAAAATGCCGCACTGAAGACTTCAGTGCTCCAATTGCAATTTAGGTTACCGACACTTAAACTAAAAGGACATCATTTGTTGTTTTTCGAATGTTATTTAGCGTTTGCGTGATCGGAACATCTGCTGGTTTTAAAATGTCAACAATCTCATCTTCCAGTTTTGTACAAAGAATTAGGGGAATTAGCTCGTATATTGATCTTGGTCATTAGCCCTGATAACCCACCTTGGCTGTTCTTATCATGAATCATCGAGGTGCTGCTGAAGTGGCATTTCTGCAAAGCGAGGACTCCCGTTTGCCATTCTGTCCATTTCGAGGAGCCTACGAGGTTCTAATAACTGGATGAAGGTTGTATTTTGTGTTTTGCAAATTTTCATGTAATTGCTACATCACACACCTTGTCGATAAAAGAGACTTTCACAGCGAATTTCTTGTCCATTAAAGAATTATTTGAGCATATTGTACGGGACTTGGACGATCTTGTCGATAAAAGAGACTTGTTGTTTATCGGGTTATCTATTAACCATTTTCTACTGTACTTTGTACTTGCAGTATGACCTTTGATCTGAAGTATGTCAAATTATAATCTTCGGTTTCCAAGCCCTCGAGGAAAAAGTTTTTTTCTCGGATCATTCATGATCACAAATAACTAGGCTATGCCGTATATAACTTCAGCACCGTGTTGCCCATACATTCAAAATCGTCTCGTTCGTAAAGTTCAGCGATATTTTAAACAAAATAATGATTTTTCTGAAATTTCTTGTATGCTGAGACCAGAAATTATATTAGAATAATAATGGAAGTGCCTTCACATTGGTCAACATTCAGCACTACAAGTGCTATAATGTACGCATATCCCTTGGTTTTGCACTCATATTTGATAGAATGGCTCATTGATTTCCTCGAACTCATTCATCCCATACCTTATACATTGCATTGGATTCAGTGTTTTAAATCGGTTTTTTTCGCAGACACACTACCGGTGCTGATGCAGCAACGGCGAACAACTTCGGAGCCTTTTCGCCACAGCTGTTTGGATATGCGAACGCACTTGGGTGACCCGGATATAAATTGAAATTGGATAAGATTTCATGTGTCCAGTTGTCCTATATTCAGTGAAGCTCATCAGGTATAATTTTTCGGCACATTCATTGCGGTACATTAGTCAGGCATGTACTCACTAGGATGATCCACACTAAAGGTTTTGACATGGGTCCTCAATTTTGAATTTCGCGTACTAGTCCCTGAGCCATGCGGATGGCTGGTTAACACCAGTCGTAGTATGGCGCAAGGTCGCTCTCGCGTGCGCATCGGTGCGCGCACCAATCTACTGCTGCACCCACTGCTTTCATCCTTCCACGTCTGCTGTGTGGTTGAAACAGCATCTGTTTGTTCAGCGTGTGACTGAGCTTTGACGATGAATAGCCAGCTTTGGAATTGAGCATCGGCGTCGTTTTGCCTCAGTCTTCCCTCTGCCAAGCCTTTACTGCACTATACACATGGGCATGAAGACTGATTGCCTATGTGTTATATCGCCCATCAGTCAAATCAGTCAAAATTTTGCTGTCTTCCTGTTGCGAGCTTCTTGAGAGGCATTTTTATATTTGTGGAAGGATACATAGTACTGCATACTCGAGTCTCAATAGACATTCACGAATTTTATAATTTATCTGAATCTTTCTTTTGTAGGTGGTGGGTTTATAGGATCATAAACATCTTAAAAACATTTTGCAATGGTTGAATCGTTTTTGATTGAGATGTATTAAGTGTTGGCTCATGAATCTGTTTTTCAATATACAGGTCAAACATTCCTTTCGTTTTACTTCTGTAAAATTGGGCATTTTCAAATATCTTCGTAATTCAATATTCCAGCTCTTTGAGCCTTTTATCCTTCAGCACACTAGCCAGTAGGTCCTACTTATGTACCATCAAAGAGTGTCATTGTTTTTTAGGCTGTTTTTTAGACTCCTTCATCAATTATTGGAAACCTCATGCCATCTGTGGCCGTTAACTGTATTATCTGAGAAGCGTTTGGCTCCTGCCTGAGTTGCAACTCTGACCTAGATAAGATTTGTTGAAAGCTAAGGAGCTAAATGATATTTGTTTTATGTTACAGCATGTATCCTGCCATGCCAATCAAAAATTTTTTTAATTAATAGGATGTTTGTTTATGAATTTTGATATAAATGAATTGTCGATTATTGTAAATAAATCTTTGTCATTCAGTTTATGACTGGTTTCACCATAGTCAACAAGCAACCACGCTTTGTTGATTGAAATGTACAAACGTGCGAGT
Organism: Prostheceraeus crozeri; assembly: GCA_907163375.1. Lineage (NCBI taxonomy): Eukaryota > Metazoa > Platyhelminthes > Polycladida > Euryleptidae > Prostheceraeus > Prostheceraeus crozeri. The sequence continues at coordinate 4,259 of CAJQUW010013116.1, forward strand.
GTTTGTGTTATGGAAATATACTAGCAATTCTGCAATATTTATACTGACACACGTATATATTCAGAAGTTTCGTCTGCATTTGTATCATTGACATTAGAATTTTTGATTTGTTTCCTCTTCGTAAAGCAAACTGACTTAACACTGTCTCTGCTCCTGCAGAAGTTGCCAGTCAAAGTCTTCACTCCTATGACCAGTCTTGCCGCATAAAAGCCATTGTATATATGTCGTCTTCATATTAGTCAGAGCGCATATTTCTGTTGCTGGTGTGCGTCATAAAACTAGCGTAATTATCATTCGGATCTCAATTTATCCATTTGCCTGCACTCTAAATGCCGTGTAAAATTTACAACATGCTGATAAGACGTGCAGTGTACGTCTATGTCAGTTGCGGTAGTGTATAGGAGGATGTGCAGCGCACATCATTGTCAACTGGAGCAATTATTAATTTAATAATGAATCTCAACAGGTCAATGAGCTGCAGTATTTAATTGTATTTGTAGCATTTTTATTGTAGCGTTTGCATAATCCCTAGCATCGTTCATAAGTAGCTGTAACAACTTGTACGTCAAGGAGTTGTACAAGTTTTGACCATGCATTCTTGTTATCATCAGCATCAAGCAGTTTGACCAGAACAGCTTGTGAACTTTTTCGTCTTTAGTGTAGAGGCATGTTACAAAATTTTTTTTCAAAAGTTGCACGCATTAGCATCGTCATTAAACCATAGCCGTTGAAAACTTGAGGAAGATGTGCTGGTCATTAGTGCTGTAACATTTACTTTATTTCGTCAGGGTTCGGTTCACAACCTCGTAAGCCTCTGCTAAAAGCCATGCCTGGTCAGATTTTATCATCTTCGTTTCAAAGTGAAGTATGAACTTAGAAGGTTCCATGGTTACCTTAAACAGGAATCTTTTGATAAAAATTGCTAATCTAGAAATGTAATAACACGCAGAAATCTTGTGGTACACAAGAACATAGTGTTTTAGATACACAAGAGTTGCGAGCATGATTGCAAGAATAGCAATCACTGTATAGGCTTATAGACAACATGTGTTCGGCTAACGAGGAATTCGTTCCCTTCATAGATATCTTCACGACTCAAGGCAAATAATCTCTCCATAAAAAATACTTTGATGACACCTGTTTAAAAATTTTATCTTGAAATTTTCGACGGATTTAGATTTTCAAAATGGTGACGAAATCAGCTTAACTGATTTTCTGCTACTAAGCTGGTCCTTCTATTTTTACTGGCTTTCTTTCTACTTGCTGAACGACAAAGTACTAATTTAGAACGTAAATCCCAGCTCCTACTCAAAATATTCGAGTTACTGCGGCGTATTCATATTTCCGGAGCCCAGTTCGTTTTAGGGAATGCACTTCACCAATTGATTCTATCTGGAAAGAGTGAGAGACTTCTTGATCATTAAGTGATCGACATTTTCTTTTCCCCACGTCTACCTTTTGTGCATGAGTTTCTTCAAAATGAGAGACCTGCTTCGATCGACATAGCGAAGATCGACGTCTATTTTTCCGCTGTTATAAAAATGTTCTCCACTTTGTTTTGTCTGAATTATGGGCAGCTTGAAAGACTTGACTCGATCTGCCCATAGTCAAACGGCGTAGGATCACTGAGTTCTGCCTCCCTGATTCGTCACCTTTATATCTATCAGGAGCTCCACCTGGAACCTTGAATGACGAAGGGTGACATATAGATCAATTTCATGCAAGAATGGTTCACCTGTCTACTGCAAATAGACATGGATACCCCAACGAAATCGAATTAACGTCAATAAAGCAATAATACAAAGAAGGTGACCCTTCTTCTCCGTGTCATAAATGCTACTTGAGTACTGTTCCATCTTCGTTTGAACAATTCGGAATTCAGATGCTAATAATCGAATTCCAGAAATTTTGAAGAAACTCATGACACCGCTTGTTTATAAATTATTGAAATCTTTGTGATTTTTACTATTAATTCAAGACAATAGTCAAAAACAAACAAAAATTAGTGGAAAACATCATTACCCTTTCATGACGCATTTCACACCCTTAAGTTCATCCTCCTATTTTTGCATGCTTAATTGCTGCGCGTCCTGTAAGATCTTTTACTAAAAAAAACGCTAATGCACTCACGTACTATCACGAGCTTCGAGCGCTCTTGTTTTCGACCCGGTATCTATGGAAAAGTGTCAATTCAGGATAGATAAACTGTCACAGTGTCATCAAACGCATGACATAGTATATACGAGGCGTGTTCAAATGAAACCCGTTCGACTTATCTTAGCGGGTTCATACATGACCAATTAATCAAAGCAGACCTGTGGAGTACTATTCACTGCTTTATAACAGCGTGATAATGTGTTTGTTCATCAAGTGTATCTGTTGTTCACGGTTAATGACGAGTGAAATGTCGTTCATGGTAGGAAGCCCGTCCAAAAAAGACCAGAGAGCGGTTATTCAATTCCTGACCGCAGAAGGATGCATGCCAGCAGAGATCCGTCGCATAATGGCATCAGTATACAGAGATCGAGCTGTTTCAAAGACCACAGTGACAGAGTGGTCAAGGAAGTTTCTAGAGGGGCGAACTGAAAACATCTGATTTGCCACGTCCTGGACAGGCGCACAAAGTGGTGACTGAAAGTCTGACTGAGACCATCGATACCGCAGTCAGAGCCGATCGTCGACGAAGCATTCGAGATCTGGCAGATGACTTCAATGTCTCAATTGGCTCAATGCATACCATCGTGAAGGAAAAGTTGAAGTATCAGAAAGTTTGCTCTCAATAGGTGCCTCGAATGCTTACTGAAGACCACAAGGAAAGACGGAGAACACTCAGTTTGGAACACCTGACTCGCTTCAATACCGAGAATGAGCAGTTCTTGCGTCGCATCGTGGCTGGAGACGAGACGTGGTGCCATCATTTCGAGCCGGAAGGGAAGCAGAGCAGCATGCAGTGGAAGCATCCAAGTTCAACCAAGCCGAAGAAGTTCCGAGTGCAACAATCTGCAGGGAAGGTGATGCTCACGGTGTTCTTCGATATTCAGGGCCCGCTGCTCTTCGAGTTTCTTGAACCCAACGAAACAATCAATTCGCAGCGGTATATCCAGACTTTGGACAAGCTTCACCAAGCGATAAAGAGCAAGCGATCCGGTATGTTGTCTTCAGGTGTCATTCTTCTTCACTACAACGCAGGACCACACGTTTCGAAGGCGACATCTGACGCATTGACAAGGAAGCGTTGGGAAGCTTTGGAACACCCTGCATATAGTCCTGACCTGTCACCTTGTGATTTTCACATTTTTGGTCCCCTGAAGAAGTTTCTCAAGGGACAACGATTCCGATCAGACGAAGAAGTGAAGACAGCTGTTAGGGATTGGTTCAAAGGACAGCCGAAGTCCTTCTTTGCCGACGGAATTCAACGCCTACCCAAGCAATGGGACAAGTGCCGGGAAGTCAACGGAGACTTTTTTTTATTGTTGCTCCTGCTTTTATGTTAACAATGCACAGTTGTTACTAACTGATTGTGATTTAATTTGTCTGCTTACTATTCTACAAATACATTATAACGAACGGGTTTCATTTGAACACGCCTCATACATGCCGGTCTGGGTTTATGTGCAATGCTTTCAAGTGCATTTCCAGGAACCATTCCTAAGGAGTTTACATCAACCATTTAGGTGCAAGTATGCATGTCAGTGTGAACTATCTCATCTTGCAAAGTACGTCGAATTCGACCAAAAAGCGCGAGATATCTTCTAATAGATGTTCGCAATCAAATCGGCTGTTGATCGTTGGCTTCATCTTTTTAGTTATTAATACCTCTTTTAATCCCAAATTATCTTTTTATTTTTCTGTTGTTGTGCGTCAATTTCAAATTCAGTTGCTTGGCAAATATTTTTGAGTTTGTAAATTGAAGATTCTTAGTTTTGGAAGTGTTCATTAATCCTGCGATGCAAAAATCTGATGGTACCTTGACTTATCTGATGGTATTTTGAGTATAGCACAAATCCGACTTAACCCGAACCCCTCCCATCAAAAGCCTGATTCAGTAGTGATAAAACCATTGAACCAGTTTGGCCAATTCTACTCATCTGGAAATCCATACATAATGAAAAACTGATTATTGGTGGATCATATTGTTAGTCAATTTTCATTAGACAAATATGTCGTCTTCATGTTATAATCCTGCACAAGTTACCTTTGTGAGGCCTCCTGATTACAACTGACGACGTAACAATTATAATGTATGCCTGAATAACCTATGAGCATTTGATGTGGTAAATAGCTTGCTAAGATTGAGCCAGAGCATTCAATGCGAAAATGTTTGAAAGTGTGTTGATGTTTTGTGCAACTATTTATGAAATCTATGAGTGTCTAAGTTATTCGCACTTTCTGCTATAGCTATCTGCTGGTTGTTCACACGCTCTATCCAGTGGAGCTTAAGCCTCCTTGTACTTTTGACTACAGGCAAAAGCTAGAAAAAAATGTGAAAACTGTAATGAAAATTTTAGCTCTTCTGAAAATCAAGCCTCGAATTTCATATTTCAACTGATCGAAAATATGAACATAGGAAGCTGTGTTGATATTACTCAGTGGCACTTTCAAGTTGAACTACCTAGCTGCCGAATTATTTCAATAATTTCTGCTGTCGTTGTAGGACTTGTGCTACGCAATATGAGATGATCCCTAAAGAAAGTTCTCGGCGTCGACGCCGAATAATAGGTTTCTGGCTATCTCGTCGCATCTGACAACTTGTGTTTCTATTAATTCATCGAGCTCCTCTCCTTTTAGTGTTCAAGAATTGATTCGCTTTCGTTTGAATCTCAGGACACAGCATTATCTTGTCATTGAGACTTGGTCTTGATGGTCTAAGTCAAAGGAGAATCAGGATGCTTCCACACCATGCCCTGTCAACTCACTCTAATTAATGCAACTTTTGTCGCTGTGCACTTCAAGAAGCTTTGTATCGGTCAAACCAGGTAGGATCGATCACGATGTAAATAGAGAGCACAGTGGAACCATAAAATTATATTAAATCTGGGCAGCAACGTTTGAACAAATCTGTATTTAGGCTAGGGCCCTGTGAGTACTTGTCTCGAGTTGTGTCGATCGAGCAGTCGAATCGATCTGACGAAAATGTTCAAAGATAAGTTATACTGATATGTAATGCTATGTAATTGCATATGATGGTGATATATCTGCTGTATAAAGTAAGTCTGTGTTTCTCCATCTTTCAAGAACGACTCCAGTGATTCTGGATCTCAGATCAATCGCTCATGAACATCAGCAAGAACACAGTGAATCAGGATGCTAAGAATGATGATCAAAAGGCTTGTATTAAGGAAATACATAATTAGACAACCAACCAAATATCGTAATCATCCTTTGTAAGCGAGAATTGTGCGACCTCAGAAATATTGATCTAGTTTGCCTGAAAGTGATCTTCCTAAGCTACTTGGTTTCTTTTGAAATGCAGTCAACGAACATAAGCAGTGACAAGAAATTCATTAAGAGATGTAAGTAAATGTCAATTGCGCTGCTTAGTATCTGTCTGGCAGCAGCTCATAAAAACTAATTTTCCCCAGTGTTATTCGCATCTGATATTATAGTTTATAATACAGTGTATTTTTCATCAGCCACTCAAAAACTGAATTTGTTGATAGTATAGAGCTTTGTTTCATGCTCATTTTCATATTTTAATCCCATGCCATGTGCACCAAAATCAACAAATTGATGCGCTTAATTAAACAGGGACTTAATAAAGACAGTAAATCGAAAAATGTTCTCATACTCCAAGTTGAAGTAGTAGTAAGTAGTCTATGTGCAACTTTTGCTTTGATATTGGACCTGGTAGATTATATTATGTAGCATTCCTGAAAGAGTGATATAAAATGTACTTGCTTGTTGTAATTGTGCTATGTTAGACTGTAAGTATGTGAACTCCACTAACATTTATAATTATTGACACAACAAAAAGCCTTCGCGGACTTCTGAAAGCTACTACAGAACTGCAACAAATACATAAGGATAACTCATTACTGATGAAATCATGTACTTTATCAATTTTCTGATGTTGACTGAGCACTGCTCTTGTCTTTGTGTGAAGAATAGCGATACTCGAATAGGTATCATTATTACTTTCGTCTCCCATTGTCTCGATATGGGAATTCTGTCCGACTCGTCTCGAGTTTCGGTCGACTCGACTCGAATCAGCGTTGGCAAAAGCTCGACTCGCAGGGCCCTAATTTAGGCTTAGGATGGACTCATCAGAGCATGAAAATGAACCGGCTTTGCATGTTTGGTCCTTTAATTTCTTTCATGTCCCAGGTTGGTGAAATACCACTTGGAAAAACAGCGCACCCTTCGTGAGGTAGTGCAACCTGCCACTTTCAATAAGGACTCATTACATGAGGTGATACCTTACTTCTTAAGCAAATGTTGATTTTTGTTCAATAAAATGCGTGGTGCCACAAGCAATAGTAATACATTGTAGTCTCTATCATCAAGAGATCTCTCAGCAGCAGTGAAAATAAGTGCAGATTCACAAAAAACGTACAATCTGGCTCACAAAAATAAGTTAACTTTTCAATATCTGTCCAGTAATGAGGCTGTCGGGAAATGTTAGTAAAGCAACAGGGAACTCAAAATCATCCTCTTTATGATAAATAGGCATGTGAATACGATTCAAAACAATATCAGTCTTAACATTTACAGACCACCCAGGCATTCGCTTTTTTCGCTTTTTCGAAAATATGCCTGAATTTTCGCTTTTATCGAGTGGCATTCGTTTTTTTTCGCTTTTTGGTAGAGCAGGAAAAAAGTGTTTCGTAGCACAGGCCTTTTTTGCATGTTGACAACGCAGCGTAGTTTTTTGTCATGTAGCCCTTTACTTTAGTCATGCTATCATCCATATGTTGGCAACTGAATGCGCATCTTGACGATTGTACAATCGTATGTATTACGTATATTATATAGGAATTGGAAAATGTGCCCTTATTAGCAAAAAAGTCATGTAGCAATTCTTGAAGGCAAAGCCTTGTCGTAATGCGTTCCGGTAAATGCACAATTTTTTACAATAACTTAGAGGCCATGGTGCTATAGCTTTTACACAATTCTGAATTGATGCATGTTGAAAGTACATGCGGATCACATGCAACAAAGAAATGTCATCGAATTTATCAGTCAAGGTATTCGAGACATTAATCCATGCTGGCTTGCCAGAGACACATGGGAGACCTACTATCGAGTTTTCTTAGTAGATTGATGTTGGATTAGTGAAACAAGCGGTTCAGTTTATGCGAATGAGTGAGGTGCATTGCATAATGTTGATAAATAGGCCTAAGAAATTGAGGTGATAATATACACAATGGGATATTTTCTGTTGAATTTTTTATTGCACTGTCACTTTCACTGTGATTTCCGTGAAGTACGTGTAACTAGGCAAGAAGTTGATGTGAATAATAATCATCTTGCATCTACTGATAAAGACATTAATATGATCGGATATGTGTAGCCTATTTTCTTATAACTGCCTGAAAGTTCTGAGTTCTAGATTGAAGAATAGATGTACCAGTAGGCCGAATGTACTATTTTGTAAATAATTTGACTACCGTTTACATTACTGCAGTCATACTGATGACGTCATACTTCACCCACTATATACATATATTTTCATAGCTTCTGTGTGCTGAGCTATGTGTTATCGACTTATCTCGTGTGCTTCAACAATTCGTGACTTCTGGCAAATGCGTCAATAAATAGGAATGCCCACATAAAATTCAACGAGAGAAAGTAGTGTCAACGATTCAAAACAATGAAAATCTTGCATCGTAAAGCTTGGACATGGTTTAAGATAAATTATCTTGGCTATTTGTCATGTTTTGAATCGAATTGGAAAGAGCCAATGTTGACAGACATTGATTGTGTTTTCGTTAGATATTACAAAATAACGAAGACGAAAATAAAGTCAATATTTTTCAATATTGACTATCTCCAATTCAATTCAAAGCTTGGATTTGGTTGCAAATTTAAGTAGAAGTGTATGGAGCATGATCTTGATAATTGGCCTTTGAAGTAGGCTGCATAATTATCGTTTTTTATGTAACATTTTCAAAGATTTAGCCAATATTATAATTTATCGTCGGTTTTCATCAATTTAGATTTATAATATTGATGTATATATATTTGAGTTTTGATCTCTGGAGTGGTCCCACTAACAGTCAAAAGCTTGACGGAAAGGGTCTATAAAGAACCCATTCGAATGTAAATCATTTTTCACTACATAATTTTCTCTCTTTGGCAGCCGTCTATTGTCGGAAAAATTCCATTTTTGAAATATTTATCATCTAATCACTAGAGGGCTGCATAATTGAGCAATATCAATTTCATTGATCGTGAATGTACAGGTTGACACTTTAACATCTAAATTACCGTTTGCAACAATGCCCATCTAACATAATGCCGTTTTTGCTTCAATAATATAGCTTAATTATGAGCATTATCTTCCTTTACAAAAATGCATCCTACAAAGCAATTTTATTAGCATAATATTAGGCTTGCAAGTTTTAAAGAAAAATACAATGATTTTCAGATAGTGCACATTCTATTACTATTAAATAATTGCCATATTGATGTAAAACCTTAATAAGGATGCTTTATTCGTCATATGATCCATCTCGCATAACTTTAGTTGACAGACACTCATCTAACAAATACTTGAAAATATCATTATGCTTTGGAATATTCAGATGAAAGAGATGTTCAAAGTTTTAGGCTAATTTATCAGTCGGAATCATGGCAGTTAGAGAAATTTCCTTAGCCAAATTAGAAATTATAAAATCATCTTCATTCTTCTGAATTTTCCAACAGTATTTTCATTGATTTTTTCAGCACTATGTTTCAACTATCCTATGCAACAATTTTGGAATGTACATTATTTATCTGAAATTAAAACAATCTAAATTGACTGCTGGTTATATGTGTGATCATTAATAAAATATAAAAGCCCGTTTATGTATAAATATGGTCTGGTGCATTAGCGAATCGTCTAACAAGATGCAAGAAAAATACCTTCTAAAGAGTTACTCCGACAAGTTATCATTTTTGTACCAGAAAGCAACATTCGCAATCTATACAGGTTCGTAGTATTCGTGGTAGTGTATGGCTTGATGGCACATTATGTCGTTATATCGCTATTCTACTGATGTAAAAATGATCGGTTCGCTTTTTTCGCTTTTCTAAGTTAAGGATTCGTTTTTTCGCTTTTTTTAAATACGAATCGGCTGGGTGGTCTGCATTTAGATATTCTACGGAACTGTCATTATAACTTCTTTGGGTAGCTAGGTCATGGATACATTTTAAAACTAAGTTAACAAAATGAGGATACAGACTTCAGGTATGTAGCGGGATAATAGGAACTCCTTAAAAATCGTGCAAGGCCATTTTTTCAACATACGCAAACAATAAATTCATAGACAAAATTGCTCTGCAACCAAAGGAGTAGAATTCCCTTCACAGGAAGTTGCACTGGATAAGGGAAATTTAACCGGCAAATGTGAGATTTTGAATTATGTAATGTAGTCTGATATTCGGTAGTCCGCAGCTAATGAGTAAACTTTATAAATGCAATGTGACTGTGTCCATGAAGTCAATCTCTGTCGTAGTAAAATTCATTTTGAACTGTGATAAGTAGCTTTCATTATCTTCCTTATGGTCTTAATTTCTTGCGCTTTTGTCTCTTTCGGAGTTCTGGCTAAAGTTATTTCTACTGAAAAGTCTAAATGTTACTGATATTTCGTTTGCTGCATCAAAGACAATTAGCCGTTTGATGCATATGCATTGTATGATATTTTGGTTTGTAGCAATCAATACCTATGAATGCTAGTGAAATTTCAAATACGGTTGTGAGGAGTCTGATGCATTTTCCTTGGGCAGTAGACTATCTTCAAAATGCAATGTAGTTAAGACACAAAGTTTCACTGGATGATTTTACCTCTTGTGATTTTCCGCTTTTCTCCCTTTCTTGTCTTGATAATCGTCTGCTAGCCAATCAGAATAAACTACTCAACATGCGTACATTTGATTGTGCGTTAAAATGATAGTTTGCATTCTCCAATGATTTGATCCATAGTATCTAACTTTTAATGATTAAATGCTGAGATGAACTGCATTTATTTTTACAGGTGAACAGAATAGATACCAGAGAAACCACAGAGATGGATATCTGTGTTGGTTGTCAAGAACGCATAACAGATCGTTACATGTTAAGGATCAAAGGAGAGCCTTGGCATGAACGTTGTGCCACATGCAAGGAGTGCGGATCTGGTTTACAAGATACTTGTTTCCTGAGAGATGGTATTCTGCTGTGTAGAGTCCATTACGCAAAGTAAGACTTGCCAATTTAATCATTATACTTTTGCTCTTGGATCTATGTCGTGTCAGTGCTTGAACTTCTATTCTGTAGCTTCTTATTATTATTTCTATTCCTCTCGTGCAGCATTTTCATTATGCTAAACATAACTGTCAATGTTGAAAGGGCTTTCAGCGATTACTCGATCTTGCTGCCTATCGATTGAGATATGATCAATTCAACATAGAACAACGAACATAACAAAGCGTGTCTTATCACAGATAAGTTGCTTACCATAGATGTTCAATCTTAGATAACCGAAGTCTTGTTGAATTTCTCGAATGAATTTGTTAAATGCGGAATAACCGTTAGTACCATAGAAATTGACAACAATAAAACCTCTAGAATGGAAATTAAGCTTCATGCAATGCACAATAACGGCACATAAATCGCACGCATTTTCACTTAGATGCACCTGCCAACGTCTGTATCATTGGGTTAGAATCAGTCACATGAGTAAATCGAAGCTTTTAATTGGTTCTTCATGCCCCAACTTAGTTCCCTCGGATGTGCCGCGACCTTGAGTCAATTTCCATTCTAGCGAACTTCAGATAAACAGTTTATTTCTATGGTTAGTACCGATTAGTAAAGGTGCTGCAGGGCACAATGTACGTGCTGTTATGCAATAGGATAATGACATGTGTTGTTTTGTGAGATAAGCTTACTTACTTTACTTCCGCGTTTTGAGATCGTTTGTTCCAACGTCATCGGTCAAACTGTTTCTTATGGATCTTCTCCAAGTCTGACGGTCGAGGCTATTCAGTTGTTGCGTTAAGTAGATGGTAATCAGGTACCACAGCTTCGTCCCAGGTCTTCTTCGGACACCCCTTCGGTTTTCTCCCGTAGCTTCCAATGCACAATCTCTGTTTACACTTGGTAAATAGATTTACATGATAATATAATGTCATGCTGGAATCATATTGAATCAGAATTGATAAGCCAACATTGGATACGTTATTTAGATGACTTTTCACTATGGAGATAAAATTTCGGTGCATTGAAGAATTTTACGAAATGCCAAATAATTTGCATCCAAAATTGAATTTATAGCCGATTTTAACACCAAAACCATGAACCTTTTAGATGCTGCACTAAATAAAAAGGATAATATGATTCTATGACAAACCCATCGATAGCTTCCGATTTGATCCGTTCAACTCAGGACGTATTACAAAATATACCATATCATCTTTCAATAAGAATCTAACAGATTGTCTCTAAGAACGAATAGCGAATTGTAGCGAAGAACAGAGAAAAAATGAGATATTAGATGAACTCCAACAAAATTTGTTGAAATTAAACTACCCTTCAAAATTAATTGATGAAGCAATAGAGGTAGCTAAAACATGTATTTTAAATGAGCTTAAATCAAAATCTGGTTCGAAAGATGATAAGCAATTACTTGTTATAACGTTTAATCCAAATAACCCATTTTTAAAACTGTAGTTTGCCCTGTGATCTGCAGTTTGTCATTAATCGAGCCTTTCCAAAACTATTCTTAACATAACTTTTCAAAGGTATTCATTTTATAGGCAAAATAGATCATCATGAGCAACAAGAAAAGATAATAACTAACATAACTTGATGTGGAGATTGGAGGTGTAAATGCTGCGACCATGTAATCGTTGGCACGAAGATTACCAGTAAACACGTGAATTTCGAACTTTTTTTTGAAATGCAAGGGCTGCTCAGATTTCTACGTCGGCCAAACTGGAGATATCATTCGTAATAGACCTATCGTCCATCGCCAACACATCAATAATTCCAGCTAGGCTATCATCTATGTTAGCAAACACAGGTGCATTTGCTAATGTCCAATCTATTAGATTTGAAGCTGTGCATTTCTATCAGTTTCCTAATAACGCAACCAGATCCGAGAGGGAAGTAGATACTTGAATGCGAAAAGCAGCACAGTTTTGAATGAAACACTAGGGCGGTTTCAACTTAAAAAGACGTTCGTTGAGCGCTTTACTTTTTAATTATTTAATTATGGGAAAAGTCAGGTTAGTGCACTTCGAATGAACAATAATATACAATAGAAACAATAAATTCTTAATAAGTGTAGCCCTGAAAAGAGCTGTTGAAAGCGTTCACGCCGGTCATTGACTGAATAGGATTTAGGAATTACATTTAGTTAAGCATGATAACTGATAATGCATCAAGCAAATATTCTGCTTGACTTGATCTGGCAATTTGTAGCTCTTCTGGATAGATTAGGTGCAAACGTTTTACTATTAAGAAGCATGGAAACTTAAATTGTCGTTACAAAAATTTTAAAAAATGATTGCGTGTAGGACGCCATGATGTTAGCCTACTGATGGTTCATATAAAGAGGAATCAAATATGATCACTCATTATGGGAATCTATGCTAATCTACATTCGTTAAAGCAAGTCTGTTAGAAGTTGCGCACATGCATATCTAAGTGAAATTGCACTTGGTATTGTTAAATACATGAAGCGAAAAACAAGCTTGTTCGTTTAGCTCAGAAAATGTTTTTGCCAGCCATGAGTGCAGATGCAACTCCATTCATAATTAAGAATTAAAATTGAGGATTCTGTCTGTTATGTAATGAATATAACTCGGATACCTTCAGAAGTAAGCTTATTACCGGAAATCCCATTATGTTATCTCAATCGACTTCCGCAAATATTATTGATTTGCATGCATTCAAAATAAGCATGCTTATTGCAATTTTCAATTTTATCTTCATTATTTTCTTTACAAAATTAGCTTCACGTAGGATTTTTAGTTGATTTAGTGCCGTACGTTGTTAAGATAGTGCAGTAAGTCCAGGGTTCAGCTCCGCCCGCATTGGGACATAAACCGCTCTCACTGGAGGTTGCTAACTTAAACCTGTTGAAATTTGCTATTGTATGAAAGCTGTCCATTCCTGACTTGGCAGCTCAGCGTCTTAGGTTTAGTAATGAAAAGTTAAAAAGGTTCCACTCCATGTTCAACAATGATAATGCTGTTAAGGAAACTAGGGGCGTGTACCTTATGCAATGAAGGTGGTTTTTCAATGAAAAACAAGTGAAACAAATTACTTTCCATGGGCAAAAGAAATACAATAATTTCTGAGATCTTTATTTTCTTCATCAGAAAACTGTTCACATCCCTCTTGAAAGCACAAAGATGGTAACGATCAAGCAGAGGTATGTACTTTGAAGTACTTTATATACTTGAAAAGTAGCTGAAAAGTTGATTGAAACAAGCTAGCAAAAAATACGACAGTTGAGACAGTTGACAGTTCTTATCCATCAAAATATCTTACCAGATGAAATTCTTCTTAAGGTTCTTCAAAAATTCTGTCACTACTTTTGACTCCATAGCCCATTGAATCCTCTTCTCAAGTTAACATTGGAATGATCCAATAATAATCGTTGAGAAAAGAAAGAGATTAAAGCAAGGCCTGACGATATACTACTTAATCTCATTAAGTCCGTGTAACTTTTAAATTTTTCTTTGTTTTATAGATTTTTTTATTCTTCTGATATCTCAAGCAATCCATGATATTTTTGTTAAAATTCTGTGTTACCATGCCTCAATGTCCATGCTCCACTAAGGTTCTAGGTTGTATTCCATAGATAGCTTAGTTTAAATGTTCTTGATGACGTTCAGCACAATTTCCTTTTTCTGTATCCATTGATAATGGCTAGGCAGAAATATTAGGAATATACCGGGTGAGCGGAAAGTCTCTCCCTGATTTCAAAAGCCTGTAGTTTCAAGGCAAATATATTTTTAAGTCTAATTTTTCGTCTCATAATTAGGAATGCACCAAAGCTTTATGCCAAAACAAGCATTTTGATCCACCACAATCTATTTAGTCACAGCAATTGCTCAAAATGACTGATCCATCAACTGACAGAGTCAAAGCAGAGTCAAGATGCGATGGCAAAAGTTGATTAAACGCTTCTCGAATCGCACACTTGAGACCCGTGATGCTGGTAGGCGCTTGTTTTTGAACCAAAGATTTACCGTGACTCCAAAAATAAAAGTCCATCGGGGTCAAATCTGGACTTCGTGGAGTCCAATGGAATGGGCCATTGTTACCGATCCAGCGGTTACCGAAGTTAGAATAAAAGAAAGACTTCGTCGTGTTCGCCCAATGACATGGTGCACCATCATGCATGAAGATTTTTTTTTGAAAAACGTCTCATCCTCTTCATCGCAGGAATGGCAAATTCTTGCAGCATTTCGAGGTAGTCCTTGGCCTTGACCGTCGATTCAAATAGGAATGGTCCTATCACTCGATCGCGATACATCCCTGCCCAAACACAAACTGATGGAGATTTTATTGGAACTTCGTGAATTTCATGAGGATTTTTTCCCCAGATAACGCAGTTATGGCGATTGATGCGGCCATTCAGATGAACTGTCGCCTCGTCGGAAAAAAATACGTTAAGATAGGCGTCATCCTCCGCTATTCTGGTAAGAAACTCAGTGCACATTTCAAGTCTGGCAGCTTTGTCAGATGGGTACAGGGTTTGAACCGTTGTACTGTGAAAGGGCTTCATTCCTATATCCCTCTTCAAGTGATCTCGGATAGTTGAGTAAGGCATGCTCAATTGATTAGATGCTGAACGAAGTGACGTTGATGGATGATCACTGAACAGATGCTCGATCATATCATCACTATCATTTAGAGATGGTCGACCGCTTCTGTCACGGTCGTGAACAGATCCAGTCTCTTTGAATTTTTTGAAGCACTCTCGAATGGTCTTTTCTGCTGGTGGTTTGCTATCATGCAGAGAATGCCACTTCCTCTGGACAGATGTCACAGATTTCAATTCTGCCATTAGCAGGACAATGGAGATGCTTTCTTCGGTTGATAGCATCGCGAAGTGAAATGAAAATAAACTTCTGTTCTCTTGATTTCATATCATATTTTTCAACACTAACACACATCTGAGTGAATCGTATCAATCAAAAGCAGACAATATGAATCCAACTATTCGATTTATTTTGACAATAGATATTTGATCACAATGGTTTTACACATAGCACAGAAGCATTTAAAAGCATAGATATCTGGACGACATTGGTGTCGTTAGTCTAGGCACATGCATTTCAATCTGGTCGCTTTGAAGCCGGTCAGCTATGTTCTCTATCGCATTGACACATTAGAATCATCAAAAGCTTACAACACCTGGTTGCTTCCAAGAAATAGAATCCAAAAGGACATTCACTTCAGCATAAACTTAGACAGTGTTTGCAAGTTTTTAGCTCATTCATTTTTCATTTGCTCAATTTTGTACGAAAGCATCTCTAACCCTTGAATAGATCGTAGTAGATCAAAATGCTTTTTTTGATATAAAACTTTGGTACATTCTTAATTATGAGACGAAGAATTAGACTTAAAAATATATTTGCTTTGAAACTACAGGCTTTCGAAATCAGGGAGAGACTTTCCGCTCACCCGTGTATAGCGGTACGGTCGTAGAAAGTTGTTCTATTCTATCATTCTTTTTAACAATTATAGCAAGCTAACATGTTGCTGTGTGTACTGCATCCAAACGCATGCCAACACAGAGAATTTTGAATATAACAGTATTTGGTTTCAAAGAATTTCTTGAATAGCGCTATTTTCCTTGCATGTTTTAAACGATAAACCGACAACCAAACCCATTGCGCAACATTTCCCTAAGGCACGCATACGAAAACGTCATGCTGTGAATTGATCTACATGTATTCTCATTCTCGATGACAATTTCTCCTGAATCAACCAAACAGCTGAAAAACGCAGAATTCAAAAATTCTGTCACTACTTTTGTCTCCATCCGGGTTTTGACAAAAGATTAATTTCGTGACTGTCAGAAATTCTGCTGTGTGGAAGGATTGTTGAGACATGTCACGTAATCTAATTCATTTGCTATTATGCAATCTTCAATGGAAAGGTCAAACAAAGACTTCTGAATTCAAATTTTGCAATGAGAAGTTGCTTGTATGATTTTGTCTATTTAGTGCAGTAGGGAATTTTTTCGGTCGTCTGTTGTGCTTTGAAGCCTGGATCGACTCCACTTTGACGTAGCTAACTCACAAAGTGGTAAACTGACTAGTTTTTGTTGCCGCTCTGAAAAGCGTAATAAGTCCTTTATTTGCTACGGTTAAGATGACCGAACTTTAGTGTATCATGAACTTTGAGCAATGTACCGTCCTGTTTTTTATTGCATGCACATGTTAATTATTGTGATTTTCATTTCTGCTTAATATACACTTACTGACTTGCTTCTGCAATAATATTGTTCTGTTATTTTCCAACAAAATCATAGAAAAAAGATCTTCAGAAAGAATAGATCATCAAGCGGTTCTTGCTTAAACCCTCAACATTTTCACTTAATATACTTTAATAATACTTTTTACTTAATACTTAAAATAATTTTTGATGCTTCAATGTTTCATATATTGTTCGTTTCTGAACATATCTTCTATGGATTTGCCTTTAGCTTTTGATCATGACTTTTGCATGCATTAAAATAAATTGGGCATGGACATCGCTGCAATTATTGTAGTAGTAGCTGATTTAGTAATCACTTATTCCATAACTGCTTTGAACAACGGAAAATGTTGTCCTAAATGTTCCAGAAATAGTCAACGATTCTCCAAAAACATTTCTGAATCGATTAGTCTACTAATCGCACAGAAAATGAACATGCATAAATGTGCGGAGTCCACAGCTATTGATGCTACGAGCCGTAGGTGTGCAACTTAAATAACTGACAGTTACTCGTCCTAGCAAAAGTCTTGTAATTCGTTAGTTTCTCCTTGATGAAGAATTTGCGTATTAGAACACAACTGAACATGTATTTTAAGACAATGGAATGGTCTACAACTTGCTCCACGGTTTTATCCAGATATGCAGAAATTGTCTTCAACCAGCAAAATTGCCATAAGTCACCGTCTTCCAGTTCAGTACATGCTATTAGAGTTGAGCGTCCTTTAGCTATCTTTTATGAATCATAGATGTCCCTGCACCAGCTTTTTTGATGTTTGTTACTTGTGTGTGGCACCAGCGACTATATTAATAATTAATGCTTGCAGCACCGACTAGTTCGTTTTACAATTTGACAGTCCAAATGTGCTCCAACTGATAATACAGGCTTCAAAATCCATTATCTCGCCAAAAATATTTTATGCTAGAATTTTCTGTTATCGTGAATGACATTCACTTCAATACACCATTTTGGTCACCATGTCCACTTCGCAGATAAGTGTACAAATTCGAAACACTGACTTAGCCAAACATGGCAGCATAACGAAATGTGCAGTATACATATTTTTGGAAATTCTACCCCCTTCTGAAAATTCTGTATACGCCCGTAACCCTTCATTTAAGTGGCATTCTGAGAGCATAGGCGTCGATTTGATTTATAACCATAGGCCGTTATGGAGTCGTATTCGTGAATTCCCAAGATATATACAGCACACACACAGTGGTGTCCTGCAATGGAAGCTATGGAGCGCCACCTAATTTTTGAGCAATTGAAACTTAGCGCCTAACATTCATACTTTCTTTTCTTAAAGAATCAAATATCACGTATACAGATACTTTGACTAATTTGTGTAATTTACTTTAATTCCTAAGCTTAGAAAATGGTACCCATCTTCACGATTCAATGTTTCCACCGAAATTAATTGTAACATGAAGAGGGCGCCCATCTCCTATAATCCTTAACATAAGATATCATTTTGATAAGGGTGTTCGTCTACTATGAATCACCCAGCGTTGGTTCTGATAAATAGTGAGTGCCATGGCTCTGTTCTTCCTGTCAGTTCTGAAGTGAAGAGGACATCCTCTTTATTCGTGAGGGGTGCTGCCGACTTCGCCAAGCCATCCAATTTTGAACACGAGTCCAGTCACCTTCGTCCCCCCCCTCATAGATGCATTGGAAAACTGTCAGGATGAATGGAATTATGACTTAATTTTCTAGGGACGGTTGTACATAAATCGGTCACTGTGTAGTATGGCCCATAGATTACAACTTCATTCTTAATGTGCTGGAACAGATTGTTAGATACTTCGTTACACATTGAGAAAAGTGAAAGGTCAGAAGCGTTGGGATCATTTATAATTCTCAAAATCCTTTTCTCAATTCGAAAAAAACTTGTTTCTCAAATAATTGCAGAAGACTGGAAATGCATACTAAGTGAGCGAGCGAATAAATTTACCCGGTACAATACGGCATAAAAATCAAGTCTGCATTACATCAGCTCTTTTTAGGTTCAGAATCAAGTGCATTCTTCTGCTAGCTTACCTAACAATGGCGTCAACATATGAGTTCCATTTCATGTCATTATGTAGAATACAACCTAGTATTTTAACAGATGGAACAGTGCGCAGTCAAAAACCACCTTAACGTGATGAAAATACATACTTTGGTTATTGATGATGTTCATCACACAACTTTTTTCAAAATATATTGATAAATGCAGATTGTCAACCCAATCAGTAATGTTTGAGTTGACTTTAAGTATAGGTCGACCAACATGGTTTCACCCCTGAACATCTTTGAAATAAGCGAATGGCCCTTCGGCCCCACCCGGTATCAACGCCCAAAATTAAGAGGATTATTGCATGAAGTATGAAACTTGTTTTCTCTTTCAGATTATTTGGAGTTCGATGTACAAGGTGTTCTCAGCCAATCCTTACAGAAGATTTGATTATGCGCGCTCTGACAAACGTTTATCACATGACTTGTTTTAGATGCATTGCTTGTCAGCGACAACTCAGGAAAGGTGACCAGTTCATACTGCGTGATGGATTGCCACTTTGTCGATTCGACTATGAGCGCGAAGTTGCAGAATCAATTAGAAATGCTACGGTGAACTCTTGTTTGAAAACATCGGCAGTTGAAAGTGAGAGTGCTGACGATTCTGGTGGGGGTGAAGATGATGACGTAGATGAATCTGATTCTGAATCAGAAGTCAACCGCGGAATGTCTGGCGGCAAGAGACCGAGAACTGTGTTAACAGCTGTACAGAGGCGTCAGTTCAAGGCGATTTTCGATGTTAACTCAAAGCCAAATAGGAAGGTAAGTTGATGAATTGCTTGTTGAAATCGATGTTTCTTTAACAACTGCAGGCATAATAATGGCATCGGTGAATTATACACGTGGCAATTTTTACTATATGCCTATTCAACTATTACTCCGGATACATTATTAATGCTTACTACTACCGGCGTTTTCTTTTTAGCTGCAGCTTGCCCTTCGCCACCTTGTCAGTATATACCTGTGATTTTTTTGTCAAACAGCTAAAGAAGTTATATGGTAGTATAGAGAATCTAGTATTCAGAAATGTCATCTATCGCTCGCAAACGCAAGTGAAAGCTGAAACAGGATTGTTCGTACTACCCGAGTACTCTTTGTCTTATTTGTTGAGTTTACCTTCGTGTACAAATGCCCTAAATGACATCTTCAGAGGCCATCATTGACTCATAGAAAAAATTAATAATACGACCGGAAATACATTGTATATTGCCTCATTGGCCGGAAAGCCATTACAGTCTGTAGAACTCTCTCTTACACAAATCATCTGGTAATGTTGAATTTCTCATTGGAACGCATGTGAAAGGCGATTTCTTCCCGCATAAATCACAGTCGAATGAATTGAAAGAAAATGCGAAGTTAAAGTCTTTTATGGAGACTTGCCACACCAAGTTTTAGTGACTATTTTGAGAAATCTTTAAATTATTCATTTCGACTCGCTTTAGGAAAGCCTTTATTTTACCCTTCATCAATATTTTTGATGGGGTTCAAGTAGAGACGACGTAGACACCTAGAGATCACCTTTCACACACATTCTACATATGTGAGAGTTGTTGTAGCTTCATTTTGCTGAATAAATGTAGCATTTATGCGGATAAGATGTTGCCGAAAATGCTCAAGTTGGACTGCAAAAATGTTCAACAGCTGGCAAATTATTCCTCTGTTTAGCATAAAGAAATTTGAAGAATTTCCGGAATGACTGTCATCCTCATCAAACATCGGCTTTCTGTCTTTACAATCTAAACGAAGGTCATTTTAGTCATGGAAATGAATTACATCTTTGTATTTTGATGTAGCTCATTTTCTCTGGTAGAATTTTTGTATAGAACAATTTTGTTTTGATTAGATATTCGTCACATTTTGTCAGCATAGGGTGCGAGAACTAAGTAGTTAGTTGGTTGCTTCTCCTTTTTTAATTTAGTATAATCAAATATTATTTTGATATTTTGATTTTTATATAATTTATAATATAGTCAATATAATTTTGAAAGCTGCATGGAAGCTTATTAATGACAGCACAGCTCGTAGATATAACTCCATAGAACATCTGCCTCCGAAGACTTCCCAAAACTCATTTGCTTTAAAGCTACACTGTATGTGAAAATTCGTCAGTGGCAAAGCGCGTTTTGGTTTTAATGATAATCTTGTAGAAATATTGCAAAGACCAAAATATCGAGAAGGCACTTACGCTTTCAATTCTGAAGGACCAATTGTTATTTTCTTTCAATGGATATTATAAGGTCAGTAGGACGAGGGTAAATTGTGATCATGAAATGAGCTTCAAACATGTACATTTACATGTATTTCAATCCTAAATTCGGAAGATGCTTTCCTGAGGTAAGAATGACCGAGACAGCTGATTATGATGAAAAAAATGATCAAATTGATGACAAACGCGTCCGATACAGTCATACACAAGTGAACGCTGGTGTGGGTATGCAAGTAGAGCTTTGATGAAAATGAATTGAAAATAAATGACGTGAACTTCTTGATTGGAGCGAAGAAGTTCGTGACTGCAATGGTAGAGAAGATAGCCTTTCGATCTCCCATACAATATCTCGCAGTACACAAGATAATCTGTCGTCAAATTTGGTGGATTAGCTTCACTGAAAACAACCAAATTTAGTGGCACATTGGCTGAAGTTTCTTTTCAAACCTTGCATTTCATTTCGTGGAAAAAGCATTTGCGAGGCCGATGGGGACCATGTTCCAGTTCAAGAGTGGGAAGACTTTTACAAGATGAAAGCTTCTTTTCTTCTGTGAGGACCGCATTTCTAGTTAAACTGAAGTATGAATGTCCCAGATTAAGTACGTTTTACTGGAAAATGTTGACTCAAATTCTGAGTTTTCATAATTATGAGAAATATAACAAGATCTTGTGCTTTGATATTTCCGCATACCAATTTATCCGTCTAGAAAAGATTTTCTGTGCAGAAACTTTGTGAAAATTCTTCGGAAGAATCAATGGAAGCTCATCACCGTATCTTTTAAATGTAGATGGTTGGGGATGCAGAAATCGTTGTTGATTTAGTCTCAGGAAATATAATCAGGACGATGAAGGAATCTAATGCGAAGAGCTGTGTTGGAAGAAGGGAATCTGAAGCAACGCCAGAGGGAATAACGAACGAAGAAATCGACAATGTTAAGCAGTGGACCGAAAACAATGATCTTGTATTCAACATGAATAAGACAAAGTATTTATATTTTCGATTTATATTATATATTATATATTGGTGTGGATAGTATTTGTATTCCACACCAAGTTTGTCCATTATTGAATGTACTCCAATGAAGTTTCTCGGCGGAACATATGATTATGAGCTGAAATGGACACCACACATAAACCATATTTGTAAGAAAGCAAGTCAACGTGTATACCTTCTACGAGTATTGAAGAACATGCTATCCAAAGATCTATTTCAAGTTTATGATAACTGTATAAGATCTATTCGTGAGTATAATGCTCCAGTGTTTGTTGGGTTGAGTGAGTCGAACTCTTTTTCTATTGACAGAATACAGAAGCATTGTCACAATGTTATCTGTGGCAAACACTGTCAATGCTCTTCGGTACCTTCCTTGAGTCTTCGTCGGATAAATCAAGCAGAGAAATTGTTTCTAAGCATCATGCAACCAAACAATCTGCTACATGATCAGTTTCCTGAATTTTTTCAGCATCATAAGTCCCAGCTGCTGCTACCGAAAATAAACACAATGCGTCGTGCGAAATCTTTTTTTCCAAGCTGTACAGAAGAATACAACAAAAAACATTGAATGTTGCCGTATTATATGCAGCAGTTCTTATGTCTTGACGCTTGATGACATGCATAAATTGTTATCTTGTATTTAGTTTCAAAATGTTAAGATGATTTCCATACACTTGAAAAATATACAGATATCTATGATATAAATCTGAAGATAGAAAGGACACCAAATTGCACTCGATCGAAATTGAGGAAGCAGCGGCAATTGGAAGAAGAAAAGAGGCCTCCTATTCCTGAAAAAACTTGTATTCAAAGAACTTAACAAAAATGATTTTAGATACGCGTTTGTACCGGTATATGCATATATATGTCTATATGCACATTGCATATACATGTACATCTAAAATCATTTTGTAAAGTCCTTTGAACGTAAGTTTTTTCAAGAAGAGGAGCCCTCCTTTCTTCTTCCAGTCGTATATATACTTTATATGGTGGTGTCTCACTCAAGAGCATCATGCATCCATAGATAGTTAAAGACATAAATTGACTCAATAATTCATGGACATCAAGCTATGATATCTTGAGCTTTGCGAGGGACTCTAATGTCCTCTGACTCTGGACATAGACATTGATGAAACGACCTGTCGATGAAATGACTCAAAAACCATGATATGTACGTGTCGATGAAGTGAACCAGTCATACAATATACAGAGTGGCCCAGAAATAACCGAATTCGAATGATCACAAACGAAGATAGCAATGAAACGGAATAGTAGTATTACAGATAGGTACAGCAAATGTTCAAAATGCAAACCTCTATGTGCAATACAGTTATGACTCCCCGTAAAAATGAAGAGGAATAAATCTTGAGATCTGGGAATCTTGCAGTCCGTTCCACGGGACGGCAGCGGTCTATCCATCGACTCGGAAAATGATCAGGCCACTTTCGGAAGGAGATGCCATAATAACCAGGTGCTCTATCATGTTGAAAGTATAAATCAATGCAATCTTCACGTTCAGACAGAAGTTGAATTTTTTCACACAGTATTTTTAGGTATCATTCTGCTGTCACTGCCTTATCGAATAATAATGAACCGATTAATCCAAAGCTCCAATGGCACCCCAAACAGTTACGGCCCAAGAATTAGATTCATCTGCGCTCGTCTTCGGTTTCCTAGAAAGGAAGGGTTGTATGTAACCTAAATATCGAAATGGCACATCACAGAATTAGACAACTTGCTCCTTCTCGAATGGATAATTCGTGTATCTCTTGCCATTGGAAAAGGCAAACAATAGGCTGTCAGCAGTGGACACCAGAGCCAGTGAGAGAGTGGTTACGGCAGTTAAATTGAGCTCTTACTGCAATATCTTGTGTAGATTTGATTCAGACCATCAGAATCATTTATGCCGATTTAATTGTCCGTTTAATTTGAAGCACTCTTTATCCGACCTCGCTATGTAGTCCAAAATCTGTGGAAAATCTTCGAAGTAAGTAACATAAATCTCACAAAATTCCCGACAAATAAACACCTTTGAACAGCATGAACACGTTCTTCCAGTGTCAAATACCGTCAGGTGAAAACCAAGTAATTAATGCATACAGGTCGACCAAAGCACGCTGCTAATAGCAGTCAGGGATGCATGAATATCTTAACATATGCACTGAAATACAAGCGATTTTAAACTTTCAATTGAAGATAACACTGTTAGATCTCTATGCATCCTTGATTTCCATAAGCAACGTGTCTTGGTAGCGCTCCGTATTACCAATGACATCTAGATTGTGTTGTTCCATGGTGTTTCAGAAGCTTAAATGCTTCTACCCACCAGTAAATGTGTCACGCAAGTTCAGAATCTTCACAAATTCTTTAAATTCATATTAATTGTTTCCGTATTTCATGAAGCGAAGTTGAAAGCAGTAGACTTCGTCCGAATCATCTGTAAAATGATTAAAGTCCATTTTCACCTAGGATTACTCGATGGCTTTCAACTTCAATTGGGGTTCGGTTACTTCTGGGCCACTCGGTATATAGGACTTTACCAAACTTCATACTACTTGAGTTTTAGTAGGCTTCATCTTAACCATCCACCAAAGTATCACTGTATCAATCCCCACCCACTGTCCATAACTAATCCCCATGTGTGTATATTGGAGAGGTTTTTTGATTTACCAACACATTTCTACGTTGAGATCCTTTATTAGTATCCAAGACGCGGTCATAAATGCGTTGTCGAAATAGGTGAATAACACTGAAATATATTGATGGGGATTTGTGTGGAAATACGGACAGTATTGCGAATAAATCGCGCAGATTCTCTCACAACTGGCTTTTATGCATAGGGTACAACAACTGTGCACAAAAGGACTTCTCCGGGACGTCGCAAATGCTAAAGATGTACTTTCTACTTTATGTAAATCAATAAGAACTACGGACTCGAAATAAACATGAATTTTTTTTTGAAAAATAAAGCGCGGCATCCGGGTATAATATCAGGTAGCCAATGGTATTTTCTGCCTTTTACTCTTTCTTGCAATTTATCACAGCTTAATAGAAGATTATGACTATTTATTATTAGAGGCGATCAGTTAACGAAGAAAATCAAGACTTTGGTTTTTTATTTCATTTTGAAAGTAGATTTGTATCGTCTCCCCAATAATAGATATAAGCTGCTAAAAATGCAGCCCAATAGAATTTATTGATGAAAAACAGGTATAAACATCGTAGCAGTGCAAGGATCGATAGAAGTGTCAAGCGTTAGCCTCAAATCTTCTGTTTCTGAGACGACTTAATTTCATCTTCAAAATGAAATCCAGCAGCCTGCCGTCTTCCAATAACTATTTGTGGTTTTGAATTTCTTTAGAAACTACATTTTATAAACTACATGTATATTTCACGATAGTTTCAATAGTCATATACCAGTTAAGCGTGATGTATTAGATGTTCATTGTCAATTTATGAAAACATTTCTACATATGCGCTGTACATGGACTGTTAAACATAATACTACTGTCAATCAGTGTAATGAAGTTTAATTTACTAGAATTGCATGATGATCATTTCGTAGTATTGGGTGAACAAAAGTCAGAAGCGATAGTTCTGCAAATAAAATATAGACAGGTCTATATTTCTTTAGTTCAGCGGCTGATAACTGAAGTGTTAGTTATACGAGTATCTCATATGAGCTCGCTTGTTGGAAGTGCATTGTTTATTGTATCCATGAAGACAAGATTAATTGTACGGAATTTTTAGCGTTACATAGAGCATACACAAATAAAGCATCATTAACAAAGATGATAAGAATACGTTGAGTGTATGTCTAGGTGCGTGCGTGTCTCTGCTTGAAAGAGTGAGCATTGTTGACTTTGACGCGAGGACACCGTTGGATGTTGCAATGTTGGAAGCGCGCATGATTGTGAGTAGAAAGAGCTATTGAATCGATGTAATGAGTTGTCTCAGTGGTAAGATGTTTGCTTCGCTAAAAATATGTCGTTTGCAACATATGCGAGAGATCGCATCGAGGGATCGTTGACTGATCTTGTCATTGAGATGTAACAGTTTGTCTCTTTCACTTTTCACCACATTTTCTGTCTTAAACGATCAAGAGAACTAATACTAAGAGAAATGTGCTAAATAGTTCATACCTTTTACGTTGTCCACCATGAATGTCTGTTATTTATGATTGACATGCAGTGTGTAAATTGCATTCGCAGCCATATGTCGGTAAACCTGGCGTATACCGGTTCGGACCCGAAACCTGCGATAAAAACCGGCACTCGTTTTATGACACAGTATATTTAATTATGAAAAATCCAGCATCAGGAATCCCTATTTTCCGGAATTTCAGATTTTGTTCAGGTTGAAACTCAGAAGACGAAGAGATCACAATCTGAACTTTACTTACCTAGATCCTCAAACGACCTGATATTCACGAATTTCGCATACTGCTCAGTTTGTGTTTGAAATTCACTATAGTCTAACTTAACATGCATGTGCAGCGTACACATGGGCTAGACAAATTATGCGAAGTCGTGTGTTCAAGCACGCATATTGCCATGCAAATAAAGGACCACCTTTAAGCACATATTATGCTACAAGTGGAATCCTGATGCTTACACAGATATCTTAGTCAAAATTGGTTACATAGTGAACTAAATCCATCCTAGATGGCCTTAAAGTACATCAAAATAGCCCATGGATGGAAGAAAATTAATCTGCGAAAATCACATCATATTGAAAAAATCTCAACAGACAAGAAGCTTAGATGTACATTGTACTTGTCAATGGCTATCAGTTAACTGGTGCAGGAGTCAATCAATGCTGAAGATGTTTTTTAAGAGCCATGATGCTCTTCCGGACTTTTTTGTAACGAATCGAGACCCTTGCTCTAAATAATGATGTCTTCTTACATTATTACAATATGGAGATGAAATTGATTTGCAATTTTCAACTTATATAAATTACTTTCAGGTTCGAGAGGCTTTGGCTTCAGAGACTGGATTATCAATGCGTGTGGTCCAGGTTTGGTTTCAAAACCAGAGGGCCAAAATGAAGAAAATATCACTTCGCGGGGAGCCACAACTCAGTGACTACGAGGTCAGCAACAGCATTCCGCCCCAAGGTATGTATCTGCCGCATGTTGCTTAGAATTTATTGAAACGTGACCTTGTTACAAGATCCCTCGATCGTTCTACACGATAATCGCCAGGAAAGTGGACTTCCCTGACGATGATCGTGTGAAGCAATCAAAAGATGTCGCTCGTAAAATGAAATATCACGCAAGCGATCATCTGATTTTCCCTTGGAAAGTTGTGACTGAAAACAATCTTGATTGCAGCAAAGCGACAACATTTGAGTGCAATTTTTCACTTAAAGCAAAATCAAATGTGTCCTGATGGTCTGTTCAGCTGTGCCTCTAATCTCGGGGTAAATGTTGGACACCTACCACAGTTTTGCATGAAACTGTACATAAGCAGTAAGATACCTTGAGATCACTTTCAAGTCCTCTAGCTTTTGTATCCATGTAACGAGTTCTTTGGCACTGTAGTTAGCGGGAAAATGATAGGTTTCTCAATTTTGTCCCTTATCATCTCGTTCGATTATGTATATTACGTCAGATTCTCTACACATTTAATAAATTCAACAAAGTCATGGGCAAAATTGAAAGCAACGAATTTTCTGCACATCAGCATGTATCAGAATTATGTCATATGTATGTTTTCATCAGCAAAATTAGTGTTTAATGAAAACACGCAGAAATTGACCTCTCCCAGAATGCTAAGCTAATTGTGTGCGAGCTATTAATCCTATCTAGATGCTGGTATTCAATTCAAAGCAAAGAAAACTACCCCTTTCTTTTTCGGTCGATTTTATTGTCATAGTTTTAGATGTACAAAATGGACGGCTCCTGAACGTCAATTTCGCACATTTTAAACTATAATGGAGGAGTCGACCGAAAAAGAGAAGAGGGAGTTGCTTTTTTGCTTTGAATCTGACTTTACATACACTAACTAAACTACATAAACCGGCATTCACTGAAACAAAAGCATGAATGCGTTTATGCAAGTATTTAACCAACGGTCAAAACTTCTTTATGATTATTGATGTCTATGTAATGCCTAGGCTTAGTTTATAAAAGAAGTATTTCCGGTAGTTAATTGTTGGTGTTTGGCTTTTCTTTCCACGTTAAATTATTGACGTCAATGAATTTATTGCCTCAAGAAATACATGTTGGTAATATTATATTATGTATACCAGTCCGAAACTAGCACTGCTGATGTGCTGGAGCAGCACATCGATTTTTTGCTAGTTGCAGGGTTGGCGAAGTTTCTAATTCTAAAGCACTATTTGAATTCTCACAGGACTTAATACAATTTGCTGCTGCATCTGATTATAGAAACCATTAACACTTATAACAAAGGACAGAAACCCTACCTACCCGCTCGATTTTAGGCACTTGATTATCTATCATAGGACAATCTACAATGTGTAGCAACTTATTTTTCGACTATGCGCTAACTTGTGCTTCAGCGTAAAGTTTTGAAATTTTCTGTGCACCGGTGCGAACAGTTCTAGTCAATATAACTTAATATTCGACATTCATTAAATTGCCGACAGATTCGAGATTTAGTTAACTAAAATGGATTATGAAGATTAAATATAATTGGACATCGTGCACTTAATTTTGTTACTGAAAAATCATCAAGTATTCACATCCATGCCTTCATGAATTGACTCTTGGAAGAATTTTGTGTACATTTTAACCATCTAATACCTGTATTTGGAGAGAAGCCTCGATTCGAAATTAATTACATTGTTAATAACATTATTGTTAATTAATAAAAGTTTGGGTCTTCTTCAACGAATTCTAAAAAATGAATGACTGATCAAGACATCTTTAATCATATTTATTATCGTGTCAGTGTTATTTATTATCAGACTGTCAACCACTGAGAAACAGGTGTAAATGGTAAGATATGCGGTTATTGTTATTTAAAACTTGGCCCATTGCCAACCAAGTACATGTCAAGTGAGAGGTTCGTTTTACTGAACACTGCCCTTGTCACCTCAACCAATAACAAACGAGCCTCTCATGATGGGCACAGCTTATTTCGAGCGTCTTTTCAAAGTTGAATCCGAGTTATCAATGCCTTTGATAATGCGTGGATGTAAAATGAAATATTCCTCAAAGGCATTATGAAGTGTCGTTTCCACCAAAAGGCGCTTTTAGAATGTTTTTAGAAAAGGGAGCTGTCCAGGACATGTGAAAAGAAATGAGTACTTGCGAACATTGTTTTTGAAATATTTAGTTTTCTCTAATGCAACGTCAAAGGCACAAGTAAACTGCGAAAAATTGCGCTAATGACTATCTGTAAAGACAACAGCTACTAATTTGTTTTTTCCATCTTTCAGCAGTTGGCTCTGAAATGGCGCAAAATCAACATTTCTGATGTCTAAAAAGGACTGTCTGAACAATTGAAGATGCTGCCTTGAAGTCTTAGAGGTTATCTGAATTTCCTTGATATCCATGTGCTGTATGGATTATGGAAATTATCTCTTTTCTTCACAATTTGATTATCGTTTCATATGACCAAAGTTAGAGCTGGTATGATGCTACGTACGGGCTCGTGCATTTACAAAATTTTCAATGCTAGGAAGTTCGCCAGTTGTATACCATTTAGGTATGTCCTTTTTGAATATAATGAAGTATTTCAATCCTTGTGAAAATTGTCATTGATGGTGAGTTATTTCACTATTCAGTTTTTGTAAAGTGTATTTTTCTTCTCAGTATCATTTTTTATTATGAAATATTTATCTTACAAGTATCCTAGAACTGTTGGATCAAATTGTTGTTTTCAAATGGGAAATGCGTATTTAATGGATAAGTGTAACTTAATTGGATCATGTTTATCAAATGACCATGTTGAGTACAGTGAAAACATTTGTGATTCCTTCTGTTAATTTATGACTGCTGTTGTGATAAATTGGCTTGTTTTGAAGCAATCAAAACTGTGTCATTGATGCTGTCAAATTGAATTTTTGTAGTGCTTAGGCACATAACTTGACTTATGTATGATTTTATCTTGACGTAGTTGCGGATCCTTGTAGCATGAGAATAGTGCGAGTACATGAACCTCACCCTGATGAATAAACAGATATTAACAGGTTGGAGCTATGAGAAGTACCGCAATTTTTTATGAAAAATCAGTATCGTGTATTTAAATGATGAAGAATATGAAGCGTTCCTCTCGTGGATAATTAACTTTCCTATTCATTGTTGCAAGTATCATGTCGACATATCGTTTTAAACATTTTGGTATACAATGACGCTTGTTGCAGTTACAGCTTATGAATAGTGATTGAAATTAGTCATGTCATGATCGAGAGCTTGATTTTCTAAAGATAACGACATCAAAATATTTGCTTTGATTTAAGCCCCAGGAACCCCCAGTTCAACTGCCTAGGAAAGTGAATGTGTGATAATGGGATTGCAATGGATTTTGCACATGATCTCTCATTATCACAAATTCCCCCACGAGCATTAGTCTCCGTCTTTTTATTTGTAGAGAATATTAATTATTGTCGGATCAAGTGCTTGTATGGGTGATCGGTGCATTTCAATGAAAGGATTAATCACAACTTTTTCTAAAGATACCTTGCTTGTCCAGTATTTGTGTCATGAATGTTATTGAAAAGCATTTAGACTACGAATGAGCAGTGCTACATTCAATTGTGTCACTACAACATAAAGAAATTGTTTCTATGTCGAATACATTCCATGATTTAAATGTTTCGTGGATTGCTGAGTCTCGTGACAAATATAAAACTGTTGTTTCTAAAGAATGTTTTTGATAAACTGATGTGAAACGAATTTTGTCTTTGAATATGCTAATACTTCGCAATTCACCCAAAAAACGGAAAACCGGGGCTTTGAATGCTTCAATTTGAAATGTTTGTATTTAACGGTTGGATTATGTTTGGGGTGTTTTAGACACCCCAAGAGATTTCAAATGAAAAAGAAATTGAGATCGCACAAGAAATTCCTTTTATGACTTTTATTTTTATGTGTATAGAGCATTTAAAACACGAATATGAAATATACACTGCGTTGTACACTATCAGGGCGCAAGGATAGTTAGTTTTAAGTTGGGGTGTTTTGAGACACCACCCTACAATTTGTTCATTTGACTGCTAACTGCTGAAATTCAGTGTTCAGCTTTCAGCATTAGAAGCTTGCTAGGATTCTCTACAACAAATTGTCGACGACGCAGACATCTGTGCATGTGGCAATATTCTATGTTTCGCATTCGCGATTCATTGATAGGACTGATGAATAGGTGTCTAGGACACCTGTAGTTGCGTGAAATGCCTCGGGAAACTAAATATGATTCGAAGCTATCATCTTTCTCTCACATCCATCGAGAAACAATGGAAAGCGAAAGCGTATCGACGCTGCTGCTGAGCCTGTACGTTAGCTCAGCATTTTAGAGCTTGAAGAAATTGATTTAAGTGAAATTGAATGTAGATTTGAATGATGGACCCATTGGAAGTCCATCCATTCCGACAAGGATCAGAGCACACACAGCGCCTATCTCAAGACGACGATTAGATCCAGATTAACTATATGAACTATAGTCGTATTCCGCGGTCGTATTCCTCTGATGTTTGATATGTGTTGATAATGACAGCCGAAAAAAATAGCCGGAAAATTTAATCTACGGGAATGTGATCACAACCAATATCCAACATCATGGAATCCAATTCTATCAGAACGAGCCAGGACAGTCACGTTCTGTGAACACGCGGCAAATTGTTCTAATTCTTCTGTTCATGGATTCTTTCATGATTACGCTGATTCTTTCACCAATGGGTAGTGTAGAAGAATCAAACTGAGGAAATTCGAAGAAAATCTGATGATAAGGAACGATTCAATAAATTGGCATGGAGGCTTTATTGGACTAGATTGATTGGTGTATAAATCAATCAAATCATCGAGTGGACTTTGTGGTGGTCCGAGATCAAATGAGAACCTTCTATCAGAGTCCGTGTTAGAGGAGAACGGTCTTAAGAATAAAGAGATTCTTCAAAACGGATGACATTCATCGACGGTATTCAAAACACTGATGACTCCATGAGACGGGATGTAATGAAAACGTGTGTTGAGAAACTCCAGTCCGGGATGTATGGAAATGTTTTTATGAGAAACTCAGAGATTTCCAAGGTCAGAAGAGTGGAATCGAGAGTTTACATGAAATCCAAATAGTGCCAAAGAGTGGTCCAAAAGAGATTGTATGGATGAAAAAAGACAATCATGGAATAACAGATCCATGCGTATCTCGGCTGTCGACATTAAGATTTATATGCTCTAATGCAGTCGATTCCAACGCGACTTCAATAATGGAAAAATGAAATGAATAAAAGGTTAATTCAAGCGCAAATAAATGTAAACCACTCATCACTTTCCGAAAGGAGTACATGCATAGACTTCAGAGCAAATAAAATATCATAACAATAATGATCCGCATTAAAGGACAAGTCCTACAATGGACCGTCCGAAGAAATCTTCTGATAACAATGAAATTTCCACCAAGTCGATGCAACGTGTGGGATAGGGGACGAACAGTTGAGATTGCATGGGACGAGAAGTGCAGATCTCAGACAGATTAAGGGGCATTCAAATCATTCAGTTCAGAACTCAACCAAGTTCTTTCCGATTCTAGGATGCTCAGACTTCCATCACACGATTCCCGAGAAATGTTGCCGCTACACTCTGGATTTTTTCTGGATAGGTTACGTTGCCTTAGTGAATGCCTCAAATAATACATGGGCCCGAAAATGTTTGCACTTTTTTTACACGATTTCGATTTCAATTCTGACGTTGCCTCGATGACTGGTAGTTATCGCAATCAATTGCGTTGTCGAGCAATTCAAGAGAAATCTGCATTTTCTTCTCAATTTCCCTTGGATTTCGACAATTTTGGAATCAAGCATCACAGCAAATTTTCGTTGTCGAGCAATCCGCAACAAAGAATCTTGCAAAAACAAGGAATGTTTAACAAAACCTGATGTTTGATCTTAAGCTCTTTCGTGTGTCAACACATTTCTCCAGTTTTAAAATTGTTCACGAAACTGGCAAAATGGAATTATTACCAAAAAATGTGTGTTGAAACCCCTGAATCTTTGTGTGACATACTCGTAAAAGTTAAGGTCATTTTCGAAACAAGATGTTCGTTGAAGTTGATTTATACTGGCAAATTTTGCTTGAAAACTCCTGAAATAGGAGTGACTGAATTCGTTAGAAAACAGGGCCAAGAATCAGGAAGAAATCTGTAATCAAGTGCTGAAAATTGTGCTTTGATTTCGCGCTTTATCAGTAATAATTAATTGGAGAGTTGCTAGAAACAAAATTAACTAGGGGAACAAATTCGAGAGAAATTTGAATAATTTGATTGATGGGTGTCCTGAGACAAATCAAACTCGTTTTCAACTGATAGTAATCTTTAAATAAGTCTCTAGTTAATGGTATAAACCTTTTGGGACGGCAAATTTTTCAGAACATCCCGAGAATCCTAAGAATTTCGAGCATCTGAATAAGGCATTTCCAGAGCGATTTTTAAAAGCTATAACCATAGGGTTGCCACACAAAATTTCATTTTTTGCGCAGAATTTCTATGAAGATGCCCTTTTGCCTCCTCATGATGCTATTAAGATCTGAACTATCTTCCAAACTTCATCATGGGATAGTTCTGTATAAAAGATCCGGTAATACCGATTTTCAAATCTTATGCTAAAATATCCGGTTACACCGATTTTCAAATTTTTTGCAATAAAGCATGGTTTTTCAGTATAAAGTTTAGAATATCACTTTTATGTGATTGTTTTACCCTGAACAGGCCATAAACCAATTTACTTAAGTCAATGGTCTGGGCACTTAGGACTGAGGTGATCTATCATTATCAATAGGCATGCGTTAATTTTAAAGCGGATTTTTTAGCAATCTGTCGTACAGCAAAGATAAATGCAATATTTTCTTTTAATATATTTTTGCTACAGATTCATTAATTGGTGTTAGCAAAATACAAACTCATGACTTTACATGTATTAAATGCTTGAAGAAATCCAAATTGAAAGATAATTAAACATACCGGTTCCAAATTATTTATATGAAGGATAAAAACATATTTTTATAAAATGTCTATATTGAAAAGGATACAGAAAATACTTTGTAACGTGAACACACAAACGATCAATTTACAACAGAAACAACCGAAAGTGTGAAGTAAAAAAACATGCTACTTTTTATGATATTTCAATGTTATTCAGCATAAAATGTCTAGAAATGTATGTGACAAATGGTCATGTTTCTACAGGAAATGGAAATTGTGCTTGATAAGCCAATCCATATTCATTTGGTAATTTTGCAATATTTAATCTGAAAATAGAGAGGATTTTATAAATAATCAACAAACAATTGCAAAACTTAAATGTAGAAAGGAAGCTGGCAACAATTCGCATTGTTCATAATGTACTATAGATTGACAACAAAGGTCTGTCGAAGCATATTGAATATATTAAGAGAATGGCAACTATATTAAGTCAATGAGATACCAACACCCTTGATTCCCCGAGCAGACTCACCTGACCGAGGAATCGAAACGAGACGAGCTCGCATCTTCTTCACGCCGACGGTGAAAGCAGGAGTCATCTCAAGAGATATCGACAGCTAATTGTCCCATTATTATTGACATAATGCTGCCACCATTCATTTAATAGCGTGGCAGCCAGGGTGACCACTTGGTCCGAATTTTCGGACCAGTCCGATATGGTCAGAATTTGGGGGGAAGGTCCGAAATTGCCAATTATGTAATTCATGGTTTTTTTTCTTACTATACTTACCCTAAAATAAAAATTGAGCAGCTTATTGAATTAATTTATTCTGTAATTAACAGAAATATTTTAATCTGATGTTGAATGTGTATAATGAATATACCATTTTATAAATTTGATCAGAAAAAGAGAGCGTCAATGTTGAAATTACCCATTTATTTTGTATAAGTCAATCAACTATGCAATCTGTTTTTCATATTTTTCCGCTTTCCATAAAGGAACAGACGTGCATGTAGTAACTGTTCTAATATTCACTACTGTTATGGTATTTCAAATTCAATGGTCTCTTTGAATTATTTTGCAAATGTGCTACATGTAGTTAATTCTGTAATTCTGCAATTTGATATTTGCCGATTCATTCAGCTTATTGTTAAAACTTTCTCGACATGACTGGGAGTCGTATTTGCATTTTGCTTTGCAGCGTTTAACTGAATTACTGCCTACATTTATTTGTTTTATATGAGATGATGGAATATATATGAAATTTTTCATGATATTCTATGTTTTTCTTTGTATACATTTCATTCGGATAAGTACTACTATAGTCAAATCATCAAAATTTAAAATCTAAGTGACGTCATTGTGGGACAGACTTATGGTCCGATTTTCGGTCCTCCTTAAGTGGTCACCCTGGTGGCAGCATATCAGCATGTCATCCCACTACGTCAGTGTGAGAATGACAATCATTTTGTGCTGTCGGTGTGGCCTAGTGAAGAAGGTGCGAGCTACTCTCCGCCAAGTCGTTCAAGTTAGCACCATCTTAAGCATTAATTTTTTCAAAATAATTTGCCCACATCTAGAATTTCACCAGAAATCATTTATTAACACGAGGAATTTGCTCATGCTATCTCAAAGCCTAAAAGATAATGCAAATAGGTCAATAGGTCATCTGAAAGAAAAAGCTTAATGCTAAAGTTAATATTTTGTACAGCAGCAGTTGAAAATAAAGATAATATTACACAACGAAGATATGTTCTTCCTTCAATTCACACAATGTCAGATTAAATAAAGCAATATAATGGTAGCACAAATATATACGATTTGGACGATCGTAGAGCATTAAAAACGTGTGGACAAATTCGGGAGTGACTCATTTTTTAATGCTGATTTGTTTATTTGAGCGGGTAAATGGGCTTTGCTAGGTGGTGAAGTTAGCATAAACTAAATCTTTATATTTTGGTACATACCGTAAAATGGGGTAACTTGCACAGTGCGGGGTAACTTGCACAGCATTGCACATTCAATCGATGAACGCGTTTCCTCGGTGAACACATGTCACTCAGCTCGCAAGACAGACCAAATTGGACACTACTGCATTGATATCGAGAAGTCACAATGCCAAGGACGTACATCAAAGGCAATAACAAGCGCCATTATGGAACGTACAGCGAAGAAGACATGCAGCAGGCCATAAAAAGCGTAAAAGAAGGAAAGTCTATTTCTTCTGCAGCGAAGGAATTCTGCATCGAAAGAAGCACACTGAGTCGACATTGTTCAGGAGTACCTTGTGACGCTGTTGGCAGACCACCCGTACTGACATCCGAAGAAGAAAAACTGTTGGTGGACATGCTGAAGCAGTTGGCGGACTGGGGCTTCGGCTTGGATTCTGAGGAGGTCCGCTGTTTCATTAAGAGGTATTTGGACAATTCTGGAAGAATTGAGCCGAGGTTCCAAAACAATTTACCCGGCCGCGCTTTTGTATATTCCTTTATGAAACGAAATAACCTTTCAAAACGCTCAGCTGGAAACATCAAAGCATCCAGAGCAAAGTTGGACGAAGATATTGTCCGCAGCTTCTTCCAGAATCTTGATTCTACTAGAGACATCGATTCAGCGAACGTTTTCAATTATGATGAAACAGCAATTTCTGATAATCCGGGACAGAAGAAAGTTGTCGTGCCGCGTGGAACGAAACGTGTCGAGCTTGTCCGGGAGCATTCAAAAGTGAACGTTTCTGTAATGGTTTGTGGGTCTGCCAGTGGCGAGCTCTTACCACCAATGGTCTGCTACCGAGCGGAACACCTTTATCAATATTGGACTACTGGCGGTCCTCACGGAGCAGCATACACTGCGACAAAATCCGGTTGGTTCGATATGAATGCTTTTGAAGTTCGGTTCAAGTCAATTTTTATCGAAGCCATGAAAAATCGTCCTGGAAGAAAGCTTTTAATCGGTGACAATTTATCCAGCCATTTTCGCCCGAAGTGATTCGTTTGGCAGCGTCAAATGACATTTATTTCACTTGTTTGCCGCCAAATGCCACGCATTTATTACAACCCCTAGATGTTGCCTTCTTCAGACCGGCCAAGATGGAGTGGAAGAAAATTCTGGACGACTACAGAAGAGAAACGCGGGTTAAAGGCACAATTCCGAAGGATACATTTCCAGTAATGCTTCCTCAACTTTGGCAGCAAATCCATAAAAACTCTGCACAAAACTTGAAATCCGGATTCCGTGCCACTGGTATATACCCCCGAAATGTTGAAGAACCACTGAAAAGGTTACCCGGTACAGTTGCTGCAGAAAGTCTTTCGGTTACGCGGAGGCGGGATGAAACGCTGCTTCAATGGCTCAAAGAACAACGTGGACATTGCAGAACTCAAAAGAACAAAGGTCGTGGTCCAAAAGTTTCTCTTGGAGTTGCTCTTTCTACAGAAAATGTCCCGAGGCCTTCAACTTCCACAAATGAAAGATCTGCTGAAGGTGCTACTGGAGCTTCCGTGACCAGTACAGAGAGTTCTGAGGAAGAAGATGATGAACAAGAACGCTGTGGTGAGAGCAGCCGACCATGGATCGGGTACAGGGGAGAAGACTGGTTGGAGTGCTGCGCGTGCAAGATTTGGATTTGCGGCTATTGCAATGACCAGGACTTATATTTTCTGTGCGCCGCTTGTCGAGCGACCTCATGAGCGTTGAAGGACAAGAGGAAGTGAAATTGTGTTATCAATAAAAGTTTTTTTGGACTGTGATTTTTTTCTGACTAAGATTACGAGTTTTTTAATTATCAATTAATAGATATCCGTTGCAATTAATAGGTATGTGAATATTTTTATGAATACATTGTTTCTCATGGGCATAGATAATAATGACAAATTAGAATTAATTAATTTTGTCTTATGTTACAGACCAATTTTGATAGAAGTTTGGTTTCAAAAACAGGCTGTGCAAGTTACCCCTATGACAAAGATGTTGGCTTTGCCTAAAGTATGATGCAATAACGTTGTTTTCCAATCAATATTTTTATGAATACTTTTTCGAAATTACTTTGGAACGTTAAGACTGCGGTTCATAGTGAGTTACAGACACGTGAGCCCCATATATTTCATACAGCATAATAAAAACCCGAAAAAACATGTGCAAGTTACCCCATTTTACGGTAGATGAGTATTTAGGCTATTTGAGAGGTCGGAGAGTATTAAAAACGTGTGGGCAAATTCGGGAATGGTTCATTTGTGAATGCTGAGTTGTTTATTTAAGCGGGTAAATGGTCTTCGCCAGCTGGTGAAGTTAGCATTAACTTAAAAATTAAGTTTTTTCTTTCAGATGACCTTTTGGCCTATTTACATTATCTTTTAGGCTTTGAAATAGCAATGAGCAAATCCCTCGTGTTAATAAATGGTTTCTGGTGACATTCTAGATGTGGGCAAATTATTTTGAAAAAATTATTGCTAAAGATGGTGCTAACTTGAACGACTTGTCTCCGCCGGTGACTTCTGTTCGATTCCTGGCTTTTGCGAGTCAAGGGTGATCAGTGTCGGTGAATCAAAGGTGATAGTGTCTTTTAAGGACTAAATGTTTGTCATTCTGCTTAGATATTAAATACACCGTAGTTTTCCATCTATATAATTCATATTATTTTGTGGACTTAAAGTCAATACATACGGCATGAAACAAATGGGATTTTGTTATGTAAGGCCCTTGAGAATTTGATGTTGCAGGATCGCAAATTTGAAATCGCATTTTCATTGGGAATGTGTTTTGCTTAATAAATAAATATATAGTATTACATTTTCAATCTGTATACAATTCATTTACAATTATTCAATGTATTGAGTAAATTCAAATCTGACAAAACAATTAAATGAGCAAACGAATCAAATGCTTAATCCCTATTTTGAAGAACATATATCAGGTATATTGTTATGCAAACAATAAGCGATACACTTGTTAGAGGAATTAGATAAAATAGAGCAAATTCAATAACAATTCTAAGAAAAATAAATTTGAAAAACCAAAATACATCAAAACAATATCTACATGAGTCGGATGTCAACATTTTTAAGATCTAAAGTTAATAAATGACTAAATCAGTAGATCTACATAAAAAATGCACTTCAAAACGATGCATATGTTACACAAAACAAAAATAAACAAATTATAACAAATGTTTCAGACAGTATTTCGCTTTTCGCAATTTACACCGATGCTTGGGCTAAATGACTGCTGATCAAATGGATCGTTTCAGGGATGCAATTGTATACTACTGCGCATCATAATTTATCACTAGTAATCT
Organism: Prostheceraeus crozeri; assembly: GCA_907163375.1. Taxonomy (NCBI): domain Eukaryota; kingdom Metazoa; phylum Platyhelminthes; order Polycladida; family Euryleptidae; genus Prostheceraeus; species Prostheceraeus crozeri. Next base: position 43,531 of record CAJQUW010013116.1, read on the forward strand.
TTCTGGTGTCTAGAAGTTCATGACTGATTCAATGGATGACAGATGATAACTTCATATAACAAATTTACGAACACTCCTAAATCGATTGTATCGACATGTGGGATTTGTTATAGCAGCTACGTGTTTCGCCTTTAGATCTTTTGATCGTGTGCCTGACATGGCTCCCGTGCTTGTTCAACAATATCATTCCAGGACCAGAAAATTGCGAGAAATTGCAACAATTCTAGGAGGCAAATGCATGACTACTTCAAATACCGCAGATATGGATTAGCTTTCACAACATTCCGGTTACTGCTACGGTTGTAGACTGCAGTTCCTCCCGATGCATTGCGAAACTTCATTACCGGAACGGATATAGGAGGCGAAAACTTATTTAAATCAATAACCTGAAGGCTATCTCTCCAATCGACAATAATTCCTTTAAGGTTTCACATGTGACATATACCTACTGAGTAGGAGTAGCGATAGCGGAAGGTAGAACGTCGTGTCTCCGTTTATATTCTTATTTAGGCGGAGGTTTCTCGTAGATGATGAGTAAACACCATTTCATGTACAATATATTCCCCTTTTACCGGTAAATAGAAACCCAGACAACCCGTCAAACCCAGTATCTTCTGGACCACAAGGACGTGAAAAGGGATGAGTGAGTGAGAAAACCATGTCTGGAGGCACAACGGGTGCACAAGTGGTGCTTTCTCTGTACATCTTTGTACACCGGCCGAGAGAAGGCGCTGTCAGAATTTAACGTAACTTACTCTATCTTTGGCCAATAGGTCTACATATTTATCGAGAGAATTCACAACTTTTGTTCTATTTCGAAAAAAATTGAAAGCATGGCTAACCTGAGTGTTAAAAAAAGAAAACTGCCAGGACGACGTTTCGACTTGTTCACGCCTTGGTCATGCCCCCATGGAATGGAAGCTACAACTTTATACATGCAAATACAGATTAAATATAGAAGGTTAGGCGGCGTCAATCGTTCATCGATACCGCATTCTGGTCACTTCAACAATACTGAGCGAATTTCAAAGACGAAGTTCGAAAAATGTTAACGATTCCGGGAGCTTGATTGTCAAACCATGTATATATATATATATATATATATATATATATATATATATATATATATATATATATATATATATATATATATTATATGCGAGACTTAAGGAACCAACTGTGTTTGCATCCAGCCTAACTCATACATAGTTCTAACAGACTAGTCAATTGTAATGAAATTTGTGTAAATTAAATACATTGAATGAATTCAATGAACAATATCACACAGATGCATTGATATCAGCAGTTGACAGTGATCGCATTACTTAACATAAACAGTGTTCCATTATGTTCAATGTCATTCATTTAATATAGAGGAACCAATGCCGCATTAATTGTATAGAAGGGCTTGATGGTGAGTTGGACAAAGTAAAATAATCATTTGACTAGCTGTTGCAGAGATCCAAAAAGTAACAGCCATGGAATCCGCTAAGGTAAATTCACGTATAAATTCGAAGTTCTACGTGGGTGTAAATTTATACAAAATACATGACACGTGTTATTCTTCAGAAAGGTCAAATATCTTTATAATGATTGCAAAATTAGCTAGAAATTCGAATCAACTAGTCGTCCATTCGTCACCGATTTAGCGATTGGCACTCTGCTTGTCAAACGCTATATGCTGTCTGAATATGGAAGAATTTACAATATCATCTATCATTAAAATTCCGTGTTTCTGCTGCGCCATATATGAAACTAAGCAGTTTTGCTATGTTATTGCAGTGTGCTGCAGTATGTCACATAGCAAACAGAGAATGCCCTGAACAACATTTATAAGAAAAGCTACATGATAAAAATATCAAGGAAGCAATGACGTTCAAAGGCGAATACCTGTGATGATTCCAGGACCGCGGGAAGTATGGGTCCAGCCCTGACAATGTCATAGGAAGATAGGAAGGTCATGATGATCAATGCTACAGTCACAGAATTAAATATTTTGTTTATCTGCTTCGCTTTGCTTAAAGTGTGATTAATACGAAATCGACGGCACATCGAGGAACTTAGTAAGTAGGCAAAAAGGAATTCCTTATATCTTACGGAGATAAGAAAAAAAGTCGTGCGTCGCTTGCGGATTAGTGTGAGTTCCAGCAAAGTACTTCGATTGTCAAAATTCCTTAAGATTCGAAGAATTCGGATCATTGCGCACAAGTTTTCTCCATAATGTTGGCCCTTCCGATCATTATTGAAAAAAAGTAGCAGGCGTACGAAAATTAGTTAACTTGATGATTTCACATCCTCTCCTCAGCATTCCTCACTGCATAGTGCATACACTGAATCGAATGTTAGCCACACAGCGATGTGTGTTTTGGTGTGTGCGAAGTGATATCACAGCACGCACGCCACTCACTCACTGGCTCTGGTGTCCACTGCTGACAGCTTATTGTTTGCCTTTTCCAATTTATCAAGCGATACACGAATTATCCATTCGAGAAGGAGCAAGTTGTCTAATTCTGTAATGTGCCATTTCGATATTTAGGTTAGATATAACCCCTCCTTTTAAGGAAACCGAAGACGAGCGCAGATGAATCTAATCCTGTGGCTACATTATTTTCACAACGTTCCGGCTAAATCTGAGAATTCCAGCAAATGTCAAGTCTAGACGGAAAGTCGTGTGGTTGTAGCTTCATTTTTCTTGTCTGATAAAGTGACAACATTTTAATTTTTCTCTTAACAAGAGTTACGCATATTGCTAAAGCGAAACATTTTAGGAGCTTTGCAGGAAAAGCGATGTCTCAGCCACTGTCAAAGCCAGTTGGCACCTGATTCTCAATCATGCCGTACTTAATGATCCATTCAACGAGACAAGTGAAATTGGCACAGAGCAATCTTGATGAAGTACAAATGGGTGTGGAATGAAGACTAAGAAGGATTAAAAAACAATTTCCCTCACTTAAACCCGCACGCTTCAACATCCCATGTGTGACGTTAATTATGAATAATACAGGAAGGAGCAGCGACGAATATTTCACTCGATAAGATTATAGAAATTATCGTAGCAGAAAGGTTAGAAAAAATCAAATCTGAGCTGGTTTTCCACGTTACGAAGTTTTCTGAAATGATTTAGGAAGAAAGCATTCGAAATATTCTGCAACTGACAAGTCTTTTCTAATTTCTCGAAAGGCTTCTACCTTTCAAAGTAGGTAGTGATTAACTATTTGATCACACGTTGTTGGTAAAAATCCGCGCTGTTGTTAAGATGTTGCAGCATTTAACGCAATCTTCCTAGGCCGCGTCACGGGTTGAAAGGCGAGACAAACTTTGCATTACAAACCCTACAAATGTATACAGTAGACTTACGCCACATGTCAATATTATATTGGATGACAACGCTCAGACTTCAAGGTAAAGTTTGAAATATGCCTTGATTGGTGGAATTATGCATTATGGTTGGAAAAATCAATTATTTTATGGTCTTATTTTTATTAGATAGCAACAATTAATTTCGGCTATGCTCCATAGCTATTCTCAAGCAAAAATATACAAAATGCTCAGCTTACGAGTAATGCACAGTGTAACTTATGTTACACTCATCGCATATGCAAAAATATGATGTAAGATGACTTTGTACGCTCATATCATTCATCATAGCAAAAAATAGCAATCACGATACGTACAGCAATGGACAAAAACCTATGATATACCACCCCAGCCTCACAACCAATTGTTGATATGATGTTATAAAAACAAATTATTTGAAATGATAAAGATAAAATTTAAAGCAAGAAAGTAGCGAGACGTGGCTTCCACGAACTTCCGCTTCGTTTTGGACATTGAAGAGGGTCAAGGATGACACAATCGGTGATGGAAGACATAAAGGTACTTACTTTTCATTATATTTCTTTGTCATATTCGCATCGAATTTCATTCTACCTTTGAATAATTCAACACGTCGCACACTGCCGAAGAATTCCGTAGCGAGTACCTTCCGAGGATCCCGTCCATACAAATCTGAGCGAATCGCAACGTGTGATACGCATTGCTCAGGCGGACATACTCTCAGCTAAAGAAAAAGACGAAACACTTCGTAAAATAAAAAGCATACTAAACGTTATCATTCAAAAATGATCAATACATGAATAGATTCGGAAATCAATGTGCATTGATAAATTCGGAGATTTTCGCTACTCAAGGCAACTAAGATACCCTGTGTACTCAGAATTCGCAACCGTAGCCCTATTTTACTCTGGGGTGAGGCTCCTGGATCCTCCCTAAATATATTCGATGTTGCTCCAAAACTACAATAGATGCAACTCTAATTTTTCGTGATTTTTTCCACGTATTTCTGATAAGTGTATCAAACTTGGTCCATGGGAATATAAAATAAAGTTATTTCTGGGAATAGAGGGCTTGAATCACTTATACTGTTCATTATGAACAGAAAAAATGAAGTTATAATTAACATGGTCATTCATCTGCGAATGCATCTATGTTATCATGAATAATAGCAGCATATTATATATGTTGCTATAAAATATCAAAATTCCCTCTGAGCAGCATTATTGTTAAATCTAACGAGTTAAGACAAATTCGTCTATGTAGCCGAGGCTGCTTGGTTAATAACTCGATGAGTTAATTTAATTCTTAAATTTCGGCTGTCACAGCCCTTTTCAAAGTATAGAGTAGAAAAGATTTACAAATGGAGTACAAAGCTACATAAAAATGTTTTCAAAAATCAAAATGGACCTGAACAGGTGTGATGAAGGACAAGATATCTGTACAGTGGTATATACATGACATTTTGATTTTTGAAAACATTTTTATATAGCTTTGTACTCCATTTGTAAATCTTTTCTACTATACTTTGAAAAGGGCTGTGACAGCCGAAATATAAGTATTAAATTAACTCATCGAATTATCAACCAAGCAGCCTCGGCTACATAGACGAATTTGTCTTAACTCGTTAGATTATGTTGCTATAGATAATATATTCAATATGAAAAAGTAAAAGCAAATGAAGATTCAGACGAAGAGAAAGTGAATGTTTTCTGGAAATTACCTTATATTGAAGAATTGTACAAAGAAATAAAAAAGAAAATTCGAATCATATTGAAATGCAAAATAAAAATTGCCTACACTGCTTATAAAACACAGAGCATTTGTCAATACAAAGATAAAATTCAATTCAACAAGCGCTCCTCCCTAGCTTATCAATATGACTGTGAACATTGCGAAGAATGTTTTGCGCAGACATTTATACATACTCATAAAAGAACATCTAAACGACAGACCACCATCAGAAATATCATTACATAGATACATGCCAACAGAACTTTATCATATTATTACAAACACGTCATACAAAAATTGCAGAAACACTTCTAATCGAATCTCTAGCCCAAAAATATTGATGAAAAGCAATTTATAGTCAGAACCGATGCTTTAATTGTAAATATCATCATTTTGTTCGTGTGTATCAATATTCTATCACCATCTGTTCATGCAATTCATTTATGTATAAAAATGCATATTCTTTATTCTTCGTTGTTGTCACTGATAATGGCACGAGTGACGTACTGAAACCGGTATGAAATACATTTTTGATGAAATCACTGCGGCGACTTTCTGTAAAAAGCAATGTACTTTAAACACTGCTTATAAAAGCTTTATAATAATAATAATAGAAGTGTATATTTTTTCATCAAAATAGAAATCAAAAGTTACAAATCAATTATTTGCGTGTACAGTCAGCAGCACAAAAAGCTACAAATTCACATTAACTAAAAAAAGAAGAATTTGTCATTGTCGATGCAAGTTAGAAACTTCAGACAAGTGTGGCGCAAACGATTTTTGTCTGCGTACTGTATAACACTTCGGCAATCTTATACGGCCGCTGGCCAAACACTCTGGAATAAGGTGATGAAGGGGATGTTGTTCGTGATTCTTGACACGTTGGAACAGTCGGAAGCACTGTCTCTCCTGAATTTCGAAGAAGTCAGGTAGGCAAGTTGAGCTGCAGGATATGCCACATATGATGCGATGACACCGCCGAGCAAATTTGTCTATCAGAAACTTGTCTCGCTTCAGAATACTTCCAACATACATTTCACAGCCATAATTTAAAGTATGGATGACAATAGAAGCACATATTTGAATTAATGCTGTCTTGGTCAAGAAACTTTTCAGTGTTCGTAGAAGATACAGAAGTCTGCTTGATTTCTTTAGCCTCTCTCTAATATGATTAGACCTGTTCATTGTTTTATCAAAATGAAAGCCTAATACATTGATGCTGTCTTTCGAATGTAAACCGTCATCATGGATGACGCTTCGGCTTGGCTTTTCAATAAGAAGATGAGCAGTCTTGCCTTCATTTAATTTCAAACTGTTCTCACTTGTCCAGATAGACAGATGCTCCAATCCTAATTTACACTTACGCCTGTTATGGAAATCAGTAATGCTGATAAGTAATACTGTCTGCTCTATGCTGCAAATAGTACATCCTAGGTCACAAAATGGACATATCATCATGTCTCACAATATATTTGGTGCTTTCATTCATTTGGATGCAGTTACTGGAATTTTTATCCACCACATATTACTAAGATACAGAATGTTTCATAAATAATTGCACAAAAAAGTTAACCTATTTTCAAATGTAATTTTCGTGTTAAAGTATATCGTTCAATTTTAATAAACGATACACCATATGAAACCTCATGTTCCATAGATTATTTTTATTTTGGCATATACTATACTTTCTTAAGTGGTCAGCTGTGGTCACTAGGCCTTCCAAAAGAAAATTGATCGTTTTCTTTGATGCAGGATTTTAACATGAAGACGAGAATTTTTCATTGAAAACTTGCAGACAGTGTCAGTTATTATTCAGCTTCATCATGATGTAAAGATTTTAAGATTCGTTGAATAACCAAAAAATACAGTACAAATATGTTTTACCGAAAAAATGCTGCTAAAAGAGTCTGATATGATTTTTTTCATTGATGAAGATGCTCAATTTCAATAAAACTTTATCCAATGTGAAAGGATGTGTTTAGTACTTTGATTTGGCAGAGCGATTAGGTTGTTCTTGGTCAGCAGACATAAAAGTATGAATTTTTGGTAAATTCATTCACCAATGCCTACAGACTAAACTATGCAAAACAGAAAATTAAGATTATCACTATTCAATCAAGCTCTTGTTAAGCTTTCAGATGATACAATTTTTTTCGAATTTGGACAACAATTTCTGTAATTTCATTCAATTTACTAGTTTACCTAACTGAACACTGCTTTCGCGTTAAAAACGTTTTTAACGGTCAATAAGTGAATCGACAAGACTTTTAGAAACTCATTCAATGATGACAGGAAACGATGGCAGTTATAACATGACATGATCGTCTATAATATGATCATGAATAATTTACTTATATATATATATTTATATAGTAATTTATGAATAATCACTAATTACTTCATTTAATTAGGCAGACCACATGTTTCCTAAACCAAGCAGGTGTATCGGCTGACCAAGTAAGTAAGTTCAGTAATCAACTAAATGAGCTTCAGCAGCTTATGGCTATATTTGATGGGAATATGCAAAAGATAAAAGAGCTGATTGAGTTGTGCAACGAAATAGGAAGCGGACTGCATGCAGTATCAGACAATATGTAATCTACATGCATGTTCAAAATTTTCTATTTGAGTTGTATTCAGCGGCGCTAAACTATCCAAATGCAATCAAGCATAGTCCCACAATGTCTTAACACACACAGGTGTCATGCGATCCCTGATCAAAACGCATCGTTTGTCAGTCATCTAACATCAATTTCCAACTGATACTGAAAATACACGTCAATTTCTTGAAGGTGTAGTTCAAATGTTGAATTGTGATTTATAGTAATAAGATGATCGAGTTGGCAAAAGTTGGCGCCACCATTACAGCCAGCATACGCCAATTAAATTGTAACGCAATTTTGGGAACGATTGAATCAAAGGAACATCATAATCATAGGGTCCGGGGCTTTGGAGATCAAAACGTTCGGCTGAAATTAGGTTAAAACCCCGTCCGATGCTTCTTTTGCAATTTCAGGTGGTTTGAAAAGTCACTGATTTTTATGCAACACAAACGTTTCCACAGACAGTCGATTTCTTTTTTGTCTGGCGTGAATAATTCTATACTATCACATCACAAAGCATGATGATGGTCACACGTTGCACATAGTCAAATTTATTCATAAAAATCGTATGCACAGGTACAAAATCTTCTAGCTCCATATGTGCTGCTACTATTTTTCGCGCTTACTTCTACCACTAACTCAGTACCACTGCGGTAGGATAGTTGACTGGAAAAACAGGTTGATTAACAAACTTTACATTTTGCTTCATCTTCAGTAAGTGTGCACAATAATGTCGCTGAATTTTACGTCAAAGATGTCTGCTTGACTTATTAAATTTTTCTCCCTATACATTTGCAATTGTTAACGTTTACCCTGACATAACATCATCTCCCCTCTACAAACCGTGGAAGAATATGACTTTAAAGCTATGAATAAGGATTTGGTGCTCATTGCCTGCGATGAATCATCGGAAATTCCTTGTACAGCATACAGCGGAGGAACACAAATGACTGCACTTTGCATACTTAGTAGAATTGTAAGTTGCAACTATGAGAAATATGCAACTTGATAACGTACCGCACACCATTGAAAAATATGAAATGAATGAACTACATACTACGTGCAGTGGAATTTGAAAGAAAATTCGAAGAATGAAGTTGTTGCTTAGAGAGAAGGCACGATCATTACAAAATCAATAGAAAATGAAATGGAAAATCAAAAAGCTTTTCAAAATAATCCAAGAAATCGTCAAATAATACTATTTCTTAACGCTGGCACAGACGCCATCGATATTACTCAATATTTATTTTAGTGATGCTCATAGAAATCGTAAAATATTCAATAGCAATAGTGAGCTTCCCCATTGATACAGTAGCCTAAAGTAATGCATTAAGTATTGAACTCATGCTAATACTATGCTCCTTTTTGCATTGCTCTTTTGTCCGTGTACATTCATATCGTAATCCCAGGCCATGGTAGAATGCTGATAAATTGTACAGGCATGCCACTGTAAAAACTAGAATCCGAGGAGTTAAGTCACCAGTGGGGCCCTTTCACAGGTATTTTGAATGATTCGGATAGTGCTGTACCAGGCTATACAAAATAAGCTGTGAGGCCCATGAGCAAAGGTCGCAGCGCAAAATTTCCACATTTTTCACATAGGGTGCTAAGAAACAAATGCGCTTATGATTCCAGGTGAAATATTAACTAAACCTATCCATTTACCATGTCTATATGCCCTGTAACAAAATTTCTTGCTCTATAATCGTCATAATTCAATTTTTCCTGCCATTCAGTACTACGCAAGAAACATCAGATCAACTGATAGGGGAATAAGAATGGAAGTACATGTAGATATTGCGAAATGTCTTTCCTCTAACCTGAAAGACATGAAGCACCAGAATGGGTGATTAGAATTTTTATCTGACGTCTCCTATTAATTTCAAGTGAGATGTTAAGAATTTCGAGGGGGAATCTCAAAGTTTGCTGGGCACTGTTCGTCCGATGACTTGGCTGGCGAGCATGATGTCATGCTGTCTTGTGAGCATGACCTGTATCATTGCAATACCATAGACTGCATTTGATCGGTTACTTGCGCAAACATAAAGATCACGCGCTTTGATGTTTATTTAACATGTTTTACCACATGTTTCCCTCTCCAGATATTTGAATCTATAAGTGCAAGTCATCCAAATGAATACTTACGAAATCATGTAACGTGCTCTTTGAATCTGGAGAAATTGAATTCAAAAATTCGAATGCATAGTATGAATACCGATCAGCGACAAATACACCAATTTGAGGATCTCTGTGATGCTGAAAAAGAGAATCAAAGGATAATCAATTGAAATATTAGCACATTTTTAGAGTAAGCAGCAAGTGTTTGGCAATATCTGGTGAGATTTAGATCAAATAGATTCTATTCATCGCATGTTAATAATCTAAACAGATGTTTTGTCTGACTTTCTGATTACTTTAATCATCGTCAAACCAACTTTTTAAGTTACCTGGAACTCAATTTATCACATGAATTATTTACATTATCGACTATTCGCACTTGCTTTCTGTTTAAATGATAGTAGTTTTATGAAGACGCTTCGTTATCAAAGGAAAAAATCAAAAACATTTCTGTGCGTTAAGCTGACTCACCGACAATGAATCTTCTCCGACTCGACTGCTCCCTATGGCAAGAATGTTTGGAGAATATATTCGAGATGCTAAAGATTCAGCCTGACAAGTATCAGCGATAAACAACAGCTCACCATATCTGAAAATATGGACGATGAAATCCAATTATTGCATTTACTATGTACCAATTGTACAGTATTGCATGCTTAAGGAAGAGTTATCTGGACCTCAGCATATTTAAATATACTTACAAAATCGCATGGCCAAACTTGTAAATGGGTCTGATTCTGCAGGCTCGGCCCGCCATTGATACACTTGTAATATATTGTACTTACATTCGTTGATTTTCTCGAGTATCTTATTTAGCAATTGTAAACTTGATGAACTTACATTACATTTTTGTCATAGGTTAATGACCTGTAATGCATAATTTCCGGTATACGAGCATAAATGATAGGTACATTTAACATTGGAGCAAGATCGATTTAACTAATGTCAAGCATCATGAGAGTTGGTAGATGTAACAGTGAAACACGAACCAGAAAATACTACTGATATACATGTAGCTTTCGAAGTTTAGTTGACGGTTATCATTTTTTTAAAATTCTTTTTTATTACATCGTATGACATGAGTGACAATAGAAGTTAAAACTTGGCGTTCAGCAAGTACGGGAGAAGCTAAGGATCGCCAGGATCAGTCAGTGGGCAAGGAGGCTCACAACGTCACAGTTCAACACGTGTTGAGCAGTTTGAGGGCGGCTGCAGAAACATAGGTCGGATGCCGCCAAGCCCCAGGCGCTCATGAGGGCAACAAACCGACCAACTTTGGATCGCAGGCGGTTGAGCTGCACCCATGCGCGGCGCGGGAGCTGGTGACCAGAAGGGTGTGGACTCCAGGTTCGCAAGAAAGGCTGCAGAGCATCCGGAACTGGTGGCGGGTCCACCGCCACGAGTCCCTCAGCGAACGGTGTGAGCGGTCGCCTCGATCGTAGCCTTGTCGAGGCGGGAGCGGTGTGCATGACTTTGTGCAACGGATGGCTGACGGAAGCTGCCTTTCTGTACAGGCGCAGGTAGGCCTCGTCACGGCGGTCTCGGGGAACCCGAGTACCTGCAAGATGTGGGAGCACGTCCAGGGGTGTACTCCGCAAGCAGCAGGAGATGAGTCGCATGGCGCTGTTGAGTGGAACGTCGACCTGGGCCGCGTGGGAACTCTGTGAATTCTGATCTTAATGCATAATCTCATCGTTTTGTTTTTGGATCACGCTGACTGCTAATTTCTGATTCACGTGTGTCTGTGTAAGAAGACAGCTGGGATGTATGCACGCAACATTAGCCTCAACAACTTCTGATTTCCATCAAGATTTCCACTCGCTCATTCAATTGGAGGGCTATGTCAGATGCTGACGTTGGCGATGATCAACTTTTCATCTCGAACAATGTCCACTGATGAAAAATGCTGAGCTTGTTATCATACCGCTGTTTATTGGCTTTCACATCTTTGCAAGTAAAAGGAAGGTAAATTTTCAGGACTGGTCATCATAGAAGTCTGGATGAGGCTGTTGCAGATTGGGACTTTTGGGCTCGATGCAGCTTTTCATTTTCAGTCAATGGCCCGTCATTTACTTCTAAGTTAGAAACCATTTGAATGCAATTGCAACTTATGCTTGAATTTATGAACCTCAAGATTCACTAATAAGTTTTCCTATACAGAATTATGGCCAAAAGGAATTGAAGATTTTGCCGCTTCGAGAATGATAGAGGAAAAGGAAGCAGCGGCTTCAGTAAGAGTTAGAGAAGAGTAAGAATCAGGGTCGGTACAATAAGAATTCACGAGTCCTGCAGTCATCCCAGTGAGCCTTTTCAAGCTATAAGATAGTTTGCGTTCTTTGGGAGAATAGTGTGGTGTGAGAGGAATCTTAGTAGAGATGGGGAGGTGGTCAAATCCAAGGTCAGAAAGGACGGAACCTCCACATCTAGGGGCAGAAGACAAAGGTACCAGACTGAGGTCTAGGGAGGTACGCCATCCAGAAGACTGTGCAGGAGAGTGGGAGTGTCATGGTCATTGAGAGAATCAATATCGGAAGCAAGAATCCAGGAGTAGATTTTAGAGCCGAGAGAGTTAGGGTGGCCCCGACAATCCCAAGAAGGGTGGTGAGCGTTAAAATCCCCGAAGATGAAGGGTACACGGGGAAGAGGGGAATGAGGAAGGAGAGAAGCGACGGCACGAGCGGGTATCGGTAGAGGAGAGCTAGCAGGGGAGGAGATGTAGGAGATAAATGAAGATAGTGTTTGAACGGAGGTGTACGTGAATGACAAGGAAGCTACAGGAATAGTCCGACGAAGCGAGTGAGGGGATGGGCGAAGGAGAATGTGAAAGACCATCCCGAGCCAGAGTCATCACGCCTCAACCACCGCCGCGGCGGTGTTGAATTGTCCGATTCTGGCGGTAGCACTTGTATCCAGGAATATGAAAAGTAGTGGACGGGAAAAGTTTCGTTTCCTGAATGAGAATGACGTCGTATGGGTTTGAAGACAGAAAGTGAGTGAGCTCCAAGCGGCGGGCACGCACTCAGTTTGCGTTCCACTGAAGAATCTTGAGCTCTTTGCCAGAAGAGCAAATAAGGCGGAGAGGACAACGCGAGGCTGTACAGAAGAAGGAGGGGCAGCCGACGGGTCAGAGACAGGCGCAGGAGGCACGGGGTGCGTGAGGGAGACACAGAGGAAGTGGCCGGCCAGCGGCGACAGAAGAGGAGAAGCCGGGAGCGAAGGAGAGACGAGACAGGACAACACGTGCTTGCAAGGAAGAGGCCAGCGGGGCCGATGATAGGATGGAGACGGTGGACTGGGCACGGGGGATGTGGAAGAGCGGTTTGATACAGAAACAGCTGGGGTGGAGAAAGAAAACAAAAGTTTGTAGGATAGTAGGTGGGACAGACCAATTGTTGACGCCTGAGGAGGGCGTTGAAGGCACAGTTAGCGAGAGACGATTAGCGAAGATGAATCCAACGTTTACGTGCAGAGCACTGAACAGAACGGCCGGTGTAACTAACACTTCTCTGCCATACTAAGCATGGCTTACTAGGAGGGCGGCGATGTGAAGTACCAGGATTGGGATGGATTTCTGTCATGTGGAGCACGAGCAGAATGAGAAGCCGAGGGAGAGGAGATGAAAGAAAGTGGTCGTAAAGATAAACATTGAGGAAGAGTGCCATTTCTCCACGACCAACGGAAAAATAGCTAGGCAAAAACCCGAAGGGGGCAGCCAGTCAGTAGACGGCCACTCGGGAAGCCACTCCCACATTTCGACCCGATCCGAGACACGGAGCGGGTACCACCACCAGGAGGTCGTAGGACGTTGGTACCCGAAACGCCTGTCGAGATAATTTGCATTTTGCCATTCTTGGCTTTATACAGTATATATTGGAAGATAATTGAGTTTTTCGCATTTTTTTAAAGAATCATGGTCGCTTGAATTAGTTTCACACGTTCTGAAAGATGATACTGAACTTATTCGTTCTGAAATCCGCACGTCTCTCGTTAGACTGGTCAGCAAATTCTGACTCAGAAGACAATAGGGAAAATGTTCTACTATCATTCTGGAAGAATTTAAAAACTTGATAACGTGTAATTTTGGTAAAGAAGAAAGCAGTCAATAATGAAATTCGGCACTCACTTGAATACTTTCAAAAAATCTGTGTAGGCTAAATATGAAATAGTGAAGAAATTGATAACGAACATAAATTGACAATTGATTTGAAAGTTACGTGATAATGCTTACCTTCTTTTCTGCCACATTTGTTCGAAGGCGTCAGCGAGTTCTTTGCTTGTTATTTCTTCAGCATCTTGAAATTTAATGAAACCATCGCCGCCATGTCCTGAAGCAAGCAAAATTTGTAAAATGTGACCTTTAAAGTTTAAAATGAATATGAAGGAACACTGAAACATTTACTTAGATTATGATCGCTCCATTACTCGTATGCATAAACTCATGAACAAATGTAAGATTCGGTCAGAACATGAGAGGGCAGTTGCTTTCATGTTGTATGCATCATTATTCAGAAAGCCTTCAAACATGACAATGACTGAACTATTCGTAATTTTCACAAGTACACGTACCTGCAGGCCTAAATGCTCTCTGGGCACGATTTAGGATGGGACCTAAACACATGTATACAATCAAATTCAAATCAGTCATTGTATTCATATTGCTTTTTCACCAAAAAACTACCACGCTTTGACTGAACCTTTTTCCCTAAGCACAACCTACACTATGATGCACGAAGAAATCACCTAAACCAAAGCGGAAAAAAGACCAACAGGTCATTATAATGAAAAACCCTGGTTGACTTTCAACACTCACCTGTCATGTAGAGAAATATATTACTGCGGTCATCAGATTGTAAGCGCTTTGACGGAGGAGTTGCTGGATGCAATCTTCCAGTCAATACACGAATGAAATTTTCTACTGTAACTTCATAACCGCGATAATCGACTTCAACATCTTCACCATACATATTTACGGGATTATAGGCACTTGTGGAAACGGAACCGGGTCGAGGATTACGGGCGTCACAGGCCATGTCATCGGCAACCATTAAGATAATGTGACTGCAAACAAGGAATAGGATTCTTATTTCAACTTCATTGGATAGAAATCTTGGTAGTTTACTAAAAACGGGTCAGTAGACTAGGAAGAGCTGCGTGGTATTGGTTACATGCACATTAGTGCTAATTGAATTTTAATTCATTTGGGCAAAAAGAGACGCTTATGTGTACAGGGCATAAAGTAGACATGCTTACACTACGTAAGTGCGATTATGCGATGAAAGCTGTACTAGAAGGAGAAAGAAAGGTCTATAAGATATAATCATATGGTCCACGAATCAATCGCTAGAACGTCAATTTCATCATTATGACAGAAAATTACGATGTCAGTGCTCTTTATTGTCATCATAATTGCTAGTATTATACATCGGTTACCATTGTTTTCATACAAATTATCATGAAGAATAGGATAAGAGTATGAGTTTCTGTACGGAAAGTGATCTCTTATTCGAATCCCATGAGATTCTAATGGAAAAATTAAAAAACGACGACCTTTTGTGATGAGTGAAGAACCCAAGAATTTATGCGATATTATAATACATTATCCAACACATCTCATGGTAAGTTACTTACCTATCAGGTATGCCTAGTCGCTTTATGCTTTGATAAATGGCGAGGACATTTCCTTCATGGCGATAATTGAACCAAAATCTTGACGTATCGACCAAGACTGCCCAATTATTTGTATGACTTGCGGACAGGACGATTTCAATTATCTAAAATGGAAAACATATGCATTATGATCAATGTTGCACCGGAAACCGGATGTTATCCGACAGGATACTGAAATATCTAGGCCTACTTTTCTCGGCCCATTATCACTTTATATGATTTACTGCCTCCAATTTTATGCTTCAATCCCATTTAACTTTTGAACCACATATGATATCAACTTTATCCTATAAACATGATTCAGAGCATGGGGAAAACTTCAATTGATGTCACCAATCGAATATTACTGTGAAAATACATGCATTAGGAAAGTCCATAAAAATGTGATCAGTAACATTGAAAACTTAAATAAAATCAAAAACAGGTAGGCTATTCGACTAATGCTATCAGATCGGTTAACTCAAAAAAACTAACTCCCTTAACAATACATTGGCATGGATCTCGAACACTCAATGTTCGATTAGCGGAGCACTGTACAGACATATATAGACCGCTTCATAAATAATTGCATAAGAAATTTATCTTATTTCCAATCTTCAATTTATACTGGAAACTGTTTCTTTTCTCAGAAAACCATACATCATCTTGAAGCTTATCTTCTGAAGTTTCTTTTGATGTACAGTACAAGTTTACTTGTGGTCAGCTGCGTTCAGTATCAGAAAAACTGAATATTACACGTTTGTTTCTACGTCAGATTTTATCTAAACTACTCATTATATAATCAAATGGATTGTACTATCAGATTAGTCTAACGATGCGCTTTCGAATGTGTTGTTTTTGAAAATTGATTAATGTCACGCTTCACTGCACGAATGTCAAGATTTGCTGAACTTTCCTGCACTTTCCTATTCTATTCGAATCGTCGACAGTGAAATCAATTTGACCTTGAGCGCAGTGAAGAAAGGCCAGCAAACGTGAGAATTCTCATCGGCATTGTTATTGCTACCAATCCCCTTACCATCCATACGTAGCTAGCTGATGACTTGACAGACAAATCTTGACTTGACGGTAAGCGTCTGGCGTCTACTTGAATGACAAGGAAGATTTTAGTTTGTTTGATCCGTCCGACCGAGACATTATTTATAGTGTTCGGTTCACGATGAGTACGAATACTGTGAGCTTACAGGAAAGGTTTCATGAGAGGTCAAGCGCTAGCCTTGATCAAAATTGGCCTGTCAGTCTCAGCAGTTTCCAGTGAATTGAGAATTCCTCGTCGTGCGCTGCACTTTTGACTTCAAAGAGGTTGCCATTTGCCTGATGCGAAACCTACTGGTTGGCCTACTAGACTTTCTCGTGGAGCATATCGCTACATCACTAACTTTGTTCGTAGTGATTCCTCTTTTTTAGAAATTTCAAAAACCCAACTTCTTCAACCGTCGCCAAACAGTTGTCCTCGAAAAGTACCGGCATGCGTTTCGAGGACAACTGTTTGGCGACGGTTGAGGATGTTAGGTTTTTCTAGCCGAATGAGACCGTCAAAGCTGAATTTGTCTGAACGCCTCATGGAGCTGAGATCAAAGTGGTCAATGAAGCATGGTCACTGGCGAACTCAGTGGTCTCGTGTCGTTTGGTGAGAAGATGAAACTTCAGTTAACAATCAGAGCACAATAAAACGTGTTGAAGAATAAACTGGGTAACCAAGAACGTCATACTGATGATTCGGCCTGTCACAGAAGCGGCACTGAGGTGATTTCCTTGAAGACCCCCAATTCTTCTGCTTCAAACCATCATAGAGCAAACCATATTTTTTTGCTGGCAGCAATATCTATGCCAGTTATACCATGCACATACAGGTTACATATGACGTAACCTGATATATTCACCCTGAATAAGTTCACTTCATTAACGAGTTTGAGATGATGATAGAACGAAATAAAATTGAGTAAAATGATGTAACTGTGTAGGACATCAATCAGGAAACGAAGTCAAAATAAAAGTAATATTAGCACTATGCGATGATGGGCTATAGTCACATTGTACTTACAACTTAATTTACATTTTCAGACATTTTTGTAAGTAAAACCAATTTGCATGGCATCGATTTTGAAATGTTGTTTTCATCGAGAGGATTGTCACGTTACATAACAGGCCGCATAGTATCGCAGATTGCAAATAGGATTGTATCACTTTCAGTTTAGAAGTCTGTATTCCCCAGACTCCATGGTCACAGGGACGGTCAGCAAAGAAAACCGTAAAGAAATTAAGAAATCGTCTCTATTGTGAGAGCCGAGGAAGAGGCATGACTCAAATGGATTGTTTATTTGTTGTTGATCCCTTCCGGTAATGTTGGTTAGATTATTTGTATTTCTTCTGAAAGCATGTACGCACTGGTACCTGCAATTATAATGATTGTTGACTAGCGATAGTTCGATCGAGGTTTTTTACACGGTTCAGAATTTCCTCAGGCGTCATACATCATTGTATTTGCACAGGCAGCCAAATCGTGACTGTTGGTTTTTCAGCTGTTCAACGGCGATCGATGGTGGAAATATTCCAACACATGTTCATCATCTTAGTGAAACAATTTTCCATGAAATTCTCTTCATCATCGTAGTATTGGTCTACCATTTTCATCATATGGAGACCTTTCATACTCTCCAATTCAATCTTCAATTCTCAAACTCAGGTTCCCCATCCAAATCTCCGTTTTCTCCGTGATCGCGATTGCATTGTACTTGCCATTCTTTGTGTTCCATCTGCAAATCTTTGCTGATAGGATTTATTTGAAGGATAACATCATGCCACTTGAAGGATTGCCAACTGAAACTGCAACTGCAATTGAAACTTCAAACTTCAAATGCCACTTGCCAATTGAAGGATAACATGGGCATCACCAGGAAATTGAAGCTCTTTAGCTCCTTCCACAAAGATTCCGCTTCACTGCCACTCAAGCTATTGTTTGTGATTTCGACAATTTCAACTAATTCATCATAGATTTTTCGTCAATACATTTGCATTTCGCTCGTATCTTTATCAAGCAATGATTCCCCTACATCGGAAAACACGGGTGTTTCAAAGCATCAACAATTATTTAATCAATAGCCCAATTTTGATTAACTATGTACTGTATATACGTATAAATTGATTCGAATTATCTCGACAGGACAACCCAGACAAGTATTACTACATCATTCTTCAAGATCCCACGTTGTAAAACTCATCACTCATCTACACCCATTGATAAGAGTATGTTCACAGAGAATATTTGAATTAGTGCAGAGATATGAATCAAGTCAAAATACTGCTGTTGATTACTTTTGAACATGTGAATCAAGGAAAACTAGGCAATATCACTTTTCCATGCCGTCCTATCATTTTCCTCGCAGAATCCGTCCAACATCATATCTGCATACTGCATTTTAAAGAAAGATCACATATTCGCCAATTCTTCTGAGTGTATCTCAAATTGACATCTCATTTAGATATACTTATCTCAATCAAACTGTGACTTCTTGAAGAAGTATCCCCAAATGTCAGAAGTCAAGAGAAGTAGTTACATTCTGTCTTTTTTCCTCCTTCCAGTTAAGTGTTAGTATTAGAAAGAAGAGTACTTTGACAAAAGAATACTGCAGGATTCCAATATCTGGTACACTATTTTGAGAATCTACGATGTCAATACTGCATCATTTCAAAGATATATTCAAACAGTGGCAGATTGCAATACCTACATTCATTATGATGAATAATATGCATATCCTGAAGACCATCATAGCCCCTTGAGTGGCCAGTCAACACAGTCGTTGTCAAGACCACGCGAGTTATAGAAACTTGCATTCAGTTGTTCAGCTGATTATAACAAACATACATGCATGATAAATATTTAATAAATCAATCATATTTCTGTTTTCGTAACTAATCAAAAAGGAAATGAACAATATGTAGCCTGAACAATATGTAGCCTGAGGTGGCTCTACGAAGACTTTCCTTTCGGCTCAAAACCATCAATGCTACTACCCAACACGACAGCATACTTACTCCATATGCTGACGAGTGTGATTAAATACTCGTGTCAAAAAAGAACTGGGAAACATCATATATGGAATCTTCACTGTACACAGGAGGTGTAACAACTGTCATTCTTTGAATTTATTGTTGTTAAGGAAGCTTCGTACATTTTTCAAAGTCGTGTTCATTCTCGATCACTCAGTTAACAGCTAAAGACAGCATCACAGAGTACACAATTTTTCATTAGTAGAATTCGTAGTAGAATGTGTTTTCATGATCATACAGTAATTCAATTAAACACGCATATCAGAGAGTAACGAGGTATGAATAGCTCGTGTCAGATATCTCCGTAATATCATAAATATACTTTTTAAATGCGCGCTCAATCGAGTGTGAAATGTAATATAATAACGTTATTTCACACTCGATCGAGTGTGGAAATTGAAATTCGCGCTTGTTCGCAATGAATGTCTGCGGAAAAATAGCTGCGATGGCGGGCGATCATGTGCGATTGCAGTTGAAGAAATTGAGCGAGAATAAATGCGAATGAGCATAGACTGGCGATTATTGCTGATAGCTGAGTTCCTCTACAGAAGTCAAAATATATTGGTTTGAGGTAGCGTCAAGAGTGAATTTTAATTCTGTAATCCAATTATGCGTTCAATGCTAAATACTACTACAATGCTTTTTAACAAGTAGTGTAAATTGATATCATTATTGACTACAGAATCTAAAAGCAATTGTCAGGAAGCGATAATTTCGGACAAATTGTAGCATTATCAACCGATATTTTTATAGCGACATTCTCGCTTATATTTTTCGCCGGGTTGGCATATAATAGTTGGTGCCAGCGAGTGTGTGTGCCAAATGGTGTGTACTGTGGACAACAAGGGTGAAGAGTCGAAGACATACGAAGAAGAAACACGAGTATGCCTTTTTGTGACAGCAGAGGGTCTTTGACCGAGAGGACGGGAGGGCGGAGAAGTAAATGGGAGTAAAGGAGAAGAGTATGAGCAGGGGTGAGAGAAAGCAGTCAAGAAATTGGTAATGCCGCATCTACTCTACCTAATATACTTACTATATGCGTCCTGTTATGGTATTTGCGGTTAATCAAACAAACAACATGATCACACAGCAGCAGGGATCTGGAGTGGCATAATTTCGTCAGCTCCGCTCCACGAGTCCTCTGGAGAGGCTGCGCTCCATTTTCAGCTTTCATACCCACTCCGCTCCAAGACAGTAGTCATTTCCTCTCTGCTCTCCTCCATAATTATAAATGCATCTAGGCACTGATTCTCTCATTTAGTACCAGTAATTGTTTTAATTACAGTAATTAAATGATTTGTTCACGCATCAAACATTTCTTGATTTTTTAAAGATGACATAAATGACATCAATTATGACATAAATTATAATTAAATTTTTGTAAATCATAAGTGACTTATGCTAATTATCCTACCAGTAAATCAAAAGTGTGAAATAAAAAGTAGTAGAAATGATTGAACTTTTGATTCCATGATTAATCAGCATGATAGTTCAGTATTATCATATACCAGTCGTGTTGCGAATGTCATCTACACCTATTATTAGATCTGTGGTTTTCCTATGACTTTTACTGGATGTCGCTTTGTCATTCATCTACTAATCATCCGATGTTGATCGTTAAGCTCCATGAATGTTCATCCCGTAGAGTAGACGAAAAAAGTGCGTCACTCTTTATCTATTCTGTTGCAATATGATGAATAAAGAGATAACGACTTTCATCAACCATACGCGTAACAGATTACAAGATTTCTTGATACCTTCGATCTAATGAAGACTAAAGAAATCAGGTAGTAACAAGAGTAGTATAACCTTAATTTGACTTAGTAGGCTATAAGGCGCTACTTTGTTTGCAGGCGAATGTCCTCATGTATTCGCGAATTTATGCATGTTCTGATCAGTTCCGCTCCAGCCTAATCTCCACTCCGCTTTCGACGCTCAACCTCTCCACTCCGCTCCGATTTACTTCCCGCTCCAGCTCCCTGTAGCAGATTACATGATATCTGCGAACGTAGGATCATACTCTAAAAGATGTTGTCACTCGGTCACGACGATCAGTGATCCGATGAGATCAAAGATTACTCAAGATATTCGATATAGAAACGAATCATTTCGTTCTCAATAACCATTTACCCTCATCAGATTCACTTCCTTAAGCGAGTTGTTCACTTATATGGAGTCATTGATTTTAGAAGGTAATTAATTTATGAGTAGCCCGGCGGAGCGCTGAGCACAACCTTATAAATTCTTCGAAATTGGAGCGCGGAGCGCACTTTAGGTCACCCAAAGCTGAGCGCCGCGGGCAAAAATTTTGCCGGAGCGCGTCCACTAGACCAGGCAATCTATAGCGAATTACACTGCAACCTGCGACAATTTGCAATAGTTTCAAGAGTGGGATTATCTGGTATAGAAAAAATCCCTTATCAACACATCAAAAATCTAGGAAAATCTAGTTAGTGGAGCACCTTGAACTTTCAACTTGAAGTCACCAGTCTTTTCGAAATATCAATACATCACGCTTACTCCATGAAATCGCAGATATACTCGTAGATCTGCGGCATCTGCAACATCTAATCAAAATGAAGCGCTGTAGCTTTGTCTCACTAACTGCGTTTACCTTCCACATGGCTCTCACCAATATCAGTTATGTTTACTGAATTATGCCCTTTCCAAGCGTTTAGATTTCTCAGTCACTAGTTCAACAATATTTGTAAAAACGGATGCAGATTTCTACAAGTTAAGACACAAATCTGAGAGTTTTTCCATGAATAAACGATTACTTTCTGCAACCACCGTCTTGTGAAAACGCATAGCTGTTCACGTCGCCAGGTCGGAAACTCGTCTGCTCACTTGGTTTATAGCCTAGATAGCTTTCCTAGATACATATGAAGGGCGCAAATTGATAAAGATTTGTATCATGATCCTAAAAATTTTCATTTTTTCCATCAATAAGCGAAGCTATTTTCCAAATACTCTCTTGTGACTATGCATAGAAATTCAAGCATCTCTATCAAAAACACGTTTACGCACACTTATCATCTTGTACACATTCTAAAGTACCCATAGATGTAAATTGATGGAACTTTCTCAATGGCAAAGTAAAAATCTGTGTATATTTCTAACACCAAAACATTCTCTTTGGAATACTCTCTCATGAAAACGCATAGAATTTCAAGTCTCTAGATGAAAGGCAAGTCTACACATGCCATAATCCTGTATGTATGCTTCAGCCTACTGTTGTAGAAGCCGTAATTTGATTTAAAGACGACCATTCTGTGCTATTGTATGCATTTTCGTATTGAAGTAATTATGTAATGGATGTTACAGTGATAGAAACACACTCAGATTTTTCCCTTGCCAAAGGCAAATATAATAAGTGCTTAACATCGACCAAGAGAAGGCGGTGGACACCGAAGGCCCTGTCAGATTGTGACATACACTGTAACTTACTGTTTCTTTGGCCATTAAATTTATAGAGAGAATTAGCTTTTGTTCCGCTTTTGGACAAACTTGAAGATGTCCAACCTCTCTCGCCGCTTGGTCAACTACGTCAATTTATTTCTCACTTGTCTAGCAACCTGCATGGCCCTCTTAGCATTAATACAAGCTCAAATTCTATTGTTCATAGAAGTCATCCGATCTGTCTTGCTCAATGCCTTCCCGCTGCTCTTCAACCATCCTTTCGGAAACTGGGTCGAAATTGGTAGGAGAATGTAGTTACGAGTTTTTCACCCTTTTACTAAGATTGCTCGCTATGGTATCCCACGCTAGCCCGATTGGTGAAAGATCAGGAGAGCGTGAGAAGGCCAGGAGAGTTATTCAATTACTGACCTGATATCACCTGTCTGATGTGCTCTGTGCAGCTGTACATAGTCATCTTGGATGATGAGATTCTTCTTCACACTAGCGCACCCACCAATTCCTAGCAGCTAGCAAACATGCGATACATTCAATTCTTTACAAACGCCTACGTCCATATCATTCCAATAGCCGCACATTTTGAAGATTTATCTTCGTTCTTTATCATTCCGTTACGACTTCTGTCAAAAAGACAGGAATCTTGCAATTATGGGATGTTTAAACTTATCCAAACGTTGATTCGGTGTGAAAGAATGAACAATATCTTCATATGACTATAGAGAGGTCACATATAAATTTGTTAAGGAGTATGATCGACTTAGAAATTTAGCAGCTGCCATTGATTAGTAGGCAATGATAAATGTTAAGTTTTTTCTGTCATAATTAATATATTCGTATATAATTAATATATGCATGTATAGTATTCGTATGATCCTCGTAATTAAATGTGCCGGTATTTACTTAAACCACAGTATAGGACGAGTCAAGCGCAAAGTGTCACGCGGGTCAGCTTACTGATTCGCAAACCCGCCGGATACCATCAGATGAGGGTGACCTGTTATCGTATCTGGTATGAACAATTTTAAGTGAAATTAATAAATCAAAGTTCTGCATTCCAATGAAAAAAGTCATTGCGCTCAACTTTGAATTGAGTCTTTAGCTTTTTAAAAATATTTGAGCCTGATAGAAACTTGAAAATGATTTCTTCTTACACAAGTGGTAGCTAAATAGATATAATTGGACCATGTCGGTTCAGTAAATATAAGTCATAGAAATATTCAAAGTTATATATAAAGTAAACTATTTGACGACATTTGTGAAAAAAATGCTACAGAAAATGTGAAAATGCTACTCTTTATACAGGAAATAGCGTTCTATCTCTTACTAAGAAGAGAAATATCATTGTATCATTTCGCTTACTAGCATATTTACTATTGCTCTGTCATTTGACCATATGGATGGTATTGGCGAATGGAGCTTCCATCAAGTGCAGACAGTGAAAAATTGAATTCTAAAGTAGGCCTGCTAATTGATAATTTATAATGAGTTTCCTGCTTATCGTTAAATAGAAAATTTCAAAATTTGTAAGACAGAAAAAAAGACCGAGAAGTACAAATAAAATTTTGCCTAGAAAGACAGGCACTTTCCTGAAAAAGTTGTATTAATTCAAAATGCAACACCAGTATTTATCAAATTTCATGAAAATTATGAAAGGTTTTGACTGCCATTGTTGGCAGATTGACTTTCAATGACAACAAATATATATAATAGCGCTGGAAGCAGAGAAGTCGTGGTCTAAGTGGTAAAGTGGCTACGGCTGGCCTAGCGATCTTTTTGCCCACAAATCATCCACAAATAAAATCCATAATCTAAGACAAGTGGAAGTAGATTTTAAAGCATTCAGATATGCTTTGAAGCACTAGAAAATCGTGAGAAAGATCTAAATTTGTTAAATGACTTGATTTTAAATGTTCGCTTTTGGGAAGAGTTACTGAATACGATTTGATAACACTTTATGACGTTTGATCTACATTTCTAGGTTACAGTTCAGTACTGTATGAGAACATCGAGCAGAGGGACTTCTATGTTGAAAATGTGCAAAAGGTGAAAATTATACTATATATTCACAAACTTGTCAAGATGAAATAAACCACTCAAGCACAGTCTTAAGAAGCAGGGCATGCTACCGTCTAAGCGTCATATTTCACTTTCACTCTTTGTTTCCAAGATTGAGGTAATTACAAATACCACTTTGGCAGGAAAATGCTTTGATAACCACTTAATTTTAATTTAATTTCTATCCATTGTTGTCTTTCCTTTTGACATTCTGAAGATCGTGATGCATAAGTAGATGTCTCTCAGTGGAGTCAATTATACGAGTAACTTCTCTGTCCAATAATTTGATATGAGGAAGATTCCATCCATCTTCGTGACGCTGAAAATAAAAATTGAATGTAAATCAACCTACATGCAATGAATAGATGAGATAATGTAATCCAAAATCAACAAGCATTTAATTTTTTTCTTGAAACTGCATCAAAGAATAATTGTTTTCAGTTTGAGTCATTGAATCCTAAACTATCAATCAACTTTGACATCCGAAATTAGCACATTTCTCGGGTATTCATTAAATGCAATATTTAAAAATTCACTAAATGTATTATTAATTGTGTATCATAAATGTAATCCAGGTGTAACTGCATGAATAATAAAGGGAGTTTGTTGATGTTGACGGATATAAACTAGGTCTGTTTGTGATTTATCATGTCAAAAATACAAGCATTGGAAACATTTAATAGTTGTCAGGAATTGCCTCTTGTCAGTCATAATGGGATAAATGGACACTCAATTATAGCGATTCTCATTTAATTGATTGATGTTTTTGTTATTCTGGTACCGAGGAAACCTTCATTCGATAGGCCTGACCACTCATCCTAAAGCAAATGGTTTGACTGAACATTTTGCATAATTACAATGCGAGAAATATCACGGCATCACTAATAATCACCTCAAATGTCAACACCCACCCAGTATTTCATTAAAACTCCGCACTGTTTCGCTACGCTACAAAGAATATAATCCACTTCTTAAATTCAGCATTTTTCAGCAGTACACTGTAAACCGTACGCTACTAAACGGATGAGATGTTTGCTACCAAATGCTTTATTGCTTTTCATTTGGTAGCATTTTGTGCTGTTTGGCAGCAAAGCTAACAGACCTGCATGTTGCCTAACTCTTTCTTCTACAGTCGCATAAGCATTATAAGCAGTCGCACAAGTATAAAGCATATATGTAGATCAAATAATTTTCATAATATTGTATCATGAATAATAGCACATTTCTACCAGTAGAAGAGTTGAAATCAATGCTATCGATAATTGTTTATCCGATTGCCATCTGAATTCTCCATGATTGATTTCAATTTAGTCTCATTTCAAGTCTTGCTTTGCTGATGCCATGTGGTTGATAATGCGGATGTGTTCAGGCTCTGCGGTGGATTCCTCTCTGCCCGAGAAAAAATGATTGTTCTCTTTTGAAATTGTCACAAAATATATGTACATTGACTTTGGCAATTTTCAATGCTTTGCCATGATTTACGTGGTGATTTTCAAAGTTTGTATTGCATAGGTCACAAATGCCGCAAATTCTGCCAAGTTGAGCAGTCGGGAGAAAATCCATAACATTTTCTTACTTGTCCCTATCCTACCCAATGCAAAACCATGTTAGCAAATTAGGGATGGGACAGTCTTCAACCACTTACATCTTTCACCAGGTTAGAACTAGAACCTCCAGTGAGAGCGGTGATGCCTCTCGAGGCAAACAAACTTGAATCCTTTAGCTACATTCTGCACTTCCGCACCGAAGCGTCACCCACAACCAATTGGAAAATCCTACCACCTTTAGCAGTCTGCGCGCAGTTCTATATGCAATAGCACATGTGCTGTATGATGCTCGCAATCTCACTTACAGTGTTATAATGCACCAAGATTTCCTTCATAGCAATATTTAATTTAACGTCCATGGATTGCAAACACAAGGAGGATGTAGTCACTTTTAAACGTCAATCATGTAGCTACTTGTGAAGTCGAATACAATTCAACACAATAAAATACTTTCAAAAAATTTCGTGAACTTGTCATTTCTGGTGTTTAATACGATCACTTGTATGGCACAGAGATAAATAGATCTACTGATATATACTCAGTGACAAAAAGAATGAAACAAGTCCTGACATGAATACTTATGACTTAAACTTGGTTGTACTGTACGTTTGTTTGTTGTTTGCAAAAGGAGAACTCGAATGCTTTACTCAAAAACATTTGATTTGATACTCATGATTTTATCAACTGAAGTTAGAAACGGGTGTGACCACCGCGAGCATCCAAACAGGCATCGATGCGTGAGGGCATGGATGAGCACAGTCGCTGGATGAATGCCAGGTCTAAGAGGTCCCACTTCTCGATCAGTCTGTCGGCCAACATCTTCAAAGACACTGGTGGGTGGTTGTACCTCTCCCTCACTCTGCGACCAAGTTCATCCCAGCAGTGCTCGACGGGGGGAGAGGTCGGGAGAACGTGAGGGCCATTCCAAGGTTGGGATTCCACTGCTTGCTATCCTGTTAGAGACCACTGAAGCGCGATGGGGCCTTGCGTTGTCATCCTGAAAAATCAATTGATTCGATGTCACTGCTGGAAACCACGACCGGTGTCACGATCTCGTCGGCATATCGCTGTCCTGTCAATGTTCCTTTCACTACGATTGCTGGTGTTTTTCCATTGTGCCAGATACCTGCCCAAACCATGACACTACCGCCGCCGTACCGGTCGTGTTCTTTGACGCAACATGGAGCAAATCGTTCACTTGGCAAGCGATGAACACGGATCCGACCATCGTTGAAATCGAGAGTAAACCTCGATTCATCAGTCCAGAGCACACGTTCCCACTGACTGTCACTCCACGACTGATGACCTTGACACCACGTCACTCGTCTCCTTCGATGTTCCAGGCTCAGCGGAATTCTCACAGCGGGTCGTCGAGACTGTATACCAGCTTCTCGCAATCTTCGATATGCAGTTCGAACGCTACAGGCAACGTTCCCAGCAACCTTCCAGTACACAATTAGCTTCGGGACGGACACAAATCTCTTTCTTTTAGCAGCTAAAACTAAGCGTGCATCTGTCCGCTTGGATGATACCCTTAGTCCTCCTGATCCGTTCTTCTTTTCCACATTTCCTTCTGCTTTCCAACGACATCACCACCTCCATACAACGACCCTTGAAATTTTCAATTCTTTCGCAACAGTTGTAGAACTTTGCCCACAACGCATCAACCCCATTGCCATTCCTCTGGTAAAGTTATCGTGCGCCATTTCATAAGTCAAATCTGGTCAGCAGGAGGTGGTGATTCTGTTCAACTTCTAGCTGTTACTGTGATCAATATCAAATTTTGAAATTTGATGGTCTATATCATTTCCCTTATCATGTGGAGTTCAATGGTGATACATAGAAAGCGAGATATCATCTGAAACCATAGAAAAAAATGAAACAAACTTCCATTCAAGTCAATGATAGTTGGTTTCATTATTTATGTCAGTGAGTATATGTATGTACATAATTTGTTCTTAGTATTAAGGGCAATAATAAATTTACAGTAAGTATAATAACTTATCAATTCAATATTTGAATTAAAAAGGTCACAGTAAAGTTTGTCTTTCCAGAAGTATGAATCCATTGCAAGTCCTCAAATGCTGCCAAAGTAGCTCTACCAACACGCATAATTGATTTTGGATTATATAGGGTTGCTGAAAAAGTTTTGACCAATAGAAATTTGATGAACTTCAAACAACAAAGCTAAACAAGCGAAAAGTAGTCGTATCAGGTAAATATGACGGTTTTGGAATTGCATTTATATAGGTATAATGTGGACTTCATTTGTGCTAGAGTCAAATTTCTATCGGTCAAAACTATTTCAGCAAACCTCTATATACAGGAAGACTCAAGTCAACATGGTTCTCATACAAAACGGTTTCAAATGGTCTTGATAAAAATGTCTCAGAGACAGCTCCGAAAAAAATTTAAGCAACATGAACTTTCTCAGAAACATTTGAATTTCACGATTTTAAGAAAATTTTAGTCAAAAAATCAATAGCCTCCGACAATTTGAAAGTAGGCCCATTTAGGCCCTCAGTATGCAAGGACATTTGTACTTTAAAATAGCTATTTGACTGCAAACTACATATTCCCACTAAAAATGTAGCCAATATGAGAATCGTTTTCACTGATTTTAGATTTTGAAATAATTCGCAACTTGGAGGTGGATATAGGTCGAAAATTTTGCTTGATGCCAGGTTCAACTCAAGTTATACAGGTTTTTCCGTTTGTTAATATAGATCTGTCAGTTATCAACGGCGTTGTGCATTATTTAACGTCATTTTGCAATAATTAGCAACTTTTCGCATTGAATAGCTGCAAGTCTCTGTTCATCATCGGCAATATCGCTCATTAGTAGAAATCTGTCAAATGAACATCGAAATTTGTAAATAAATAGCGAATGTACCTCGATAGGGTGCAATATGCCGTTTATCATCGAGAAATGTCGAACGATGGCGCTGATCAATGACAAAATAATAAATCAAATCTCAGCAAATAAATGAGAAATACCGTTAGCTTATAAGCTTTAACGTTAATCAACGACAGATTCATATTAACAAACGGAAAAACCTGTTGATTAGTGCAACAACTAGGATAAAACAGAAAGACATAGAAATACGAAGTGCTAAATTGTAAACAAAATTTTATCAACAACAAAACTCAAGCAGCATGACAAGCAAGTAGTAAGCAAGTGACAAACACCAGATAGCGCAAGATGGCGGCCGTTTCCCACCCTACCCCCCTACCCCTACCCCCCTCCTCTCTTCCTCCTCCTCCCTGTCCTGGGGTGTTGTGCCGCCCGGGTGGGCTTGGGTGCCGGCCTGGTGGACGTGGTGTGCCGGCCTGGTGGACGTGGTGTCCATCGTCTTCCTCGTCAAAAATGGTCTCAACAAGTTTTTCCACCCCAGGGGGGGGGGTAGGGTGGGAGGAAATCCAAAGTGTCGAATTTCGATGCGCCAGTGCTACCATCGTCTTTCTCGTCAAAAGTTAGGTCGACAAGTTTTTCCCACCCTACCCCTACCCCCCTACCCCTACCCCTACCCCCCCGGGAGAGCTAGCTGCTATCTCGGCTTCTAGTGGACGGATTTTGTTCGTTCGGGTTGCATTCGAAAGAGGATGAAAAACTAACCTATGACATTTTTTGGCGCGAGTCAATCCGATCAGCCGTTCAAAAGTTAGAGCGGTTACAAGATTTTAGGAAAGGTTGAAAAAATCCTAAGTGTCAGAGTGACTGTGTACGGTAAAAATGAAAAAATTTTTCCAAAGTGTCGAATTTCGATGCGCCAGTGCTACCATCGTCTTTCTCGTCAAAAGTTAGGTCGACAAGTTTTTCCCACCCTACCCCTACCCCTACCCCCCCGGGAGAGCTAGCTGCTATCTCGGCTTCTAGTGGACGGATTTTGTTCGTTCGGGTTGCATTCGAAAGAGGATGAAAAACTAACCTATGACATTTTTTGGCGCGAGTCAATCCGATCAGCCGTTCAAAAGTTAGAGCGGTTACAAGATTTTAGGAAAGTTTGAAAAAATCCTAAGTGTCAGAGTGACTGTGTACGGTTAAAATGAAAAATTTTTCCAAAGTGTCGAATTTCGATGCGCCAGTGCTACCATCGTCTTTCTCGTCAAAAGTTAGGTCGACAAGTTTTTCCCACCCTACCCCCCCTACCCCCCTACCCCTACCCCTACCCCCCCGGGAGAGCTAGCTGCTATCTCGGCTTCTAGTGGACGGATTTTGTTCGTTCGGGTTGCATTCGAAAGAGGATGAAAAACTAACCTATGACATTTTTTGGCGCGAGTCAATCCGATCAGCCGTTCAAAAGTTAGAGCGGTTACAAGATTTTAGGAAAGGTTGAAAAAATCCTAAGTGTCAGAGTGACTGTGTACGGTAAAAATGAAAAATTTTTTCCAAAGTGTCGAATTTCGATGCGCCAGTGCTACCATCGTCTTTCTCGTCAAAAGTTTGGTCGACAAGTTTTTCCCACCCTACCCCTACCCCCCCCGGGAGAGCTAGCTGCTATCTCGGCTTCTAGTGGACGGATTTTGTTCGTTCGGGTTGCATTCGAAAGAGGATGAAAAACTAACCTATGACATTTTTTGGCGCGAGTCAATCCGATCAGCCGTTCAAAAGTTAGAGCGGTTACAAGATTTTAGGAAAGGTTGAAAAAAACCTAAGTGTCAGAGTGACTGTGTACGGTAAAAATGAAAAATTTTTTCCAAAGTGTCGAATTTCGATGCGCCAGCGCTACCATCGTCTTTCTCGTCAAAAGTTAGGTCGACAAGTTTTTCCCACCCTACCCCTACCCCCCTACCCCTACCCCCCCCGGGAGAGCTAGCTGCTATCTCGGCTTCTAGTGGACGGATTTTGTTCGTTCGGGTTGCATTCGAAAGAGGATGAAAAACTAACCTATGACATTTTTTGGCGCGAGTCAATCCGATCAGCCGTTCAAAAGTTAGAGCGGTTACAAGATTTTAGGAAAGGTTGAAAAAATCCTAAGTGTCAGAGTGACTGTGTACGGTAAAAATGAAAATTTTTTTCCAAAGTGTCGAATTTCGATGCGCCAGTGCTACCATCGTCTTTCTCGTCAAAAGTTAGGTCGACAAGTTTTTCCCACCCTACCCCCCCCCTACCCCTACCCCCCCTCGGGAGAGCTAGCTTCGATTTTGGCTTCTAGTGGACGGATTTTGTCGTGCCATAGCTCGTTTGAAAGCTAAGAGTGAGACAAATTCACTGAAAAGATCGGCTTGTTCCTATCTGTCTTCGTTTAGATGTGAGACGCCATTTAAGATTTTGGGACATTGGCGAAAAACGACAGAGTTAGAATTTGGGACGTTTTGGGCTGTAGCGCCAAAACCAAGCATCGGATTGGAAAACGGATTTCAGATTTAGAATCAGCTTGATGTTATTGTCCAATGAGGATCATCATCCAATGAGAATCAATCATTTCTATATAAATAGCGAGCCTTCCACAGTGAGAATCATTCCATCGTTGAATCACACGAGTGACGGACGCACATTTTCTCTCTCTCTAGTTCCCTATTCTATTATCCAACTAAAATGGTAAGTCGATACTTTCCTCCCTCTCCTCCCTTGAACGTAAACTTAATACAATCTTTTTCATTTTCAGGCATCTACTCCATCTGCTACACTAGTAGGACAAAATGGCGGTCAAACGTTACAAGGTTCGCTACGATCAGATCATCTACAACTGAGGCCAGTCGAAGAAACAACCAAGGTACATAATCCTACACCGCTACAGCGTAAATTTAAACAAGTCTTGCGTTATGACGATCATAGCGTAGTACTCCAAACGGGAATGCTCCCTTCCACGGATGTCAAGATAATGCGCAATCAGTATGGGGACTACATACTGATCCCCGTGAGTCCGTACATTCGCCACCAACTTGATATTATTGAGGAGTACGTGACATTAAATATGGACATTCCTACTCCTCTTGCTCAAGAGTGGAAGGCGAGAGATGACAAGGATACTCCCTATAGAAAGATTTGGGATGGTAATCACATTTGCCTACCAGTTTCACATTGGTGTACTTACTATAAGAAGGATGGAGATCATTCAATACCCATCAGATGTGATGAGCTCGAGAAGGTACTTGGGATATCCTTTTCAAAGTGAATGGGCTATATTAGGGTCGGCACAAGGATAATAAAATAGCCTCTCTCTCCATGCATATGGAATCCATCCTATATATTCCAAAACCACCCAACGTGGATGACATAATTGATCAAATCCTTAACAGCAGTGGTACGAAGCGCAAGTCGGAGAAGAATGCTGCATCAAAACGCAAATCAAAGAAGGAGAATTACTAGTCCTTTCCTAACTCTACCCTATGACAATTCGCTTATGTGCTTTGAGTGTCGTAGACGTGGTCTTATTAGATACATTTTACTTCTTCGTTGCCATCATATCATTTGCGTATTTTGTCGTGAAAAGCATCGATGTAATTCTTCATTTGTAATATCTTATAGATCGTTTCCTTAGATGTGTAAATTTCCGTTTTAGGCTTCTATCATCATTTTTATGGATTGTGAGGGTGAACCTGTACAGAGCTCAGTGCTATTGCTATGAACAAATTGGACATATCAGATTGTCAGTGTCTATCATCAACATGCAACTGCAATCCCAATGTTGATCAATGGGCGAGAAAACACATTCATGGACTTAATCTGAAATATTTGCAGGACTATGGCTTTTCTTGTGAGAGTGCTCTTCTTATTGACTTTAAACGATGGTTAGCTACTTTCAATGTTATACGTATCTTTTGTAATAATCCTGGTAAGGAGAGGAAAGTATTTCCCAATCTAATCATTGATGATATTTTGCTCCCGCCTTGGGATAGTAGAGTGAATCAACACTACCATGAAGTCACGAAACGTTTTAAGGATTTGTGTGTTACTATTTTGTCTGTTCGTTGTAGTAGCTACGTTCATAACCAATGCTTCTTTCCTCCTTACCTCAACACTGCCAAAGTCCTGTATGGTTATCATTGCTCGCTGTATGATAGTTACCAGCTGTATCTATTTTATCTCTTTCAAACCATTGATTTATAATGCATGCTTGTTACCGTTATTCAATAAATGTTACTATGAGAAGAGTTGTTGTTTTCATGCAATGGATGGGTTAGATAAAGGGCGATCATGTCTTTTCTCAAACGACTGCGGAACATTACATTTTCATAGGCAAAGTTTAAAAGGAGCTGTTCAAGATTATGTGATAAATTTTCATAAAGATGAGACCGACATCGAAGCAGTGGTCGATGATGCTAGCACTCTATTTCTAGAGTTAATGAATACATTCTCTGATAGCATTATCATGGCGCGATTAGTTGCGAAAATTAAGTTTAGTCATTTTGGAAAGGAAGAGGTGGAAAGTCGCTCTTTCCATTTTGCTTCTTATTCAATGGAAGTGGTAGATCACCCCCAAGAATTTTTTAAAAGACATATGATAAAAATTGCTGAACGTCTTAACGCATTTAACCATCATGGTAGCAGTCTAGTGATTGAAGCGATTTCAGATATTCACATTCAACTTTCCATAAAGAAAAATTGAAAATGCAGTGGTACTTGATTGTAGCACAACTGGTTTTCGAGCTATGTCTGCTCACTCTCGAAGTATATTCCTTCTGTACATGCGTCTAATATTTAGAAAAGGCTAGCAAATTCATATCTTCAAAAAGACTTGCTATAGACATCAGTAACGGTGAAACTATGTGTTGCGATGTATGTAAGCGAAAGGATGGAAATGAAAAGCGCATCTTCAAGAGATGTAAGCATGCTTTTTGTCAGCGATGTTTCATACGTAATTGCATTCAACTTTGCCAATGTAACCACTGTGATATTGCTCATTTCGAGTGTCACTTATGTCGCAATAGTTAGTACCTATGCAAATGTGGTAAAGATAGGTTTTAGCAAAGACTAACACGGAAAATGGCGAAACGTAAAATGACGAAACGTAAAAGTCAAAAGTCTTCAAAGTTTTCTTCAGCCATTCAAGCTCTCCGACGAATGAAAGCAAATCAGCGATACAATGCTATACGACATGCTAACGATAAATTCATTTGTGAAATTATTTCTCATGTGAGGAAGTTGAGGACGAAGAAATTAGCGCCAAAACAACGAAAGTTACTTAAGCGATATGCTACGAAATTGCGTTTCATCTCCAATCCTAAAGTCACCCTTCAAAGAAAGAGGAAAACTCTAACACAAAAGGGCGGTTTCCTTTCAGCAATACTTCCAATGATAGCTCCTGCCGTGGGCAAACTATTGGGTAATATCTTTGGCTCTAAGCGTTAATTATGCAAATGTTGAATCTCAAAGTAATAAAATGGATTTCAGACTTCAATGTGATAAAGTTCTGACTGTATCAGGTCCATCTCATGCAGGTAAAACTGTTTTCACGCTGAATTTATTGGATAAAAGAAGGGAGTTGTTTAAGGAAGCTATCAATCGAGTGATTTGGTGTTATGGTATTTATCAACCGTCGCTGTTTCAGGAATTGCAAAGTCGCAACTTTATTCGACATGAAGGAATTATTCCAGTGGATAAACTTCAGTCTAATGATGTTGTTGTATTGGATGATTTATTAAAAGAAAGTAAGAATTCAAAAGACGTTACAGATATGTTCACTCGCGCAGCACATCATAAAAGGTGCTTTATCATCTATATCACACAAAATTTGTTTCCTGATGGAAAAGAAGCTCGTACACGAAACCTGAATACACACTATTATGCTATTTTCAAGAATCCGCGAGATAAAAGTCAATTTGAAATTTTAGCGCGACAAGTTGCACCCAGAGGATCAAAAGCCTTAATTGAAAATTTTCAAGCAGCTACTGAAAGACCATACGGTTACTTATTCATTGACTTTACGCAAGAGTGTCCGGAAGAATTTAGATTTCGAAGTGATATTTTGAAAACTCCCATGATTATCTACAAACTATGAGTTCTTATTCTCGCATGATTGTTATTCCTCAGGATGAATATGTACATTTGACAGCCATGCAGCAAGTAAAGCAACCTCTTGCAAATCAAATGTATAGGAAAGAAATAGATTATCAGCAAAATGTTCACATCAAAGATCCACATCGTGCTGTATTATTACAATCGGAAACTGTTGAGCAATTGAAAAACTTGAAGAATAAGATGCGTGACTCTGTATCGACTGCTACACCTTTAGCATCTCGCGCACATGCCATATCTCTTTTCAACAGTATTGAACCCCATCTCAATGTAAATGATAGAGGAGAAATCATTACAGATGAAAATAAAGTGATTGATGCTTCACGTTATGAAGACTTGATTCAGTATGCGACACGTAGAAAGCGCCGTCAGGGCTATGTTCCACCTGGTTGGTCATACTTTCTTAAACTATTGAAAAAGCATAATGTACCAAAATTTGCTTTAAATAATGAGACATTGAAAGAACTTGATTCAACAGTGGCTACTACTCCAATGCTTCAGGCGATGAAAATGCCAACAAATTGGTTTAAGACGTCACCTGCTACATCCCCTCCCACACACACTAAGCAAACAAGAGGAAGAACTCGACGTAGATCTACATCGCCACTAAAACTAGTAAAAGGAAAACGTAAAACAGCTCCTCCTAGGAAATACATGTTCTCAGACTATTAATATGAAGCAGATGTGTTGCTTGCCATGTAATGACCGCCAGAGGTGAATGTCGTTGTCACTTGCACTTGCTGCCGCCAGCTCCTCACAATGAAACCCCTAAGCAATGTGAACACGATCGCAAAACCGCTAAAGCTAAATGCTGCAGTTGTTGTAAATGTAGAAAAGCAAGAAAGCAAAAAGATGAGAAGGAGGAAAAAGAGTCAGCCGTCATCGACTGAACGTTTGAAGTCAATCTATTATGATGTAAAACATCCGGCAGGATTTGCATCTATCAAGAAATTATCAAAAGCGAGTGGTCTTCCACAATCACAAGTGAAACGATGTTTAAAGGGTCAGGCTACCTATACACTCCACAAACAAGCGAAAAAGAAGTACCGCACCCGCCATTATATTGTTCATGACATCGATGAACAGTGGCAAGCAGATTTGTGCGATGTCGCCTCCATTTCAAAACATAACTCGGGCAATAATTTTATTTTAACCGTCATTGATATTTTCTCGCGTTATGCGTGGGCTCAACCTTAAAAACTAAAGAAGGGAAAGGAGTAGCAAAAGCATTCCAAACAATTTTTCGAGAAGGTCGCATTCCAAAAAGAATTCAGAGTGATCAAGGAAAAGAGTTTGAAAATCAGCATGTGAGAAGATTATTTGAGAGGCATGACATTGAGTTGTTTAGTGTAAAGAGTGCTTATAAAGCTGCACTCGTTGAACGTTTTAATCGCACATTAAAAAAATCGCTTGTGGCGACATTTTACTGCCAACTTGACACAAAATTGGACAAAGGTTCTACAAGATACACTCCATGCCTACAATCACTCTATCCATCGTTCTATTGGACTCAGACCAGTAGATGCAAATGCTGACAATGTAGATAAAGTGCGCGAATCATTCCAACGTAAACGAACTCATGTGAAAAGTGATGTGAAAATTGGTGATAAAGTTCGTATCTCAAAAGTGAAAAGTGTTTTTGCTAAAGGGGACCTCCCGAATTGGACAGAGGAGGTATTTACAGTATCAAGGATTAATCAAAAAGACTCTCCGACCACCTACAAGTTGAAAGATTACGATAATGAAGAAATTGAGGGTAGCTTTTACCGCGATGAGATTGAGGTAGTCACTGAAAGTGAAACATATTTGGTAGAGAAAATCATTCGATGTAAAAAAACGGCAAGGTGAAGAATGATGTCTTGTTAAATGGACTGGTTATCCTTCAAGTATGAACTCTTGGATGCGTCGTGCCGACATCTTTCATCTAAGTGATCGACAGTGATTCATGCAAAGTTGTAACTAACAATGTTTAGGGTTTGAGCTATGAATTCCAACTGCTTCATTTTAATTCACGACCCTCCTATGTAAGAGTGGTGGAGACAAATTTTTTTTTACAAAAAAAAACCCAAATTTTTTTTGTTTTCGGCGCTCGCCGCCAACGTGGAGGTAGCATACTTGGTGCACTGAAATCTGTTGAAGCACCTCTCATATCCAATGTCCGGTAGATCTTTAAAAACGAAATGTTT
>CAJQUW010013117.1:0-28694 GCA_907163375.1 Prostheceraeus crozeri
TTCATATTTCATTATCTATTCACATATATACAAAATCTACAATTTGGTTTTCATGAAACATTTTTTCAAATCACATATGATGGGAGGCACATCACTTATGTCTTTAATGCCGGTTATCACAATCTTTCCATTATGGAACACATGAACATGATACGGATGCCAGTTAGTCAATTGAGCTGCTGGAAATAACTCCACTTCATAAGTTAGATTATGTGATGATGTAACTTTATGGAAGTCATAGTGATAGTGCAATTCACATAACACGGTCATTGTCTTCACTTTCCAATCAGATAATGAATCACCTAATAAATGTTCCAAAGTAAAGTGTAGATATGAGAGATCACCCTCCATGACCCTTCCAATACATTGGATTGTTCCATTTGGAAAGAATAGGATAGTGAGAGATTTATCCTTCCTCTGAATCCTCCATGTTAGCATTGAGGGTCTTCCAAGATGTAAGCTCGTTGTCGGCTTCAATTTGCGTTTTATCAGTAGCCATTGCCTTCGGTTGGGTATATTCCTCTCGATCTCTTGTAGATTGAGTTTTGACTTTGCTTTTGTAGTTAACATCCGATTTACAACTACCAACCGTTTGATGTCCTCCATCTTTAATGAATGACGTTATCTGTGGTAGTATCTCCCTTGTAAAGGTTTCCCATGTGACGTCACTGAAACGAAAAAATCGATATTCAACATCTTCCCGTTTTGGTGAACAGACGTATAGTTTGATGAATCACACTTTATCCATACCTTGTCATCGAGAGGAATCTTGATCCGAGTCTTATGGTTGCCAATGAGATCAGCAAAGTCTTTCAGTGAAGGCAATGAGTCAATACTAATGCAAACGCCACGATGTTTTCGAACACTGTTTGCTATTGAATGACGAAATGCTATTCTTTTAGAATTTTCTATGTGAACGTTTTGAAATCAATTCAATTCAATTCAAATATGCACTATATTTAGAGTGGCACTATGCTACGAGGCTTCAAGGCCACTTTACAATTTACAATATAAGAAATAGAAATAAAAGAGATACAAAGGAGAGTCATTTATAAGTAAGATCGATAAGGTATTTCTTCACTTGTTTCTTGAAGGAACGCATATTGTCAATCGCTCGCAAGTTCTGGGGAAGTGAGTTCCAACTCCTCGCAGCAGCTACCGGAAATGATCTACCACCAAAAGTTGGGCATCGATAAGATGGGACCGCAATGCAGAATGAATCTGCAGACCGCAATCGGGATCTTCCAGGCATAGAGGAGACATCCACCAGGGAGCAGCTGAGATAATCAGGAGCACACTCTCGGCGACAACAGAAGGTCAGAACTGATAGTCTATAAGTAATACGTTGACGAATAGGCAGCCACTGTAATTCATTTAACAAAGGAGTTATTGACGAATAGCGGGAAGTGCCGTAAATCATACGGGCGGCTGCATTTAGCACAGATTGTAATCGCTTCACTTGTTGCTCAGGGATTCCATACATGACAGGAATGCAGTAATCCAACTTTGAGATGACCATGGAAGTAATCAATGTCAGGAGTAGATCACGTGGGATATAAGGGATAATACTGCGAATCTGGCGCATCATCCCAAAGCACGATGACACACATTTCGAGATATTTAGCTTGAATGAAAGTTCTGAGTCCAAGAATACTCCAAGACAGCGCACTGAATTTGATGGAAGGATATGAGAGGATCCTATTCTCAAAGGCGCTGTTGGGACAGAACGCCGACGTTTGCCTGAGTGACACCATAGAAATTCAGTTTTCTCTGTATTCAATAGGAGACGATTTGCACTGCACCATTGAACAACATCATCTAGACAACATGCCATCTCGGCAGCTAGATCGTCAGTCGCATTTGGCGAACACGCTCCATAAATCTGCACATCATCCGCGTAAATATGCAACTTGAAGTTATGATCACGAACAACATTGATAACTTCTACCATATACAAAACAAAAAGAAGCGGGCCCATCACTGAGCCTTGGGGCACACCCCAGTTCCACAGCTTGGAATCAGAAGTTGAAGCGCCTACACGAACAGACACTGGTCGATCACTCAAGAATGATTGTATCCATGAAATAACTAGACCAGAAAAACCAAAGGATAGTCTCAGGCGTTGTGTAAGAATTCCATGGTCAATTGAGTCAAACGCAGCGGTAAGGTCCAAAAAAGCCAAAAGACACAATTCACCATTATCCAATGACGAGAGAATATCCGTGGATAATTTCAGTATCGATGTTTCCGTTGAATGATATCTCCGATAAGCCGATTGCACGTCAGGAAACAAGTTGTTTGAGAACAAATAAGTTCGACACTGATTGGATATAATTCGCTCTATGACTTTAGAGAGGGTATTAAGTTTTGAAATTGGCCGGTACGATGCAGCTTGTGATGTATCCATTTTGTCATTTTTCAGTGTAGGTGTGATGACAGTGACTTTCCATAATTGTGGGAAGACTCCAGTAGAGAACGAAAGATTGTATAGATAAGTAATGAACGGAGCCACGATATCCAAACAGTCCTTCAAGAGGTTCACAGGTAGAGCATCACTGGTAGAGCTCTTGTTCGAAAGACCACGGAAAGCGTCGAATACATCTGCAATCGATACAGGGTCGAATCGTTCAAAGACAGAGTTTGGAGTCTGCGAAGTAATTCCTGGACAGATATTACCAGTCTGCTGCCTGATCATCGAGATCTTTTGATCATAATAATTGAGAAAATCACTTGCCTTTAAATCTGGCTTAGGTTTGGGACGACCACGACCCATGATACTATCGATGGACCGCCAGAGTTCTTTCGGTGACTTTAACTCGGATTTCAGCTTATCACACCAAAAAGATTGGCGTTTGGATTTGAGCATTTCTCTGTATGACTTGGTCACTTGCTTCCACTTAAAGAAAGCTTCAGAAACCAGCAAAGTATTTTGATCCGTGGATGGAAGAGATCGCTGCACTGATCGGAAACGACGTTCATGCTGTCGAACACTGCGCTTTGCTGCCCGACAGTCCTCATCGAACCATGGATCAGACAACCTTCGTCGAATATTGACCACCTTAAGAGGAGCCATTTGATCAACGATAGACTTGATGGTGGAGTCAAACAGAAGAGCGAGCTGATCAACATCACAATTAGTCCAATTAGCAGGGCCGCACAGCTTAGTCTCCATCAGTGACGCTCGTAGGTGAGAAACGTCAATCTGTCGCCATTTTCGGAAACGAATTTCCTCATACAAAGGAGCAGGCCTGTGAATTGGTAATGTCCAAGATAGTAGACTATGGTCAGAAATTCCAGGATCCGATATCTGAACATCGAGTGGCTGAGCGTCAGATCTTGAGAATACAACATCAAGCATGCCACCTCTATTATGAGTGGCATTATGAACTTGACATTCAAAGCCATATGATTGGAACAGATCAATTAACATCCGTGTATTACGATCATCTGATTTCTCCAAATGAACATTCAAGTCACCAGTCACCACAACTGAACAAGAGAAGGTGCTCAATTGATCCATCAATGATGATAACTCAGAGAAAAATCCAGATAATGAAACAGTGCGATAAATAACGAGAATGATGACAGTAAATGAATCACTCGTGATCTTCACACATACATTTTCAAAGGATTTCGTATCTACACCAATTTGTAGGCGTGTAAGTCGGACACCAGTGCTCACGACGGCCACTCCACCATGATTGACTGTCAGGATATACGGATTAGCACGAACTCCTGGTTGATGGACCACAGAAAACCCATGTTGTGCAAATTTCCGAATACAGATCGAATCGTCATCATGCCAGGTCTCTACCATCATGAATACATTTATACCACTATCACGCTGAAGTTGCAATACATCATCCACTTTGTGATGTAAGGATCGAACATTGAGCATACCAAAAGTAAGATATTTGCTCGGGGAAAAGATATGGCGATGAGTTCTTTGCAATGTTCTCAAAAATTGCTGTCGACGAGGTTCCAGATCATTTGACGACAAGGAATTCTTACTAGCATGGTTGTACAGGGTGACACAGCTAAAGGTTCAATTTACATTCTCCTCCTATTCATGTGAAACAAGCAATACGGTGTCACTATTGCCTGTAATGTGATCATTAGAATATAGCATTTTGTAATTCATAACTTTTCTTCTCGTTCGTGCTCTATATCTATGATTTTTCCTCATAGCTTTAGAACTATCAAAATTGATAATTTTTGACAATTATTATTTAAGTTCCATATTCTAAATGTTTATGAAAGTCAATAGAAAGCTCAATTATTATTTAAGTTCCACATTCTAAATGTTTATGAAAGTCAATAGAAAGCTCAAAATAACTTCAGAAATTGCAATTTTTTGAAAGATAAAAAATCAGCATTCACAATGTCCTCCTTCCTGTTCGATGACGACGTGAAGACGACGACGATAATCGTCGAAACTGTTTGATAACATTTCTGATGTCACCAGGTGGAAAGCACTTATGATTCGATGCTTCAAATCGGCGATGTCTTGTAACGGCCTCTCATAAACTTTGGATTTGATAAATCCCCAGAGAAAAAAGTCACACGGGGTTAGATCTGGAGATCGAGGTGGCCATGGCTTCGTTGGAGATCCGCGTCCCATCCAACGTTGTGGAAAATGCTGATCTAGCCAAGTGCGCACACAAAGACCCCAGTGAGGTGGAGCGCCATCATGCATGAAAACCATGGTCTTTTTCTCAGTTTTGCTCAGCGTTGGGTAGAATTCACTTTTCAGCATTTCAAGATAGCGATCGGAATTAATTGAATTATCAAAGAAAAAAGGGCCGAAGACTTTGGATGTGGATATTGCGGCCCATACGGTTGTCCTTTCTGAGTGTAAAGGCTGCTCATGATACCAATGCGGATTGTCAGTTGACCAATAACGGCAGTTGTGTCGATTTACCGACCCGTCAAGGATGAAGTGGGCTTCGTCAGAGAATGTTAAATGCATCAAGTGGCTGGAGGAAGAAATTCTGCGAAGCTCTTCAGAAGCGAAGTTCAACCGACACGTCCTGTCTTCTCACTCAGTGACTGAACAATTTCCATTTTATAGGGATGAAATCCCATGTTTTTCAAACATCGCCTGACGGATTCGCGGCTCACATCTAATTGTGAAGATGCGCGTCTTAAACTGGCATGAGGCTCAGATTCAAAAAGATTCGGACTCATCACATTTGTCTGGAGATGTTACAGTTTTTGATCTGTCTCTTGTTTGATCAAGAACACTGCCAGTCTCCATCAGGAGGACATGCCACTTCTTGATTGTGCTACTTGAGGGAGTGTCTACGTTTTTGCCAAATACTGCACGAAATTTTCGTTGCACAAGAGTAACACTCTCCATACACTCATACCAAGCCGCACATTTAGCTCGCTGTTTAATGGGATAAGCCATCAGAGACTGCTACTGTTACAAGAAAATTCGACGTTTCATCAACACTAATCAATGGTTGTGAATGAAATCTCAATAACACTTGAACGTAAAAATCGAATAACTTCAATTTGAAAATTTCAAATAATCATAGCCTTCAGGTTGCTTGTTTGACATACGAGACAAGTGCAACTTTCTAGGAAATTAAAAAATCATAGGAAAAATTATCAATTTTGATAGTTCTAAAGCTATGAGGAAAAATCATAGATATAGAGCACGAACGAGAAGAAAAGTTATGAATTACAAAATGCTATATTCTAATGATCACATTACAGGCAATAGTGACACCGTATTGCTTGTTTCACATGAATAGGAGAATGAAAATTGAACCTTTAGCTGTGTCACCCTGTACATTGTGTGAGTTGGAATATGCCTAATATAGATGCCATAGTACCATAGGCGGCGTCTTGTCTGCCTTGATACACAGACACACGGCTTCCGTTGAAAGTCACGCAGATCATCGATTTTATACCGATAACGGACAGACATGAAGATTGCAGGTAGAAGCAACAACGGCTGGAGGCGCGCTAACCATCCGACCGTTCACTCTGACTGCGAACGATGCGAACGTCACTAAGTTTCCATGTTCTAATGTAATGAGGCATGTTCCGAAAGCTATGCTTCAAATTTAGGTTTAATGTTTGCCTACAGTTTGTTATTTTATTAGCTCAACATATCGGAATGATGTTGAGTACAAATTCTTCACATATTCATTCACATTAGGACTACCTATTTATTAGTAATCATTTCTACATATCGGAAAGATGTAGAAATTTCAATTTTAGTAAGACTACTTATGTATTAGTAAGTGTTGCTACATGTCGGAAGATGCAGCAATCGCAAGATCTATTACAAGTGGAATATTGTATTGGTTTTTTAGACTTATTCTACATCACCTGTGACAGGAAGGCACCTCCTTCTCTTCGACGGTGGGGGAAGACCTAGGCTGTAGTGTCCATATGGTAATGATAAATTTTTATCCAGCCAACAGCGCTTATCCTCCCAAAGTGAAAGACCTCGCTTCCTAAATGATTTTGTGCTAACTATGTAATTTTTTGAATTT
This sequence comes from Prostheceraeus crozeri, assembly GCA_907163375.1. Taxonomy (NCBI): domain Eukaryota; kingdom Metazoa; phylum Platyhelminthes; order Polycladida; family Euryleptidae; genus Prostheceraeus; species Prostheceraeus crozeri. The sequence continues at coordinate 6,510 of CAJQUW010013117.1, forward strand.
ATAATTGTCATATCTACAGTTGTATCATTCTCACTATATATACACACTTCTATAGTCATTATGTTTCAATTTTTTAACTGCTGCTCTCTGAATTCCTTTTGCACGTTTGATGCTATGATTCGTAGAGTCTAGATATTTCATTGAATACATTTTCGGTTTTAGTAGGATCATTTCCTCAAGCAACTTTCCAGCACATTCATCCTTAAAACAACCTAATCTAGCCTTGTTTGTAGTTGAGTATAGTCGTTGATGACTGTCATAGTTTGAAGAGTCAAACTTTTCACCGAAGTATAGAAGTACATCTTCCAGACGGACAGATGGTGATGTGTATAAACATAGGAAGAAACTGTCGGTATTACCTCCACAAAGCCGCGTTCTATTTATCAGTGGACATCCTTTTAGATCATTGTAATATAATTGATACATTTCCAACTTACTATAGTCAAGTACTGCCTGACCAACATATATCAATTTATTTAAAACTATTGAAGGTTTGTACATTTCCATACCAACCAGATCTTCATCAAATATTTTGTGTTGAACATAGAGAGGATGATTTGACAATTTCAGTAGTTGTTTCTCATTGTTGACTAGTTTAAATTTCTTTCTTCTCCTTACATTTTCCATTGTTTTACCATATAAAGAATTATTTTTCAATTTGTAGAATGACTTTTCGAAGTCAGTGCTTGATTGAGCCCTCTTTTGAGAGTTCATATCAATGTATGTTTTTAACCAAGGCTTTTGTGTGAATTTTATGCCACTATGAATCTTCTTGATTCGCATGCCCATGGTCAAGTAAAATTTTAAAATTGAGTAGTGGACTACATAAGTTTCCCTATCAAATTGATGGAGGAGAAGTTTCTTGATAGAAGAAAAATGTGTATTTGGTCTTACTTTTTCATATAGATATTTCATATAGTGTGAAAACATTCTCTTTTCAATCATCTGCATTTCTGGAGCTAATGGGAAATCGACAGTGTCATCATGAATGGCTGCAGGATACTCTAAATCTAAATAAAAAATGTAGCCGATTTCACCATCATCATCTATATTTTGAAAATTTTCTTCATTTAAAAAATTATCTAATTCACTTTCATTCAACCATTTGAAATTTGAGTGGGGTAGATTCCTACTGAGTGAAGAACCGTTAAGGTTATTAACATCTAAGTAGGTCAAATGTCGACTTTCATGTGTATTATTTCCTAATTCTTCAATGCGTACACGCGCTCGGTGAATGTTGGTGAAAGTCATACCCCCTCTAATTCCTCGTTCAAATAGATTGTACATATTTTCATCTTGTATGTAGGGTGGGGAATCATTGGAAGAGAAATTTAGTGCTGAGGTAAAGCTAAGATGTGGGAGACTGACAAAATGTACAGGGTCGACTTCATCCTCACGTTGACTCAATGCTCTAAACACTTCAAATATGTCTGCCAACAATAAAACATCTAACTTCAGATATGCTAGCATGTAATCACCAAATGTGCTACAACTAAATTCAATCCATGCCTTGTTAGCGTGTTCATTTTCACTATCGGAACAGTGCTCACGAGTAAGATCATTATAGAATTCAAATTGTGGTGGTAGACAGTCTTCCGTCAACGTGTTTAAGTTTTTGAAGCATGAATATGGAAACACTCCCTTCTGATATGAAACATTATCACTTAATTGTGGAAATTCTACCCTTAATGTCTCTACATGCTCATATGTTTGCAAGCCCTTGGCAAATTCACTCAAGGATGCACTTAGAAATTGATGAGTCTAAGAATTTTAGTTTAAAGTATACTGTCTTCCCTTTTTATTCATTTACAGGGACACTGGCGGATAATGTTATATATTTTTCAGCAGTTGCTGCTACAACATCTAATTTCCATCATTTCATTCTTCCAATCGCTCTATAGCAAACGATGTGACTATCATAATTTTTAAAATTGTGGAAAAATATGGGGATCTCCCGTCTGTTAAATCTTAACCGGAGATTGCATTTCCTACATAATGTTTGCCTATATCGTCCGGTGATATGATCATGATCACGAACTTTTATGACGTCATCGCTGAATTTCAATTTACATTTGTCGCAACATTCTGCATTCTCATGGCTTGGTTTTTCATCCGCTGACAGTGTCATTGGCTGCCTAGTTGTTACACATTGGTTGTCATATAAGTCTTGGGCTACAGTTTCTAAGTGGTGCAAGAAACTAATAATGCAATTTTCTCCCTCAAAGAGGTAATACTTGTTTTCAAATTTCGATTGAAGGGCATTATGCCAGACATGATAACCTCCAATGGCCGCAGGTTTATGTATTTTATTATCAATGTAGCACTCTATATCTGCATAAATTACTAAAGGAGGACTTAGTTGATATTCCATGCTACTTGTTAGTACTTTCAGATCTGACGGCATTTTTTCTATTTGTGCTTTTCCACGAATGCAAAACTGGAAGTGTCGTTCTAGTGTTGTCTTATATGTGAATGACTGAGTGCATCTTTCGCAGAAGAATTTATGTCTTTTTAAAGTTCTCCTATACAATCTTGACAGCTTTGGAATTCCACAATAGTGTGCTGCTCCATTGTTTAGAATTAACAAAATATTAACCGTTTGCCTACCAGTAAAGTTGCTATTGTATCGAACACCATTGAGTCCATTTTCATAAAAGTGAATGTTAATTTTAATATCATTATTTTTCTCAAATTTTGAAATATCTTTGATTGATACTGGTGTGGAAATGCCTTCCATATTTAGCTCAGATGTCCACTTACTATATGATTTTACTTCATTCATTGAATATGGTACTTCATTATAATGCAATACTGATAAAACTACATATAGGAAGCAATCATTTGCATTTGAATTAACATTAGTGACAGCTCTAGAGTTTTTTAACTTCTTTGGTAGAGGAAATGATTGTCCACCTGACAGTATTGGACTTGTTATTACATTGAACTCTATATTTTGTACATCATCTATAATCCAATTGCTACCCTTTATTGTGAAGTCTTCAATATGATTTATTAGACTATTTAGATGATCCTGAAACCAAGCATCATAGTCATAAATATAGTTTGAGGATGATGAGGCAAAGTGTGCGAGAAAAGTTTCTTCTTCTTGAGGATTAGAACGGACATAACGAATTTGTGCAATCAGACGACCGCGCAATTGATAGCTCCTTAGTAAGTCAGACACTAAATTCCCTAACATGGAACGCATGCTTTCTAAGAATGATGTTGTGTCCAAAGTAGGTGTTTTTGGCGTGATATCATATACACGTGCATGGCCATTGAGTGCGCTTTCGCTGAGACTAACAGTTCCATAGTTATTATGCATATTCATTTCACTATTTGTATTATGTACATTCATATGCTGTCGAAATCTACTTATAGAGTTATGCGTTTTGCCACACCGAGAGCAGTATTGCATAAAGTTTTGTATGTTAGTTGAAGCGCTGGTTGTTGGCTTAGAAGAAGATCTATTTTGATTATTTGAATTTGACTCTGTTATGCTATCATTCGGTTTATATGGACACTTGCTACATTGATACGTTTATCCTAATTTACAAAATTTTTCATGACGTTGCAAATAGCCTATGAGAGTGAACACTTTTCCACACTTGGTACAGACAACCATGATTATTGATGAGGATTGAAATTAGCAAGCCCTTATATACATCTACCATCTAATGACGTCAGCGTCATCAACAGCAAATACCATATGTTCCGATCTGTTGTAAAGAGAAAACATAAAATTTCAACAATTTTTTTTTTCAAAATAGAAGAAAAAAGAAGTAAAAGTAATGAAGTTATAGTTTGACGCATTTAACAATGCCACTATGATAAAGTTTTAGGTGACTGCAGCTGTCACTACAGCCACCCAAATCGTCCATCCTTGTAAGGCGCACTTTTCTGATCCCATTTTGGGAACAGTCGAGGTGGACAAGTGTCTCTTTATTGTGCTGTTGACTGGTGGTTACTTGGGAGGCCAACAGGAGGTTTGATTGAGTAATATTTCTTAGAGACTCAATCAAACCTCTATTGTCCTCCTTCAACTTCACCTCGCGGGCCTCAACCTCCTTCAGGCGCTCTTGACAACGTCGTAGTTGTGCCTCAACGTCATCTTCTACTGTCGCGTCGAGATCGACATTGTACTGCCGAACAGGGAGAGGAGCTGGAGGTGCGGGCACAGCAGCGTGAGGGGAAGGACCTGCGGCTGGGATCGGAGAGGAAGGAGCTGCGGCTGGGATCTAAGAGGAAGGACGCAGTGGAGATAACGGAGCCAGTGTCATCACCGGTGATAAAGGAAGGCGCACACTCCAGCTCGGAGAAGCCCGGATGTGGCTGAATGACACCTCCTCCTGAGATGCACACATCACGGAGTCCTGTAATCGAAAGAAACAATTGTTTATCTATTTAGCATTTTACCATTGATGAGATACAAAAGTGAATTTCTCTTACCTCCGGCTGGATTGTGACCTTCTGACCGGATCCAATCTCTCTCTCACGGGGCAACGAGTCATTCTAAAAGATAAATTAATCTATTACAAACAAAAAACATTAGCAGTAAAGTGAGTTTCGAAACATATTTTAATAGAAAATTCTGTACTCATGCAGTTGACCAACTTTGATACTTACATTTGTAACAGGATCATCATCCTCATCGGAAGAAGATGTCGGGGAAGAAGTCGCTGACGAAGTTTCCTCATCAGATGAAGTCGCTGACGAGGTTTCATCGTCCTCTGATGATGACTCCCGAATCGAATAGGGCTTTTCTTCATTGTCTTCCACCGACGTACTCGTCGCTGGCGTCGATAGGAAACTTTGATGTTTCCTGAGGGACAGCGATCGCACAACCTGCAGCGAAAAATAAGATAACATGTTCGCAGCTCATTGAGAAGCATACATGTTCTTGGAAATACTTCATGCATTGAGAAATATTATTGACAAATAACTAAACAATGACACTTACGGGACTTGGAAGGCACTTCTTCTCCGGTGTAGGCAAACGGGGTATCCTGTTCACACCTGTAAACAGCTGAAGAAAAGATCATATTCAATTTCACATAAAGAGCTAATAAATAACTTTAATACTTACATTTCTCAAGCATTCAGCCGCTTTCTCCTCTTCAAAACTGACACAAGTCTGTTGAGGCAACTCACTCTGAAATGTTGTGATAATGTTGAAATACTTTTTACATGGTAGAATAATTAACGGAGTAAATGTATTCTCACATTTTTAGTGACAATCTTTTTTTGAATTATGACCTTGGTCTTTTTAGGAGGAGGCATCTCATCATTATCCTGAATTGTTTAAACGATATATGTTTTTATGCATAATGGACCAATAATTTATTTATTCAGTTTTAAGAAGCTATCCTTTGAAGGTATTATGTAGGATTGACAGAACTCAACTCAAAATCACTTAAAGTGTCATCGATGAACTGTCGTGACTTGGGGGCTTTCTTTGGGACTCGGGACTTGACGGGTCTCTTTATTTCCGTAGGCTCATCCACCTGTGAAAGGACACCTTCCATCGGCCTCTCCTTGTGAAATAATCGCTCAAACCTCCTCTTTTCAGCCTTTGAGGTGAGGTTGATGCCCTTCCTCCCATTTTGCTGAGCACATGGTGTGTGCTTTTCAATGAATGCCTTAGAGGCTTCGGTATTTACCTTTTCATTACTCCGTTTATAGGACTTGCAAGTTATGCAGTACAGATACGTACAGTCACTTTTGAAGAGGCAGTTCTTGTGACCGCTCTTATTAGCATGACGAACAGGCAATTGGCATGTTTCACAGAAGTGAAAAATTATGCGCTGTCGTGCAAGACTCTCTTGTCGGACCATCTCTATTGAGGACAAAAATTTGATTATAATTTTATCTTTTATTAAATGAGAACTCATTTATATATCATCAACAAAACTCTATGAAGTACTACCTTGATATTTAATAAATCTTAGAAAGAATTGAAATCTGAAGTTGAAATTGAAACCGAAAGTCGAAAGTTTAATTTTCATTCGAAAACGGCTTGCTCATAGAAAGAGTTGAAATTTGCAAGTAGTTGTCTTGAAATTATTTAATTTCGAAATTAATTTAATGGAATAAAAGTGAAATTTCGAAAATTTCAACCAATCCTCAATTTGTTTAATTAAACAAGCTTGAATTTTATACATCTGTTAGCAGATGACAGACTGAATATTTAAAATGGATGAAGGCTTTATTTAGGTATCTTTCATATAAACAAACTGTGAAAATCTTGTTGATTTAAATACACTTACATTTAAACTGATATATTCATATCTCTTGCTCAATGACCTAATTTAGGATGAAATATTAAAAAAAACATGGTTAGTAATGTAACATAAAGTGTTCCTATCCTAAAACCCAAGCTTCTATATTTAAAGCTATTTGGTTATAAGAACTTAATAATGTTTCTACTCTCGAATATCCTATAAAGTTGCACAACATGGTAGTGAAACTCACTTCAGAATTGTAGTATGAATCGGAGAACGGAGGAACGAAGAACGACGTCTGCTATGGACACTGAATTATTTGAAAATGAGTGAAAATTCGTTGTGTGCAACTTCTTTATATATGAAATTGACAAAGGAACTATGAACAAAGACCTTATGACATCACATCCTGGAATTGGTACGGTCAAACAAAATTGATAACTCAAGCAAGAAATTAAACAGCTGGTTTATTTCTAAACTTAGAAATGGAACTGCCATCAAATGTGTTGAAAGATTTCTACATGCAAGCATTGGAGTCAATTCCATATATTATAAAATGATGGAATGATATATTGCTTGAAATGCTATTATTTAAAGACATATTATCATTTGAATTTAGAGATACCAGATGCTTGAATTGTTTAAGAAACTGTAAATTTCAAATTGCTCGCCAAATTTCGAAAATTGAAATTTCGAGCCAAAATTTAAATAATCAAATTTAATGATGAGGGTTAGGGTTAAGGTTAGGGTAAGGGTTAGGTTTAGGGCTAGGGTTAAGGTTAGGGCTAGGGAAGCAAGAAGAGTATCTATGGCACCCGGAACCCATGGGTAAATAAATTTTCGAGGGCGCGAAGCGCTCGAGAAATTTTGAGGCTCCCCTCGCCGTGTATGAAGTGTATGAAGGTCAAAGGGCAAGGTCAAGTGTCGAGGTTTGTATATTATGGTCATTTTTATTTGTAAAACTTTAACTTTGAAAATTTATATGCAAATTTATATGCATACAGATGCATACAACTAGGAATTTTTCATCAAATGGGTACATACAATATATCATTCGAATGCTCTTTTTATTCTGATTCTAATGGTGTATTGTATGACACATGTATGACATATAACTAGAGAGCTACATACCTTTAAAGAATGGACTAGAAACTTAGTGAATTTAAAAATCTAACATTTGTCTGCTTGCATACAGTTGCATACAACTAGGATTATCCCATCGAATAGGTACATACCTTATATCATTCGAATGGTCTTTTCATTCTCATTCTTATGGTGTCGTGTATGACACATGTATGATATCATCCTGGACTGCTACAAGCATTTTAAAATTAACAACATAACTGTTTCTTTAAAAGTTATATGTTCCTATTTATTTCAAGTTGAAGTCATCATATTTGTTTTTTTTTGTTTCAATTCAGTTTATTGAACCGGAAAATAAGAGAGATTACATCTCAACATATCGGAATGATGTTTGAAGTGCACGTCTTCAATTTCATAGTAAGGACTACCTATGATTTCAGTATTTCTTTTCTACCCATCGAATAGAATAAGAAATTTATCATTTTATAATCTTCAAACTACCACAATAGTTATATAAGCATAGACTACGCAGAAATGTAGTGATTGGTTAGTTTACTTTGTTAACTTTCTTCTAAACTCATTACGTCACCTGTAGCAGGAAGGCATTCTCCTATCATCCTTTGAAGGTGGGAAGACCAACACTAAAGTGTCCATATGGTAGAGATAGACTTTTTATTAACCCACCTCTGCGCTTAATTCCTCCCAAAGTGAAAGTCCTCGCTTTTCTAAATGATTTTTGGTAGTGACTACGAGATTTTTTGAATTTATATTTGTCATTTCCTCATTTCTATCATTCTCTCTGTAGTACACAGTCCCAATAATCATATGTTGTTACTTTTTTCTAAACTGCAGCTCTCCTGCACGCCTTTTGCCCGCTTGATGCTATCACAAGTGGAAATCTAGATAATTTCATTGAATACATTATTGGTTTGTAAGCAAGATCAATTCCTCAAGCAACTTACCCGCACACTCATCCTAAAAACAACACTTATCTGACTCTCTGTTTTAGTTACTGAGTAAAGTCGTGGATTGACATGTCATAGTTTGAAGAGATCCCCAATTTTTCTACAACAAAAATAGACATACATCCTCCAAATCAGACAGATGGAGAGGTGTACAAACAATAGGAAAAGACTATCGGATAACACCTCCACAAAGCCGCGTTTTCTATTTAAACATGGACATCTTATCAAAATCATTGTAGTATAACTGTAAATTTCCAATTTGCAAAAGTCACAGTACCGCCTGACCAACATAAATCAATCTTATTTCTAGTTATTATCACTATTTATATTGTATTAAATTCTATTAATAAATATATTTTACTATATTTCTTTATTTTATTTTTTAATAATAATTATAAATAATATTATAATATTTAATTTTTATTATTTATATTATTATATTTTATTATATTATTTTATATTATTATATTTATTTATTATTTTATTTAATATTTTAATATATTTATTATATTATTTTTATATTATTAATATTTATTTATTATATATTTTATTATTATATTTTTAATTATTTATTATAATTATTATATTTAATTTATTATTATTTAATATTATTTATTATTTATATTATAATTATTATATTTTTATATATTATATTTTATATTTTTATATATTTATAATTATATTATAATTATTTTATTATTATATTATTATTTTATATTTATATTATTTTATATATTATATTTATTTATTTTTATATTATATTATATTTATTATATTATTTTATTAATATTATATAATATTTATATTTATTTATTATATATTATATTATTTTATTTTATATATTTATTATATTATTATTTATATTATATTATATATTTAATATTATATTATTTTTATAATTTAATTTATATTATTTTATTTATTATATTTATTATTATAATTTATATTTTATTATATTTATATTAATATTATTTATTTTATATTTATTATTATTTATAATATTATATTATTTTTATTATTTTATTATTTTATATTTTATAATTACTTATTATATTATTTTATTAATATTTATAATTTATTATTATATTATTATTTAATTTATATTTTAATTAAATATATAATTTATATTAATATTATTATTTATTAAATAATTATTATATTATATTATCAATATAAATATCTCACTATCACACAACATAACACACACATATCACTACATCACAATAACACCAAAACAACAACAACAACACAAACAAACAAACAACAAATAAAACAATACAAAACAACAACAACCACAAACCAAAAACACAAAACAACACAAAAAAAACCAACACAAACAAAACAAACAACAAAAATAAACAATATAAAAAACAAAAACAAACCAAAACCACAAAAAAACAACAACCACACAAACCATAAAACAAAACACAAAAAAACCAAACAAAAAAACAAACAACAAACAAAACAGGCAAGACAGCAATAGCCACACAACCCTCAAAAACACAATCAACCCAAAAAACACAAACCAAACACCAAATCATCAACTACACAAACACAACACATCAAGCAACAAAAAAAATCAACCTACAACAACAAGGGACAACTTAATACCCCAAAACATCACAAAAACACACAAACACAACTAACAACCAATCAAACATACTCACAAAACAACAACAAACAAGAACCGAACACAACAACATCACACAACAAAACAAAAAACCAAACACAGACAAGCTCAACCAAAAAACAAACAAGCAACCATACAACTAAACACCAAATAAATCTCATCAATTACACAACACACAAACAACAAACACATAAAAAACAAAAAACAACAACATCAAAAAACAAAGCAACAACAAAAACAAAACCAATCACGAAACAAAACACAAATCATACTTCACCAACAACAAACACAAAAAATCAAACCAAAAACAACAACATCACCCTAGAAAAACAACAAACAAACAACACAAAAACCCAAAAACAACACAACAAACAACAAAAAACAAACAAAAAAAAACAACAAACAAAACAAAACAAAAACACAAAAAACACAACAATAAACAAAATCAAACAAAACAACAACACAAAACACAAACCCACAAAAAACAAAACAAACACTACACCCAACCAAACATAACACCAAACACAAACAAAAACACCAAACAAAACAACACAAACAAACAACAAAAAAACAACACAACAAACAAAAACAAACAAAACAACCCCCCCAAACCAACACAAACAAAAAAAAAACAAAAACAAACCAAAACAACAACACCAACAAACACAACCAAACAAACCAAAAACACACAACACAAACAACACACAACACAACAAAAAACAAACAGAAACAACAAAAAACACAACCTCACAAACCACACAATACAAAACCAACCCAAACCAAAAAACAACATACAAACAAACAAAAACACACTCAACAACAAAAATCCAAACAAACAAAAAAACACAACAAAATAATCAACAACAAACAACCACAACACAAACAATCAACATTCTCAACACACAAAACAAATCAAACACAACAAACTAACACAACAACACCACACAAAACACAACATTCACAAACAACAAACAAAAACACAACAATCCCAAAACAAAAACAAGACAACAACAAACAAAAACAAACAACAACAACACAAAAACAAAACAACAAACAACAAAACAACACAAAAACACAACAAACAACAAACAAACACAACAAACAACAAACAAAAAAACACAAACAACACAAACAAAACAACAAAACAACAAACAAACAAACAACACAAACAACAAAACAAACAACAACAAAACACACAAACACCAAAAACAAACAAAACACAAAACAACCAAAAACAAACAAACAACACAAAAACAAACAAAAAAACACAAACCAAACAACACAAACAAATCAAAACAACAAAAAACAAACAAACACCCAACAAACCAACAACAAAACAAACACAACAACAAAACAACAAAAAACAAAACCAAAACACAAACAAAACAACAAAACAAACAACACAAACACAAAAAAACCCAACCAACAACACAACAAACAACACACCAAACAACACAAAAACACAAAAACCAAACAAACAACAAACAAAAACACAAAAACACAACAAAACTCAAACCAACAAAAAACCACACAAACACAAACAAACAACAACCACAAAACAAACACAAAAAACAAACCCAACAAAACACAACACAAAACACAAACAACAAACAAACAAAAAACAACAAACCAAAAACACAAAACCAAACACAAAAACAAACAACAACACAAAACAACAAACCGAACAAACAAACAACAAACCACAAAACACAACAAAAAACAAACAAACACCACAACAAACAAAAACACCAACAACCACAAAAAACAAACCACAACAAAACCCAAACAACAACACCACAAACAAAACAAACAACAACAAACACAACAAACCCCAACAAACAACAAAAAAAACAAAACAAAAACAAACAACAAACAACAAAAAAACACCACAAACACAACAACAAAAACACAACAAAAAAAAAAAACACAAACACAACAAAAAAAACACAAACACAAACAAACAAACCAACACAACAAAAACAACAACCAAACAACAAAAACAAACACACAACAACACCAAAAACAAACACAACAAACTAACACACCCAAAACAACACACAAACCAATAACAATTCTCAAAAAACAACAATCAACACAAATCCAAAAAGTACAAACACAAGTTCAATCTCCCAAAACCCCCCACAAAACACAATTGCAAACCATACCAACTTAAACAACAAACACACACCACCACCCAAAATCCTATTCCACAAACCAAAACAACAACCAAAACATACCCCCCCAACACCAACAAAACACCACCTAACCCCAACCAACCCCCCCGCACAAACAACATTACAAAACAAATCACCCACCAAAACACACAATGCACCACCGAACAGCCATATACCCCCCCCACCGAAACAAAACCAACAAACAACAAATACCTCAACAAAACCAACCCACAATGACCACAATCCAAACCAACAGAAATCACAAACACAAATAACAATACTCCACACCACAAAACATAAAACAAAAGCCAAACACAAAAATCAATATCAAACCCAAAACAGACCCAACTCAACAATGAACACAAATACAACAAATAACCACCCCACAAAACAATACACCACATCAAAACACCAAACCACCCAAAAACACCAACACGAATCCCATCCCCCCACCACAACCACCCCCACACAAACTAGCGACCATCTCCGCAGCAGTCCTTAAAACCATATATGGTACCATTAAATCCTGCAGAGACAATCCACACTACCAACAAATCTACACATTAATCCATTGACATACCACTCCATAAAAAAATTTTTTTTCAACTTAGAAAATGACTTTTCATTGTTGTACATGATTGACGCTTCTTTGTGAATTCTATCAAATGTACTTCCTCTAACCAGCTTGTGGAACTTTATACCGTTGAATTTCTGTGATTTTCGTACCCCATAATAAATAAAATTTTAATAATTAATAGTTATACAACATAATTTGCCCTTTTATATTTAATAACAGATTTGTGATAACTTGGAGGCTGTCTTATTTTCCTATGTAAATCCTGCATATAATTAGAACAGTTCTCTACGGTCTGCATCTCTGGAGCTTATTGAAATCCATGGTCAGCTTGTTTCCAGAGATTCCAATTCAAATCAAAAATATAGCCAATTTCACCATCAGCTCGATAGCTTTATATTTTCTTCGTTAGAATAGCTTACTTCTAGACACCAACCATTTAAAATTTTATTTGGTAGACTCTACTGAGCGAAGAACGCAAAGTTATGACATCAATGTAAATAAGTGACGACTTTCATTGTATTATTTTGTAATGCCGAAATGGTCACTGCGCTGGATTGTGAGAATAGCCGTCCACCCCTTTCCCCTTTCGAAAGATTAGACATACTTCCTCTGAGATGAGATCATTAAGTCAAATTAAACTAAGTAAAGCTAAGATGTGGGAAGCTAACGAAATTGACCAGAGCACTTACTTCATCTTCACTTTGACTGAGTGACCTAAAAACTCCTAAAATACTGTCATATGAATACATCCATTTCAAATATCAACATGTAATCAACCAAATATTGTTTACATGGAAAGCAAACAACCATTACGTGACGCGTATATTCTTCATCTGAACAATGTTCACGAGTGAGATCATTATAAATCTCATTGGCAACATTTTCTGACAATGTATTTAAACTTTTGAAATAACAGAGAATCACACGCCTTTTGATAAAGAATATCATCGTTAACAGCATTTCATTTCTCTTATTTTTCTACAGTTCATAAACTAGCAATCCTCTGCTATCGCACTCAATGAGCACTTATAAAATGAATAAAATCTAAAATTAACTGATGTAATTTTTCTTCCTTTTATGCGTTCACAGGAACCTGGCGGATAGTTATATACTTTGCAGCTGTTGCTGCTAATACTCCAATTTCCATGACTCTTTCTTTCCAATTGCTTTTTCAAACTATAGACTATCATCATTCGTATATTATGGAAGATATGTAATTTCCCGCCTAGTTAGTTTTAATCGAAGATTGCAGTGGCTGCATATTGTTGCCTAGATCTCCCTTTTAAATGTCGTGATCTCTTTCTTTTATGCTTGCATCTCTAATACACGCTTTACAGTTATTACAATTTTCATTTCCATTTGTTCTTCTTCATCAAAAAAGACCACATTGGTTGCCGGCGTAGTGGACGCTGAATTATCATATAAGTTTTGAGCTATATTTTCTATATCCAAATCCATATTACAATGCTCTCCTTTGAAGACATAATATTGTTTTCAAATCTGACTGAGAGCTTTATCCAAACTTGATAAAGACCAACTGCTGCCGTTTGGTTAAGTTAGGATCGATACACTCTATATCTGCATAAACAACTAAATAGATTAATTGATTTTCCATCTACTGTGCTTCCTCTAGTTGTTTAGCATTCTTTCTATTTGCCTTTCCAGACAACTCAATAAGTGATAATTCGCACCAATTTCTGATAGTAAACGATTTGTACATCGATCGCAAAATTAATCCTTATATTTTTCTATATTATTCTTATATTTCTGATTCCCACTATATTCACGTTCATTTTATAATTAGTATATATTTCACAGTTCGTTTACCAAATAAATTGCTGCTATATCGAACACCTTTTAGTCCCGTTATCTAAAGTGAATGTTAGATTTAATGTCCATTATTTTCTCAAACTAGAATACTTTAATTATACTAGTGATGTCATTCATATTTAGTGTCAATGTCCATTTACTATATATTTTATCTCATTCTTGAATATATACATCATCTGTAATTACAGGTTAAGAACTAATACAAGAAACATACCATTGTTGCATTTGAATGTACATTAATTACACCTTCGATTCTTTCAGACTCTTTGGTAGATTAAATACTCCTCCACACAATAGTAATACGATAATAACATTGAATTCTATATTTAGTATTTCATCTATAACCCAATTGGCTAACCCTTATTTTCATAACTTCAATATGAATTGAGAGACTATTTAAGTTATCTTGAACCATGTATCATATCATAAATATATGGTGATATGAAGTAAATTCAAAAACGTTTTCTTCTTTCCTGATATTTGATCGCACATAACGAATTTGTGCTAACCAACCGACCACTAGTGAAATTTTCCTAGAAGGTTTGTCACTAGTTCTCTAATATAATGCATACGTAATAACAAGAATATATCTACTGTGGTTGCTGATGGCGATGTCTTTACACGAGCTCGATCTACCCTTTCGCTGAACTTACATTCCATATATTTTGAATATTCATCGCACATTTCTATTATGCATATTCATATGCTGACTGAATTTGCTTATAGAATTATACGTTTGACCACAGCGACAGCATTGCTATAAAGACGAAACTGATGTTGAACCTGATTGGTATATTCTAACGTTGAGCTGCATACTAGATTCGGGATTTCACTATCATGTCTTAATAACTTCAGATGAATTTTAAATTACAATACTTGTTCTTAGCACTACGAGAATTTCCTTAGATTATCCTTCGGTCGTTTTCATAATGGACAAGTCCTACACGGATAAGGGTTCCTGACTTACAAAAACTTTTCATGCCTTGCAAATTACCATTAAGAAGTAAACTATTTCCTTATTTAGAACAGACAACCATGTTTATTAAACTGGTGAAGTTTAATTTTGCATGACTAGATAATTTTTTTTATCATCCTAATTCACAACGAGTACTACCAATGACATTTGTTCCAATCTACGATGAAAATAAGAAGACATGACTTTATGATCAAAGTCTTCCTTTAAGTTAATAAGCAAGTAAAAGAAATTACAACTTTGGCACTTTATCATGCACTCAGGTGTGAAATAAGTTTCCACATGATCACTGCTCCAACAGTCGCGACGTATCCTCCACCAGCAGTCTCACCCGTGAAATGACAACCTTCACGATACACGATTCAGAGCTCTCACGTTCGAATGCCGATGGCCTCGCCACTGAATGCGACTATAGCAATGGACTGGTCAAATTGCTAACAGCACAATCAAACCCCTATCTCCTCCCGAGCTTCGCTCCAAACCGCGTTCAGCCATCCGAATCTTGCTCACATCTTATTTCCTCCTCCAGGCCTCACACCTTCTAACTCGTCAAGGCCACATTATATTCCGCAGGGTAAGAGCGACAGAACAGGCCCGATCGGAGTAGACAATCATAAAGGACTGAACGGAGCAGACAGAACGGAGCAAACAATTAAAATGATCAGCGGGCAACAAACACTTGACGTAGTAGAGCTCGTGTGGTGTAAACTCCTCGATTTCGAGATCGCTAAAAGGAAGCCAGCGCTACATTGGCGACGCCCGACCGCGAGAAGATATCGTCTTGAGATCGTAATCAATCACATCAAATGAGAAGAAATAATTGTTTACAATCTATTTTCCCTTATAAGATTAGAAAAAACAATATAATCTATCAAAATTTATAAAAATCTTACCGCAAGTGACACTTACGATTGTCCCGAAACGAATTTTCGAAAATAAAGCCTGCTAATTTTGAACCACATTAAACTAAAGAAATCTAATTTAGTTAAATTTATTATTAGTTATCGTTAATTTCAGACTTAACATGAGAGGCGTCGTGTTCATCCTCATCTAAATATTCACGAGACAGTAACTCTCATCCATAAACGCCGATAGACTACCCTATCGTATACGACGTTCTCATTGTCCCAAACTGATGGGTCTAGCCAGTAGGTGATGCTACACTCTATTTTTTTCCAGGATAATCGCATTACCTGAAGCGTAAAAATAATAGAATAACTGCAAAATGATATGTATAAACATAACAAGTGACGAAGGGACTTATGTAAACTACATAATCAACTTACTTACGGACGTGGTCTTAATCGTCTACAAGGCACTCAGCCGAACCGTGTAAATTTTAACCTGCAAAGTAAGTTACACTTTTTTATACATAGGGTATTAATTTGTATCAACATTCTTACATTTTTCATTTAGGCAACTTTTGACAACCGTGTACGTCGTCTCACTGGAACTCTCACTCTGAAATGGGTTGAAAAGAAAATTTTACTTCTTACTTACTAACAAAGTTCTAAACTCAATCATTTTTATTTGAAATTTATAATGTCTTTAGCCCTCACCGCTATTTCCTTATCAGATCACGATCAAGAATGCTCTTCGATTGAACTTTTGCTTTCGTTTGTGAGGTTTTGCTTCAACTTGCTGATACTCCGCTCGCACCCATCCCCTTCGCGAAAAGCCTTCCTATTACTCTTTTTCATAGCCTGTGAGTTAATGCGTCCTCCTCTACGTTTTCCTGCGCGCAGATCATGCGATTGTAAAGCCTTACCCTATAGTTTTTATTTACCCTATAACCGAAAAATTGCGAGGAACTAAGCGCCCGAAAATGTACCCCCCCCCCCGCCGGGTATGAAGTGAATAAGTCAATGTCAAGGCAAGTCATGTAGTTATGCATATGTCATTTCAGTGATCAATCTTTAACTTTTAAAATTTAGAAAACTTGAAACTTAGTTATTTTTAGAAAAAACGAGAATGTTTCCATTAGCATACTCGTGCTTACAACAAATTGTTCCATTAATTTACATATCTATATCATTCAAATCTCTTTCATAGCTGTTCTATGTTATTGTAACACATTATGTCACCATCCAACACTAGACCCTTTAAAGAGAAAGAATTATTAGAAACTTAAAAATAAATCATAAAGTTTGCTTCCTCATACACGAGCCTTACAACAGGATTTTCTCATCGAAT
Source organism: Prostheceraeus crozeri (assembly GCA_907163375.1). NCBI lineage: Eukaryota > Metazoa > Platyhelminthes > Polycladida > Euryleptidae > Prostheceraeus > Prostheceraeus crozeri. Next base: position 24,156 of record CAJQUW010013117.1, read on the forward strand.
GTACAGACCGGATTGCATTAGAATTCTTTTCCTTCGCTACTATATGTATTGTATCAATTGTATGATAAACATCCAAAGTTTAAAAATCATTCAAAAAACACTGTAAATCTTTCAAACTTTCATCCAATTTGACTATCTTTTAATTACACATTAATATCATTCATATTGGTCTAGTACTTCGTCTTGTCAAAGTCTCATCATGATTGAAATATATACATCCAATATTAAACTTAAAATACTTATAGTACTATTTCAAATATATATCTATCCCCAGTCCATCAAATCCTATTAGAAAATTCGATTGTGAAATGATAAAAACAAATTGTGCATGATGTAAGTGTTATTATAGATAAAAAGGACATATTGGCAATTGGTACAGAATCAGTCGCTTCTGTCAACGCGAAAACACAACTCTTGTCATGTTGGGCAACCGGGCGCGCGAGCTCAAGCCATTATCTGACTCCACGCTTGTTAATTGCTTCTTCAGCTCTATCGCAGAACGTATCCGCTCAGTTTGTTTTTCGTACATTTCAACCTACATCCCACTACGTAGCTACTTGATAACACTGCCACCGTGTTTTCATTGATCCCTCTGTAGTACCAAACTTTCATCTCTGAATATGGATCAGATTTCAGTCCTCGTACAACACCGTTCGCATGCGATTCCGCCTTGCAACAGGAGAAGCATCTATTACGTCCATGTCAATGATTAAAATAAGCGAGAGAAGATTACTGATAATATACGAGGATTGAGACCGTTATAAGAATGTACACAACATAACCTTAGAGACTTGTCGAACTAAAATTCCCAACAGCCATGCAAAGTTCCGATTTTCATAAAGGATATATAAGAGTCATTTCCATTTAACATTTCTAATCCCCGTACTTGAGTAGACATTAAAATCTATTACCAATCGATGCTGATATACCCAAAACTACTTTCTGTTACAAAATAAAACAAAGTAATATTTGACGTTGATTCGAAGGTAAGTTGTGTCGGATCAAAGTGAACTCGAAACTTTTTTTTTAACATGACACACTCCATAGAAAATGACTGTCCGAGGCCCTATACACGATGTATCTCACTTCACAAACAATGCAACATTCCTCGATTGCGAGACTCTGAAGTAACGAGTCCCCAACGTATCGTACCTTCTTGCATTGTTTGTTAATTACACTTACATTGGTATACCTCTGTTTTTCGTTCGCAAATTCTGTAAATGATTCGAGTATAAAGAATAGAACATCTTAACATTAGGTTCTATCGGAATCCATATACAATAAAAATTGTCATCAGATCACAATGGCCACAAGGCCATTTGAGCAAGCATCTCAAGCAAACCATGTTTAATAACAAATAGATTTCCATCCCCATCTAATCACAGACCTAGCAAGTACGAACAACCGCCAGCCCCAACACACAAATAAGTGTACCGAATCATTAAGTATTATCTCAATTCGCCTATCAATCGAACGCGGTTCCTATTTACATGTCCTAATCCATGTTCGCATCCATTCAATCCGAACAGTCTACCATGTCGCATCGCAATTTCAACTTTCCTATCCATGCGTACCCAATCATCGTCCCCAACAACTACGACTATATTTTTTTAAGTGTCTGACTAAAGATAACCAGGGAACTCGGCAGGCCACCGATTCTTAGTACCAAAGGGCATCTATTCTTAATCTCTTTGTCGCCTCTCCTCCCTCCGGCTAAACAACAAACAACTGTCTGTGACATCGCTACCATCCTCTATGAACGTCTGACAGAGCGAAGGAATTCATCGAAATTGGAGCATATCACATCGCGTGTCAACAACAACTGGTACCGAACTTTCTTCTAGTAAAGCGAAGTAATCAACAGGCAAAACTTATTATTATATAGTTTTGCGACCCAAATGTAAACTTGCAAATCCCAAATACGACTACAAAAGCAATATCTTTATTCCAAACCAATCGTGACTATTCCAAACAATCTACAATATAAATTCGAACCCTTACATACGACTTTCCAACCAATCTACACCTATTATTCCCAAACATAGCGGACTTCTAAATTGATCTTACTAACTCGGGATCATACTTAAAAATAATCTATATTATAGATCAAACATGACATTTAAGAAGCTAATGTTGCATATTGAATGTCAGATGAATATGTCTACTCACGTATATCTACTGCCCGTAAAAGCGCTCAGACGCATATTCAAATTGCAATGAACTACCAGACTTCGCGAGCCAGGATTCAAAACAACTGCGTATTCTATCGTAAGCGTCCCATCTCCGAAATTACAATCCCCGTGGAGATTCCTGGAAGAAAAAGACCGAAGAAATAGTACTAAGCTCCTCGTTGTTGAGAAACAATGCTCTGACTCTTTCTGCAAATCAACGCGGACTGCGTCAACCGACTACCAAGTGCCCCCCAAGTGACAATAACGACCATATGCAGTGCTTTGAGGGTAAGTTAGCATTATATTATACACTGTATGATAACAATTAGAACTGTGTGACTGTTTTTCAATCATTGACTTTCTCCTGCAGGGATCATTGTATCGGATGAAGAAACTGGAGACCGTTCCAGCTGAAAGAAACTCAGATTCTGTGAAAAATGAACGACTGGTAAGCTATTGATTTATACTTGAAGATATTTCATTGACGCTAGTAAATAAAAAGCTGGAACAGCAAAAAATTGCATCTCTTCTTGCCTCTTACAGGAGTTTGCGAATTGGCTTATGGCGACTGGCATTCATGAGGAGCTCATTTTCATAGACGAGGCTGGATTTAATCTTTGGACAGCTCGTACTCGTGGTCGTGCGAGAATTGGGGAACCAGCAGTTCGGGTGGTCGCTGGTCGTCGTGGCCAGAGCTTGACAACCATATTTGCTGTCAGCAATGAGCGCGGTCTGCTAGCCCATGACATATTTATAGGCGGAACAACAAATGAGATGTGAGTGTCCCAGATGAAGTAAATAATAAATACTGATATTATTTGATATTTGATATTATTTAATATTTGATATTTCAATCAATTTAATTTCTCTTTTGCATTGCAGCTTCAACACTTTCCTCAGTAATGTCATCCCTCATATTCAAAGAGTGACAACATTCATTTTTGACAACGCCAGCTGCCACGGACACATCACGGTATCCCATGAGTGGTTGTCCATAAGGAAATTGCCGCCCTACTCGCCGTTCCTCAACATTGTTGAGAACACATTTTCCGAGTGGAAAGCAAGTGTAAAGAGACGACTGGCCGAGATGCATGCGGAACTTATCCTTCGATCTCACCAAGAAAGGATGGCGGACTTGGCGACAGTTGCGGAAGTCGCTATCGGTGATGTGACTCAGGATGGTGCACAGAAGGCCCAGAACTACTTCAGACTTTTACAGGGTCGAATTCCTTTGTGTCTGACAAAGTCAGACATTTTGATGTAAATAAATAAGTATTTTTCGGAAAGTGACAGTGTTTTGGCGCGGTGCTTTGAAGGAGCTATTTTTGGCAGATTGATGTGAAGATATATTGAATTTAGTTAAATTGAAACTTCTTGAAAAACAAATGCTTTTCGCATTTGATCACCGTCACATTTAATACGTATATTTCAATCTGAAAATTCATTAGTCAGGAAGGGCAATGATGTGTAAGTTCAACATGCACTACTGCGAGTCTAATTTTAAAAATTGTGAAGTAGTTGTATTTGGTTTGGAATTGCCTCATTTGCTTTTTATTCTATGCACATTTGCCTGGCTATGTCGCATTTGCTTTTGCAATGTCGCATTTGAATTTACATGTGTTCACATTTGGGTCTCAAATCCTATATTACCAAACGCTACCTCAGAGACATTAGATCAAATTCTGAGGCAATATAATTCTAATAAGAACTCTGATAGTAGTTTGAGAAATATTAAGCTAATGACAATGCTGGCAAGATAAATATCCTTTGTCCGATTTACCTTTATCCTTTTACCTTTAATCCTTTTACCGATTAATCTACGAAAAGAGCGCTCCTCGTCGCACTGAATTAACTGATTATGTCTTATATTTTGATCTGGTAAAGCTCTCACAGAAATATTTTATTCCCCGAGGCAATACATTACTTGTACTACGTCTGAAAAAAGGAACCTACATGTATTCGAAGCGAGAACTGTTCTGCTCCTATTCCCTTTAATGATGATGAATACCGCATTGCTGCTGCGAATCTGTGCGTCTGCTGAGTTCTTTTCTTGTCAGACAAGACCAAGGAAAACACAATATAATAGCTAATTGCAGTAGCTTTAATATGTTAGCTAATACAGTACTTTTCTGCAACCTTGCTGCTTCATTGCAGATCTGGCTGTCTTGCATAATACAAGTATGTAGTATGTATTGTATAGGGCCTATTATTAAATAGGCCTGCTATTGGGATGATGACATACTGCGTAGGTGCAATGTAGGGTGCTCAAACCATCGACTTGTGTTAATTGAAAGCGTACTTGCGATAGACAGTAGCCAATTAGCAGAATTTATTCAAATGAAAAATATGGCCAATTTGTTACAATGTG
>CAJQUW010013118.1:0-19019 GCA_907163375.1 Prostheceraeus crozeri
TGCAGCGATGTCAGCGGCTTGATCAGCAGGGTTGCCGTGCGGATTGATATTTGAATCCCACCCCACCCCATACCCACAGAAAAACCTGTGGGTATCCCCATGGAATCCCCACGCCCCCACAGGATTGGCTCCTGATTAATATTTTCCTCCTGTTCGTATGGAATGCTTGATGTCCAATATCTCCATCTCAGTGGAACTTCGGCACATCATTCAGCGATCCGAAGGCCGTATTTGACTCCAGAGATGTGGAATGGGAGTCCTTGAAGAGAGTCACCGACTGCGTGTTGTAACTTTTATGAATTTTCTTTTCTATCCTCGGTATAGGCCTATTGCTCTTTAAAATTGTAGTAGCCCATTTTCTATCATATTTGAGCCTTGATTCTGACTTGCCACGTAGAAATTATTGTACCGAAAATTTAACTAGATCCTCGTTCAATGCACACGTATTTGACTCACAAATTTACATTTGCTTGAATCAGTTGGTTGCATGTTCTTTATCTATCTCTACTGATTCGTAAGTTTTTGTCGTCTGCTGCCAGCTTACACGTACAGTTTACGTACATTCTTCTCATTCCGCTCTTAATTCTGTAATGATTCATGAGACATGACACTCTTTTTCCTTTTTCCATAAAACTGCCATAACGTAGTTTACCGTAAACGCACTTCTATCTCGAAATGCTTCTGTTTAATAGTATGACGACATTGTCTTTATTTCTTTGGTTTTATAACAAATCGGTTATTGATCAGCTTGTGCTTTTCAAACTTCATCTTTTACTCACATTGGATTTTTGGTTCACTTCACCTAGTTATTGACCATGTCGATCCTACTTCATTTTGCTGCAGGATTATTTTAAGGGTACAATTTTTGCATTACTGCTCCCTTAAAGGAGATACATTTGTATAAAAATTCAACAACTACACATGTAGACTTAAGAAACATGGCCTTATTAAAATGTTGGGATGAAATATTAATACGAGTATGTACTTAGTTTTACACAACACTCGAGCATTGCATAGTACGCTTTTTTGAAATTTCGATGTTTCTTATATTCGCCTTTTACCGGTCGCTGTTATAACACAAAGCAACCAGTCTACATCAAGTAAAATCAAAGCTAAGCTTACATTACATCATGTATACATGTTGCGAAGCATTCTCATGAAACATACACACACTCATTTCAAAAGAACTATACTTAAGTTCCTCGCTGTAGACAATCGTGAATAAGTACAACATGTTTCACAAAAGCAAGCATGAATATTTATCAATATACATACTAGCATCTATTGTCATTTTAACTGCTAGTTTAAGTCCTGAAGGACCTTAATGTCCCCACAATATTTTTAGTCAGCTGCTTTTCGTGAAGACCCGATTTTTACTGCAAATAATTTTAAGTGCATGTATTTGACTGTTTTGATAGATTATATGCGAGTTTCACGTGTTCCATTTGTGACAATATAATCCTGGGCTGTCCTGTAAGTTGGTACCGTATATGGGGTTCCTAATGTAAGGATTTTTCATTCGTTTGGTTGCTTATAGTGGTGTTATTTTCAAATAATAGGAAGTTCAAAGTTCATCAACATACAAAAACAGGGTGAACATAAATATTCATATGTTGCTACACTGCCAGTACTTCAAAATGGTCACTGTATCGCAAAAAAGTAACATGTCAAAAATTCTTCTGTAGGCCCTTATTATATACTTGCAGTCTACCAATGTGTGTTATAGCCACCGCAATTATTGCTCAGTGGATCATGTCATGTTCATATGTGTGAATATTCCCGTTTAATATTCGTTAATTGAATTAATGTAGCAATCATTGATAATTCTATCTCCATTAATGCCGATGAAGAAGTAAAATGTCAAAGCGAGTTTGGCCTTTATGCATCTCTATGCATCTCAAGTCTAGAATTGTTTCGCAGTAGAAATCGACTATATAGGCCTACATGTGGTGAAGGAAAAGCTTTGAATCAATCTAATCTACTATTATAAATAAAGACTTCGACGAAAAGCATCCTGTTATTCTCGACCACTCATGTCATCGAATTATTGCACAAGAATTGGGAGCATGTTGACCCATTTTTGTGTATGGTGATGAAATGCAGCACAATGAACCATTTATGGAAGTACACTTAAGTCTGCAGTTAAGGATGCCAGATGAAAATGAAAGTTCTGACAAGTCGTGGACAAGTGAAAAATCTGAGCCACACCTGGAACTATCATTATAAGTCATTCAAAATTATTGAACGTGTGTTACTAGTGTGAAAATGATCAGCATTGATATTTCATGCATTTTAAGTGGTGAGATGTGGCTACGTGATACTTTGTAATTCAACATGGAAGTTGATTGTGTGATATGATGTCAGTTCCGACTGTTTCTAGTGAATGTCAAAAATCTTCAGAATCCCCACAGAATCCCCATAGAAGACCTAAGGGAGCTGTGGGGATGGCCTCAATCCCCATACCCACCACATACCCATGGGGATCCCCGAAGAATCCCCATACCCACGGCAAGCCTGTTGATCAGTGCCTGACCTCATCGTCTGAGCACTGAGCAGATAGCGTAGGTCAACAAAGTTATGTCGCGACAACTCTTGAAGTTATTATGACCCATACCACATCCCTTCCATTTGACATATTTAACTTCAGAAATATGTGGTAGGGTAGTGGTCATTGGAAGATTTTAGACTGCAATGATGAGACGAAGAGGGAGAGAGAACGATGCACACAGCAATAATGCGTCGAACAGACGAAGTCAGATCAAGTTGCTCACATCATCATCGTTACACTTCAATTTGTCATCTAAAATTCAAAAGCAGCTGTCCAATTTGATAAAATTTTGCACGTGGGTGGAAAATAATCTCAAAAATTTGGAGCTGAAGTTGTGTGACGACTGATTCAATTTAATTTAATTCAATTCAATGTTAGACAAATTTGAAAACGTGGGGGAGATGACCCACAAGTATCGGCAACAGTGTGCCAAAATGCGAATAACCAGACAAATATTTTGGAATTGACTGAGAGAATTTGATACACATGTAGATAAAAAGAGAAGATGGCGCGCTTTGTGAAAGACAGGGAATCATGTTCCCAAGAGTACGGACTACTCGTCATGTTTTGCGGTATTAATAGGTAGAGCGTTGCGTCAATAGGGTGACAGAATATTTGCATGGACGGTGAACAAAATACTGCGCTTTTTTTAGTGAACTGGGGAATGCCGACTTCTTCCAATCCATTTTCATACTGAATACAAAAGTTGTGAATTTGACATTATTATGCACCATATTTTGTGCGGCAGAATATTTCAAAAAAAGCATTTTTTCTGACCATTTAGTCGCTCCTGTGAAATCGCGAATAGTGTCTGGATTAAAGTGTTGAGAAATGTCGGCAAAAGAAAGTGTTTTGTTTTGTACAAACGTGTACGGTAATTGCTCTGATGCCGATAAATATTCAATGAAAAATATTATCTTTAGTCTTGTGAGAGCCTCCTTAGGGAACTGACCGCAGTTTCGGTTAATTATACAGGCCTATCTTTTCATTTCACCGCTCCAAAGTTTCAATTAAACAGCGATAGGAAAGCAATTATGGTTTCAGCAAACTCTATATGTAACATTAATTTTCTAAATGGTATAATATATGTATAACATGCTCATTATGCATTATAAAGTTTGTTTTCATGAGTTTCATTAATTGCCCTGGTGAATTAATTTTCCAGTTTTTCTTTTACATTTTTCCCAATCAAACTTCGATTTCTGAAGATTTTTTCAAGCTTAGTGAAGACAATGGTCCACATCTATCATTTGAGCTTATGTTTGTACTCGCATAGGCACTAGGCTTATCCGATAGCGGCATTACCTACTCAAGTTATCCATGTAGACGAGGATATAGTATTTCAATTGTAGGCTAGCTTGATTTCTTCGATAATTCAATTATCGAATTTCAGGCTGTTTTGACATCAGTGGTAGAGTGGTGGATTCACTCTTTCCATCTGCTATTCCAACCAGCTTTTGTCAAGAATCCAGCAATTTAATTCATCTCCTAGGCCTGTAGGCCTACTTGAGAATAGCTTGCTCGCACCAGATTAACTGCTAAACAATTGATGAATTCTCCTTACTGATTAAGATCAAAATGCCTGTCAACTTATCTACGGATTGGATCATATTGAATTTGATCACTTGTTTTAACTGAAAAATTAGTGCTATACCCAGCTGGATGGATTCATCAGCGGTTTCTCAATTTATAGTTGTTGATTAAACTTCTCCAGTCTGTTTTTTTCTAATAACATTTAGTTATTAGCTCGCTCATGTTAATAACAGCATCAAATTTAGTAGACTATGTTCAGACCAATATCAACACATCGAAGTCTCGGTTAGGAAACGATCGCGCCGTTTATTTCATGTATAGGTCCATCTGAGTAAAGATGACAAATGATGGGTTGCTTACATGTATTATTAGAATGTTTGGTTTTCAATTCTGTGTAAGCCCTTTTTAGAAAGTTGGTGCTAGCTTTGGTTGCGTTGGTACTATAGCGCCAAATTATTATGGATGAAAAAACACAAAATACATTACCGTTAACAAATATTACAGATACTGTAGACAGACACTAACAAGGTGATTTAAGTCAAACAAATTTTGATAAGTTGGCTATGCACTAATAAAACGATTTAAATTAAATCAATGCAAAGATTCAAGCAAAAGTTCAGTGATACAATTCATGCATTGAATTTTTTTAATCAGCATTTATTGCAATTATAGATGATCAAATCCATATTTTTTCATTTCTAATTGACTGACAGCTCTTATCCTATATTTCTTTGCGTGCCGCTTTGTAATCCATTCCATAAATTTTTGAATTTCAAAGAACAAATGACTGAAAAATGTCGCTCCTTTAGTTACGACTAGGAATTCAAATTGTTGTGCTTAAGATAAAATCTCAACATGTTTCGTCCTGTGTAAAGTGTCAATGGTGCTGGCGCAGGGATCGCAATTTTACGGCTTTTCCGTTTTTCACGAAATTTGTCTAATGTAGATATTTCAAATTCATACATCCAAGCCCTGGTTTTTACCGAGTCTGCGTTTTTTTCTTAGGTGAATTGCGATCCCTGTGCTGGCGGTTGCTAGAGAATTATACAAATTTACCATGCATTGCTGTATAGTGGCAACTCATCAGATCAGTTCATGACGGCGGTTAAGTTATAGCTTGATTAGCTTAATACCCAAAACAGCATAACGTCGTCATGAACTGATTGCGACTACGATAAATTTGAATTCTCTATCAACCGCCAGCACCATCGACACTGTACACAGGACGAAACATGTCGGGATTTTATCTCAAGTATGTCCATTTAAATTACTTGTCGCAACCAAGGAAGCGACATTTTTCAGTCATTTATTTTTTTGAAATTCAAAATGAATTAAGAATCTCTCTCAACCGACAGCCGTTGACATTCCTTGTCTGAACGAGCGACGGTTTTTGTCCAAATTTTCGAAACATGATATCGTCATTAAATAAATGAACTGTGTTTATACTCGGAGGCATATTAGGCACGAAGCCTTTCATCAATGTGACCGAGTTGTCATCTATCCCACTCTGATTCTCCGAGAGCTGAGTATTTGGCAAGAATGCAGAGTGTACCTGTTTTAAAAGTCTTAGGTTTGATCCCACCAAAGTTTGAACCAAGGTCACCCGGAAACAGAGCAAACACTCCACCGCAAAGGCCAAAGCGCCGGTGTCATGTCAAAATGAACATTTAAAGAGCATCATGTAATATTTTGGCAAATTTTTAAGCAGAATTATAGCAGCTGGCATTAGGAAAAATTCTGTAGGCCTACATGTATATCATGAAGCACAAGATGTTAAAGGCAAGTATGTGCAGTCTAAGAGTGAAGTCCATAGATCGTAGGCTATGTAGCTCATCATGGTTCAACTGTCTTTTCAGATCAGGGTTAGACTTTTTATGTACAAAGCCTCCATCATATTTAAATCGAAGCTATTAAAGGCTTATGGTTAGGATATAGAACACTTCAGAATTCCAGCTGCACTGGCAGTTTAATCAATGGTCAGAGATAGCAGAAATTATCTGCAGACAGTTTAATCTGACCACCATTGAGCTGTATTCCTGAAAATATGAAAATCCTAGCTCAAGTCTCTAACAAACAGTTTTGTTTCAAATAATATTGAGGCAGTGTTCATAAAAACACAATCTGAACATACAGCGAACCATGATGTTGCATTTTTTAGTCGTAGATGTATTCAACTGTTGTAAATGTCTCACTGTGTCACATGATTCTAACTGCATCTTGCAATTTCCTATTTTCATTTATTCACCTTGCATGATGAAGAAATGTTTGAATTGAATAATATATGATAGCTAAGCTGCTAGGAAGCCTGATTCCGATGCTTCCTAGTCCATAGTGTAGGTTTTTCAATAATATCATAGTCATTCATCCATACTTATCAGAGATTGTCAATAATTGATTACAATTTAATTGGACAAGGAAATCAATTCACTGAAATTGAAAAATACAGGGTGCGGCATAAAGATCTCCCCGATTTGCCATAGCTATGAAACGAAAAAGAAGACAGATGCAAGAATTCTTTTATATTCCAAAAGTAGTTCATATAATGCCATTATCATATTTTCTATGCAAAACGTGTCTTCTCTTATTTGCGATTCCGATAGTCTAGGTTAACAAAAGACACTACTGAAGTGACTCATCCCCGCTCTCTTATTGGCGTTCACGTGCCGTGTAACAGCATTCTTGGAATTGCATTGTCATGGCGTGGAGTGGAAAGCATCGTGCCTTTGTTGTCGAGGGACATATCAAGAACGGTGAATCCGTGATAACGACGCAGCGCGCGTTCCGTAGGCGTTTTGATCTCGGTCGTCATGCTCCTGTCCCAGAGGGAAAGACGATTCGCCTTTGGGTTTCGAATTTTAGACTCACTAGCTCAGCTTTAAAAAGACAAAGTCACGGCCGACCAAGGACCGCAACAGGGGTAGAGAATGTTACACTTGTGAGAGCTTCGATACAGCACTCTCCCAGGCGTTCAGCACGGAAACATGCGGCTGCCCTAGGCATGTCAGATCGAAGTGTCCGCAGAATTTTACATCAGGAACTCAACATGCATCCCTACAAAATGATAGTCGTGCAGGAGTTGAATGAGACAGACTATGAAACCAGAACAACTTTGTGTGGAGACATTCTCAGGGAGGTTCCCCCTACAGCCGTTATGATCTGCAGCGATGAAGCGCATTTCCATTTTCGGGGATAGTTAATAAACAGAATTTTCGCTACTGGTCTGACACCAATCCTCAGGAACTTCATCAGCGACCGCTCCACAGTCCGAAAGTTACTGTTTGGTGTGCCGTAGGAAATTTCGGAGTTTGGGGTCCTTATTTTCTTTTTGAAGAGGGTGGTGTTGCAGTAACGGTAACGTCTGATCGTTATTGTAAAATGCTAGAGCATTTTCTCCGTCCGAAAGTCACCGATTTACTCAATGATCAGGAGGACTTGTGGTTCCAACAAGATGGTGCTACATCGCATACCTCACGCCGGTCACTCACCATCATCCAAAATTTGTTCCCGAGTCGTTTGATCTCTTTACGAGGTGATATTGGCTGGCCTCCACGTTCGCAAGATTTGTCCCCTTGCGATTTTTTCTTGTGGGGACACATCAAATCAAAAGTCTACAAACACCGACCAAGAAACTTGCAAGACTTAAAGACAGCAATAATACTGGAAATTGCTAACATTCCAATGGACATGGTTCGTAGTGTAATGGACAACTTTCGCGAGAGGCTTCGCTACTGCATCGACAATGACGGCCGGCACTTAAGCGATGTAATTTTCAAAACCTAAATTGACATAATTTCATACATTTACTGTTCTGGAATAGAAAATTTTTCATAGTTTTATCGTCGTTTTCTTAACATACAAATTCGGTGAAATCAAAAAGTAAAATAGCAACAACGGGGCTTCAAAACGTAAAATATCTTAATGGCATAACATGTACTTTTCTAGGATACAAATATTTTTCATATCATTATCTTCGTTTACTTTTCAATACCATATAAAATCGGGGAGATCTTTTTGCCGCACCCTGTATATCAGTCAATTATCTGGAATTGAGAACCAATTAATTAATTGAAATTGGAAAATATATCAATCAATTAATTGGAATGGAAATTGTGAACCAATTAACCAATTGAAGTTGGAAAATGTATCAATCAAATGATTGCAGTTGGAATTGTGAACGAATCAATACTGAAAATGGAATCCAAAATTCGAGCAGTTTCTGTAACTTGAAAGTATTAATTATTAATTTACTTGATCCAAGATTTGTTTAACTATATACACGTTACACAGCAATAAACAATATCTTATATTTTTTAATGCTGCTGCGTCAGGCCAATCAGACCAGCGATAATTTCCTTAGATTCGCTCTAATGCCTTCGGCATATAGTTTATGCAAGCGTTCGTGATTCTCTCCATTGTTTTCATCAGTGACGATTGAGTAGAGAAATTTCGCCTGCATTTTAGAGCTGCTTGGTCTACTCTGGTTGAAACAAACATGAATTTAATTGTGACTACTCATGAATCTAAACGTTGTTGCTTCTTGCCAACCTGAAATGCATACTATAATTGTAAATTGTGAGAAGTAAAAGAATACAGAGGCGAAATTATATATACAATCTCGGCTACTATCAGATAACAATTAATTGGTTAGAATTGGAAAATGCAGCAATCAATTAATACGAATTGGAAAACACCAATCAATTGATTGAAATTCTATATTCTATCCAATTAAATAATTGAAATTGGTTCATCAACCAATCAATCAATTGGCTCCAATTAATTAAAAAGTAATTGGGGTCAATTAATTTTGACAATTCTTGATGCTTATGTATGTACATGATTTATATTCAGTTGTGTGGGATTTTGCCATCTTCATTATGAACATGTCGTTGAAGTTAGCACCAACTTCAACACCAACTTTTTGAATAGAGTTTGTACAGAATAGGAAACCACATGTTTAGGTACTACTGATGACGCAGAGTTTGTACAGCCAAAAAGTTTTCCAAAATTCGAACTCCTTCACCTTCAAAATTCAAATTTAAATTCGAAAAATTGGTGCAAGTATTGGTGCTACATGTTTAGCGAGTTTGTACAGCATTCCGATGGAAAAATTTAGATACAAGAGCAAAAACCTGAGTTTGTACAGCAACTTCCAGCACTTTCCTTACACGAACAACCGGAAAAAACCGCCAAAAACCGATTTTTTCAAAAAATGATAAGATTTTCCAGAAAAGTTCTTGGTGCTACATGGAAAATGAGTTTGTACAGTGCTCTAACCGGTGGAAGAGTGCTCTACTAATCCAGTCTGAGTTTGAACACACACTTCTCCGACACTCCAGCACTCCTACGACCGGTAAATACCGGTTATTGTACAGTAACTACAAGAATACTGCCCATTTATGAACAAATCAATTGGTGCTACATGGAAAATGAGTTTGTACAGTGCTCTAACCGGTGGAAGAGTGTTCTACTAATCCAATCTGAGTTTGAACACACACTTCTCCGACACTCCAGCACTCCTACGACCGGTAAATACCGGTTATTGTACAGTAACTACAAGAATACTGCCCATTTATGAACAAATCAATTGGTGCTACATGGAAAATGAGTTTGTACAGTGCTCTAACCGGTGGAAGAGTGTTCTACTAATCCAGTCTGAGTTTGAACACACACTTCTCCGACACTCCAGCACTCCTACGACCGGTAAATACCGGTTATTGTACAGTAACTACAAGAATACTGCCCATTTATGAACAAATCAATTGGTGCTACATGGAAAATGAGTTTGTACAGTGCTCTAACCGGTGGAAGAGTGTTCTACTAATCCAGTCTGAGTTTGAACACACACTTCTCCGACACTCCAGCACTCCTACGACCGGTAAATACCGGTTATTGTACAGTAACTACAAGAATACTGCCCATTTATGAACGAATCAATTGGTGCTACATGGAAAATGAGTTTGTACAGTGCTCTAACCGGTGGAAGAGTGTTCTACTAATCCAGTCTGAGTTTGAACACACACTTCTCCGACACTCCAGCACTCCTACGACCGGTAAATACCGGTTATTGTACAGTAACTACATCATCGATGCGATGGTTTTGTTTCAAAATTCAATTGTCGGTTGAATCGCTATCTTCCACCAGTGAAACGAGTTGAAGCAATATTCTGTTTCAAGAAATGTTATTGTCCATCAAAATATGAACTCTGCTGAGAGAAATGGTGCACAAAACTCTGGAAAAAGCCCGAGTACTTCATAAAGGTCACGGGTGAAAAGCTTGATGTAGGCGGTACTCCAAAAATCAATAGCTGCACCAAATTCAAATGCTGACAAGGGAGAAGGACGACAGATGAATATCGAGTTCTCAATTTTTACATACTCTATTACAGTAGGAAGCACAGCATAGAAAGGTCAGATAGGATAAAAATGACTTGCAACATTTGTGCAATGAAGACCGAATATCTTAGATGCGATGATGATCGGACAGTCCGAGGCGGATATAGAAAAACAACTACAAGGTATAGAAAAGAGGAACATCTCTGAAAATGCCTGTTCTAAGTTGTGTCAACCAATTGTAGTCAAAACAATTACAAATGCACTTAAAAATCACCGCAAAAAACAGCAATCTTGATAATTAGTGTTGCTTGTAATTCATCACTAATATCTGGAAAACAATCGAAGGTATAATAAATGTAACAACTGGATATACTAGCTGATAGGACGAAACAATGGAAACCGTAGAATACAAAGGGAAAAGGTTTGTCTGCATATGTGAATTTAAGGTACCGCGGTTATGTATAAGTAAAATCCGGAAAACAATCAAAGGTATATTGAAGAAGACCGATTGCAGACATAATGTCGTATATTTCATTAACACAGCATTACGTTAAAATCGAGACCATCACTCACTACACAAAGGTCTGAACAGCAGTCCACGATCATGTGCATAGCTGAAACACAGTGAATCTCAAGTGTCATGGAAATCTCACGTCACAGGTATAAAAGTAAGAATTGTACAGGCTTGCGTATAGCCTATACGATGAACCTTAAATGACCAAAAATGTGACCAAGCGATAAAGTTTTTAAAATACAAAAGGAAATGGTCGGGATAAGATTAATTACAACAAATTTCATGAATGCTCATGACAAGCGAAATAAAGTAGTGGTCAAAATATTTCAATTTCGTGTTCACACTCAAAAAATGTTGAAGACTTATCGCTCAAACATGAGAGCAGGGGAGTCATAATCGTAGTTGTTGAACAGACGCTCTCTGTAATCAGTCACGCATGTTCAGATACACTACATGCTCACTAAGTTGATAATTTGAATAATTTCAAATGAAAGAATGTGATCACCAGATGTCTTAACGAGCGGTGTAGAAGGCAACCTACTGATTTTCAAGTTATGTCGTTATATCGTACAACCCAAAGTATAGCTCCTTCAAATGAAATATGCGTTACATTGCAATAACCGCAATGTAGGTTATAAACCTTGTATGTAGGTTCAACACAACTGATAGAAATAGGAACTTGATTTTCTGAACCTTAACTGATGATGTTAATCACCGGATGTATCAAAAATTGTATCACAGTCAGGCAGGCTAGTTAGGTTCTCAGTTCAGTAGCCATAAAATGTTGACATATAAAACTTACGGGATATATTCATTGCTAATCTCATTTTTGTTGATTTGTTCATCGTCAAATATTTGAACAATTAGATCTTTTCATGTGCTAATACTAATTAAATGATGCTGTATAAATGAGCGTAAACCTAGCAAAACTTACATATTACTTCATTTTCCTATGTGAAAGTTTGTAATTCTATGTGCCATTTAAACATAAACAGCCGCGAATAGATTAAGAAATACAAATACACGCATTTCGCTGCAAAAGATGGAATTTCGACCTTCAGTCATCCGCCAAATTTTTAAATCAACATGTGATAGTTAAGTGACCTTGATCGTTGATTGTAGATGAAAATATTGAACATGCAGTGTATAAAAATATTGCAGGATTATAATTACGATAGGCTGGCTTGGGGAAATGCATCATTAGGTAAATGCGATTAGGTTGTAGCCCAAACCAATAGCTCATAGCCAAGAAACCGTTAAGTTTGCATCCATATGTGCCTGCATATAGCCAATCTCTTAGATTGGCAGATAGCCAATATCTAAGGCATTTTATTTCGCAAAAGTATTGCATGCCACCCTGGCACTTGGTGAAAGATTTGGCAGTTTTTGAAAATTGGGCCTTATTTGCTTTACTCTGCAACAAATTTTGTTTGCTGTCAAGAGAAGCAAGCTGGAATTAAATATGGGCGACCTTTTACATCACAGTAAGATGTCAAGTTCATCCACACGAAATAGCGGATTCGATCGAATACCTCTTCATTATTCACGTAGCCCGATCGATTTTGGTAGTGAAAACCAGGTCCGGGGTAAATGCGACAAGGCCCATCGAGATAGGTGCGACAACGTGCAAAATTTTGATTTTTGTCGCTTAAGTTTTTGATACACTCCTGCATGTGTCAATAAAATCGTCACCAACATATTTTGAAATCATAGATGTCTCAAACGACAATAGGGTGCAATGCTCAAGATCCAAGCTTGTTTCGAGTTCATGGATTTCGATCGATTAATAACAGCTAGGTGCCATTTCAAGTCAATCAAACGAAAGGATCTACGTCCAGAAAGATTACGAGAAACCTTTACGATATTTAGGACTAATTCTGTTATTCTTTTCTCTAATGCGCTCGTATATTTATAAAATAGGCTAATTCTGTTTTTGAAAGTATATCAGTTGTAGCATTTCATGCATGTATCCTATTTAAAAAATAGGCCTATTCAGCTTCAAAATACGCTTACATACTATAAACACTGCCCATTTTTATCTCACATAAACATAAATCTACACTAGGTGACATGCCACGCGTTATTCAGGCGCAATTACGGAACACCCCAAACATCCGTAGTTAAGGACATTCTATTCTTCTACCCGCGTATATATGCGCTGCACTAAGAGTCAGAAATCACTTGATCTGATGCTGTTAAAACATGGGAGATGTTTAAGAATACGCGCGGGCGAGCGTTTATAGTTTGCGCGTCGTCCACGGTTGTCTGCGCTGCCACTTGAACCACTAATCTGAACCGCTAAGCATGTTCTGTCTTCCCTGAACATGAAATTGAGGTCCTATTACATTGTTTAGCCTCTGATACAGGCAGACACATGAGACGCAAAGTCTATATAACAGGACTGCCAACTATACTTACTTATATAACTTATATTGCAGCAATATCCCGCATAGCCACGAATGTTTGGGGTCATGTGTAATTACGCGTGATTGAGCGTGGCATGTCAACTAGTGTATCGAAATAATGATCTAGATCAATTCTGCAATCACAAATAAACCAAGATCCACTTCTATATGTGAAAATGTCTATTCTAGGTAGCGATAAGTTAGCACTTAGGATTTCCTTGTAAAGATCAGTTGCTCTCTTACCAAGATAGGAGCGAAACACATCACCGTAATTTCATACAACATTCCCAACACATCATCGGAGTTTAATTCGCAAATCTTTATGAAACGTACTCAGATGCAAAATCACCCAGGCCATGTCGTATTTGCCCCAATCATGAGGTAAAAGAGACTTTGAAGTCACTTACTTTGACATCCAACTTAGAGAAACTTATCATTCCATCATAAATGGGCAGTATTCTTGTAGTTACTGTACAATAACCGGTATTTACCGATCGTAGGAGTGCTGGAGTGTCGGAGAAGTGTGTGTTCAAACTCAGACTGGATTAGTAGAACACTCTTCCACCGGTTAGAGCACTGTACAAACTCATTTTCCATGTAGCACCAATTGATTTGTTCATAAATGGGCAGTATTCTTGTAGTTACTGTACAATAACCGGTATTTACCGGTCGTAGGAGTGCTGGAGTGTCGGAGAAGTGTGTGTTCAAACTCAGACTGGATTAGTAGAACACTTCCACCGGTTAGAGCACTGTACAAACTCATTTTCCATGTAGCACCAATTGATTCGTTCATAAATGGGCACTATTCTTGTAGTTACTGTACAATAACCGGTATTTACCGGTCGTAGGAGTGCTGGAGTGTCGGAGAAGTGTGTGTTCAAACTCAGACTGGATTAGTAGAACACTCTTCCACCGGTTAGAGCACTGTACAAACTCATTTTCCATGTAGCACCAATTGATTTGTTCATGAATGGGTAGTATTCTAGTGGTTACTGTAGAATAACCGGTATTTACCGGTCGTAGGGGTGCTGGAGTGTCGGAGAAGTGTGTGTTCAAACTCAGACTGGATTAGTAGAACACTCTTCCACCGGTTAGAGCACTGTACAAACTCATTTTCCATGTAGCACCAATTGATTTGTTCATGAATGGGTAGTATTCTAGTGGTTACTGTAGAATAACCGGTATTTACCGGTCGTAGGGGTGCTGGAGTGTCGGGGAAGTGTGTGTTCAAACTCAGACTCGACTAGTAGAACACTATGCCACCGGTTAGAGCACTGTACAAACTCATTTTCCATGTAGCACCAATTGATTTGTTCATAAATGGGCAGTATTCTTGTAGTTACTGTACAATAAACCGGTATTTACCGGTCGTAGGAGTGCTGGAGTGTCGGAGAAGTGTGTGTTCAAACTCAGACTCGACTAGTAGAACACTCTTCCACCGGTTAGAGCACTGTACAAACTCATTTTCCATGTAGCACCAATTGATTTGTTCATAAATGGGTAGTATTCTAGTGGTTACTGTAGAATAACCGGTATTTACCGGTCGTAGGGGTGCTGGAGTGACGGAAAAGTGTGTGTTCAAACTCAGACTCGACTAGTAGAACACTCTTCCACCGGTTAGAGCACTGTACAAACTCATTTTCCATGTAGCACCAATTGATTTGTTCATAAATGGGCAGTATTCTTGTAGTTACTGTACAATAACCGGTATTTACCGGTCGTAGGAGTGCTGGAGTGACGGAGAAGTGTGTGTTCAAACTCAGACTCGACTAGTAGAACACTATGCCACCGGTTAGAGCACTGTACAAACTCATTTTCCATGTAGCACCAATTGATTTGTTCATAAATGGGCAGTATTCTTGTAGTTACTGTAGAATAACCGGTATTTACCGGTCGTAGGAGTGCTGGAGTGTCGGAGAAGTGTGTGTTCAAACTCAGACTGGATTAGTAGAACACTCTTCCACCGGTTAGAGCACTGTACAAACTCATTTTCCATGTAGCACCAATTGATTTGTTCATAAATGGGCAGTATTCTTGTAGTTACTGTACAATAACCGGTATTGACCGGTCGTAGGAGTGCTGGAGTGTCGGAGAAGTGTGTGTTCAAACTCAGACTGGATTAGTAGAACACTCTTCCACCGGTTAGAGCACTGTACAAACTCATTTTCCATGTAGCACCAATTGATTTGTTCATAAATGGGCAGTATTCTTGTAGTTACTGTACAATAACCGGTATATACCGGTCGTAGGAGTGCTGGAGTGTCGGAGAAGTGTGTGTTCAAACTCAGACTGGATTAGTAGAACACTCTTCCACCGGTTAGAGCACTGTACAAACTCATTTTCCATGTAGCACCAATTGATTCGTTCATAAATGGGCAGTATTCTTGTAGTTACTGTACAATAACCGGTATTTACCGGTCGTAGGAGTGCTGGAGTGTCGGAGAAGTGTGTGTTCAAACTCAGACTGGATTAGTAGAACACTCTTCCACCGGTTAGAGCACTGTACAAACTCATTTTCCATGTAGCACCAATTGATTTGTTCATGAATGGGTAGTATTCTAGTGGTTACTGTAGAATAACCGGTATTTACGGTCGTAGGAGTGCTGGAGTGTCGGAGAAGTGTGTGTTCAAACTCAGACTGGATTAGTAGAACACTCTTCCACCGGTTAGAGCACTGTACAAACTCATTTTCCATGTAGCACCAATTGATTTGTTCATGAATGGGTAGTATTCTAGTGGTTACTGTAGAATAACCGGTATTTACCGGTCGTAGGGGTGCTGGAGTGTCGGGGAAGTGTGTGTTCAAACTCAGACTCGACTAGTAGAACACTATTCCACCGGTTAGAGCACTGTACAAACTCATTTTCCATGTAGCACCAATTGATTTGTTCATAAATGGGCAGTATTCTTGTAGTTACTGTACAATAACCGGTATTTACCGGTCGTAGGAGTGCTGGAGTGTCGGAGAAGTGTGTGTTCAAACTCAGACTCGACTAGTAGAACACTCTTCCACCGGTTAGAGCACTGTACAAACTCATTTTCCATGTAGCACCAATTGATTTGTTCATAAATGGGTAGTATTCTAGTGGTTACTGTAGAATAACCGGTATTTACCGGTCGTAGGAGTGCTGGAGTGACGGGAAAAAGTGTGTGTTCAAACTCAGACTCGACTAGTAGAACACTCTTCCACCGGTTAGAGCACTGTACAAACTCATTTTCCATGTAGCACCAATTGATTTGTTCATAAATGGGCAGTATTCTTGTAGTTACTGTACAATAACCGGTATTTACCGGTCGTAGGAGTGCTGGAGTGACGGAGAAGTGTGTGTTCAAACTCAGACTCGACTAGTAGAACACTATGCCACCGGTTAGAGCACTGTACAAACTCATTTTCCATGTAGCACCAATTGATTTGTTCATGAATGGGTAGTATTCTAGTGGTTACTGTAGAATAACCGGTATTTACCGGTCGTAGGGGTGCTGGAGTGTCGGAGAAGTGTGTGTTCAAACTCAGACTGGATTAGTAGAACACTCTTCCACCGGTTAGAGCACTGTAAAAACTCATTTTCCATGTAGCACCAATTGATTTGTTCATAAATGGGCAGTATTCTTGTAGTTACTGTACAATAACCGGTATTTACCGGTCGTAGGAGTGCTGGAGTGTCGGAGAAGTGTGTGTTCAAACTCAGACTGGATTAGTAGAACACTCTTCCACCGGTTAGAGCACTGTACAAACTCATTTTCCATGTAGCACCAAGAACTTTTCTGGAAAATCTTATCATTTTTTTGAAAAAAATCGGTTTTTGGCGGTTTTTTCCGGTTGTTTTCGTGTAAGGAAAGTGCTGGAAGCTGCTGTACAAACTCAGTTTTTTGCTCTTGTATCTAAATTTTTCCATCGGAATGCTGTACAAACTCGCACCTATTAACCCAGGTAGCACCAATACTTGCACCAATTTTTCGAATTTAAATTTGAATTTTTAGTTGGTATTGGTTGGTTGGTTTTATGTTGGGGTTTTGGGGAGGTTGTGGTTTGGGTCGGGTTTGTTTTTTTGTTTTTTTGGTTTATTTATGGTTTGGGTTTGTTTTTTTTGTTCTTTTTTGGTGTTTTCTGTTTATTGTTCTGGGGGCTTGGTGTGGTGGATGCGAGTTTGGGTTGTGATTCTGTTTGTTGGTATTCGTTGTTTGTGTTTGTTTTTGTTTTATTTGGGAGTGTTTTTTTTTTGGTGGGGCGTTTTTTTTGTGTTGTTTTGTTGGTGTTTTTTTTGTTTGTATTGATGTTTTATGTTTTTTTTTAGGTATTTTTTTTTTTGTTTTGCTTAGCGTTTCTTTTTTGGAGTGTGTTGTTTTTTTTGGCTTATATTTGGGTGTTTTGAGTTTTTTTTGCTTTTTGTTTGGTTTGTTTGTTAGTTGTTTTGTGTTTGGGTCTGGGATTTTTTTTATTTTGTTGTTTTTTTTTTGTATGGGTTTGCTTTGTTGGGTTTTGGATTATCTGGGGTACGTGTTTTGGAATAAAATATAATAGGTAATTATGGAAGGTGAAGGAGTTCGAATTTTGGAAAACTTTTTGGCTGTACAAACTCTGCGTCATCAGTAGTACCTAAACATGTGGTTTCCTATTCTGTACAAACTCTATTCAAAAAGTTGGTGTTGAAGTTGGTGCTAACTTCAACGACATATTATGAACAACAATTGCGAATAAAAGACTATCATAGTCTATTCTTACATGTTCTTCTCTATTTTCAGGAATTAATACATATTGGTGGAATATATTCAGCCCCTCCGGAACTTCGTTAAATGGGGTCATTTTTGATACTGATGGCACCAATATACAGCACGAGCATTCCTACGAAGACCGTCTACGAATCCTTAGAATTCCAACCCCTCAACGTCTTCGACTGACTCTCTGTGATTCCGGTACTTTCTTTAACTTGCGGACCTGCGGTTGTGACTTGAAGCGTTTTCAAGATTTTTAAGGGTTCAGTCTCGTGAACATTTTTTCTCCCATAAATTTCGATCATTGTCGATTGGAATTTACTTACCCATTATGTTGTTTGATCGTCATCCCTACTGGACTTCAAGACAAACATGTTCAATGTTTTCATGCTGCGAAGCTAACTTGTGACATTTCTATTATCTGCATGGGTATGCTGGTTTACAATTAGTTTGTTCATCTATTCGTTGTCAGTCGCCTTAGCTTTGTTTTTTATGCTCCTATGGTAGCAATATAAGTACTCAATCATTATGAAGGCTGCAGACAATTGACGGCCTTGATGTGCTCCAAGCATTCCCTCGAATATTGTCCAAACTCTTTTTCGTGTTGAATTCAATAATTTGAAATGCAACTAAAAACTGTGAGCTTCAAAGCTCTATTGTACATTTCTATAAAAAATATTTTGACAATTGTCACGTTGTAATAAGACAGTTTTCAATAATTTCCGTAACTAAGTTTTCCATGACATTGACTGATTTGTTAAGAATTTTGCTGCAAACAAAAACATTTTAACTTACTGAATGCCTTCCACTGTATGTTTTTTTGACTCGCTCTGTTTCTGACGACACGCTTTGTGAACGTAGAAAAATATTTCTGAACGTTTTGATTTTTATGTAGCCAGCATATGTCCTGGAGTTTTGCAAGTACATATACTCGAATCGTGTTATATAAATTATTCAGACTTGTCGATAAACA
>CAJQUW010013119.1:0-23475 GCA_907163375.1 Prostheceraeus crozeri
TACCATAGCTATCGATGCCACTCCTCCACAGCTATTCAAATCTACAAAATCAGTCTACATTTCCATACTCAAATCCAAAAAAGCCAAAATATTCTGCGTTACTGCACCGATTACCCAAAAAAGCCAAACTTAAGCTCACAACACCAGTCTCCATCCACACTATCAGTTTCACTACCATAGCTATCGATGCCACTCCTCCACAGCTATTCAAATCCACAAAATCAGACCACATTTCCATACTCAAATCCAAAAAAGCCAAAATATTCTGCGCTACTGCACCGATTACCCAAAAAAGCCAAACTTAAGCTCACAACACCAGTCTCCATCCACACTATCAGTTTCACTACCATAGCTATCGATCGTTGAAGAAATCCAGGCGCTGTTTAAAAATTCTTTGAGGAGTGTTTTGAGAGTTGCACTGTTCAATACATTTTTTGATGTGAGGAGCTTTATTTCCCATGCAGACATAACGTATAACTACATGTAGATATGGTCATGGTACACAATTTTCGATGTCTCACTTTAACCTGGTATGCGATTTTTTGATCGATATGTATGTCCCTGGACTTTGACGTTATATTGTATAATACTTCTATAATACCCGCTTATGTATAATACTTCTATGTATAATTGTACTTGTATTCTTCCATCCCCCCTACATTTTCCTTTTTTTCTAAGAGCAAGAAGATTGTTGGACGATGGAACACTAGTGGGTATCAGCAACACTAATGTGAAGGAGGAAGATTAGAAGTAAGCGTTGGACGTGGTGCAAAATTCCTTCTGGTTTGTAGATATTTTACAGCACTTGCTTTGTCGTTCACTTGCAGTCCCGGTATGCGAAGGTCATCATCTAAGCTGTATCTTGTTATAAGTTGTATTCTGACAGTGTCCAAGGGATCAATCCTTCATCCCTGGGCTAAAGTAAGACTTCTCAGTTTTGTTCACTGAGTGACAAGTCTATTTTAAATCCAATGTGAGTAAGCTTGACGAAGTTTGATGAATTTGGAAAAATTGGGAAATGTGGGAGTTGGCAAAGAATAGAAGCACTTAATATTTTTCGTTCACTGAGAAGAGTGTTACAGACCCCAACTTATAAATTTAGTCCATTCTAAATTAAATTTTCATTGTCATAGTGAGAGCCGGAAGATGATGCTGATTAAAATGAGCCCCATTTCATGCACAAAATTATACTGTAATTATTGAAAGGTTTTAACTTCGATGTTCGACTCTGATTCTCTGAATAATAATTAATTAGTTTCGCTGTCAACAGGCGGGAATAGGGTTTACAATCCCGGGATCTCGGATCCCGGAATCCCGGGATCTCAACCCTATTTCCGAGATTAAAAATCCCGGGATTACGTCTTCGAGATCTCGAGGTATTTCGAGATATTTGAAAGATTGGCCCTCAGTTCCTTCTAAGTGACATAGTTAAGAGAGTCAATGGCATTTTTGAAAATGCATCTAAATTTTTTATGTTCCAAGTTTGATAAATTGCCAATGTGTTGTATTTGCCGTAGCCAGCTGGTTAAGCCTCGTTCACACGCGATGACACTAGTGTCGTGACATTATTGCCGAGGCATGCAGCGCGAAATCTGGGCTAAATCAATGCCGTGACACAAAACCGTTCAGACGCCTTAATATAACTGTGTGGTGTGACACTGCTACTTGTATTGCTTCTGTAAAATGGAAACAATGATCTTCGTAAATTGATAGGCTGAAAGGAACAAATCAACCAACGATTTAAAATAACGACTAAAGGTCCGTTCCAAGGCTCGTTCAGACAGAGCTAGGTTTGCGGTTTGCGGTCTGCAACAAATGGAACTGCAACAATTCAGTCTATCTCGAGACACAGGAATGATCCTCAAGCGGGTGAAACAAGTCCTGGAATCGATACCTCCAACATCGGTAGAATCCGAAAGGGCATTCTCGGGGCCGCGGTCTGTTTGTCTTAACGAAACTTACGGTCGAGAATGAGTGTATAACACAATTCAGTTGTCTTACCTTACTTTCGCCTCAATATTTTTTACGATTTCTTGACTAGTTTTACCTACCTGTAGATGTTTGTTTAGTTCACGTTGAAAAGATTATACATTTTACAAGCAGGTATCGTCTTCTTGAAGATATTTCTTGAAACTTAGTGATGTAACGGAAACTTATACCAGTTATATTATAATAATCTCGATCGAGATCCCGGGATCCCGGGATTGCGATTAGCCAGTCTCGAAAATCCCGGGATTGAGAAAACGGCTCGAGATTGTAAACCCTAGGCGGGAATGAAGGAAACTGCATTGATCTCAGACACCCACGCTTGAATTGTTAACGACCACTGACCGCGCGCTTGAACATAGGGTAAACTTTCCTAATTCGGACACTTTCCTAATTTGGACACTTCTAAGTAAAATACGAATATTACTAAGTCAAGATCAGCGGAATTGAAATTTTCGAAAACGCAACCTGTATTCTATGCCATTCTAGTATATAAACCCCTAAAAGAAATTTTCTAAGTGATTAATATCACCCCTGTATGAACCAATTTTCATCCAAAAAGTCGTTCCTTTGTGTGTGAGAGCTAAGGATTGGCGAAAAATTCCTTAAGTTCAGAGTACAATTACGAAGTCAAACTTAAGTCTTTTCCATGAGTATTTTATATGAATTGACAGAGAAATTTCTGAAGTTTCTTTTGCAATTTGTCGCATGTTTCTAGGTATCGTACTTTTTCTTCTAGAGGACTTTGTGTATTTTTTTGTCATCTTTAACTCCCCTTGCCTTATTTGGACACTTTTTCAATGAATGACGACCCCACTTGCCTAATTATGGACAGTTTTATAAAAAATCTTTTTGATGTAGTTTTTTCTGATAAATTCGAGTCATATGAAGTGATAGAGCCTTGAATGCGGATACGAGATTCTCCTCGATGTGCTGTGCCTACAAGAAACAATAGAACAAGAGAATTGAGCTGATGATGCCTGCCGTCGATATAACAACGATGACGTAGAACTCATTTGTCTATTCACATCCCATAATAAGGAGGCTACTGGCTCTCTCTGTCTCTTTACACTATTCCTCGATAGCTGTACTAACATAAAGCCGAAGAGAAAGGAACGGAGTCAAGAGAATATGCAAGAGGCACTAGAAGATGCCAACGAGCAGTTCGCACAGAGTCAGTGTTCAAGCAAAGAAGTAGCAATAAGTAAGTCATAAAATTATCTAGACCGGTGGTGTCAACCACAGCTTTTATGGATGGCGCTGTGGCCGATGGGTCTACCATCCGTAATGTTACCAGAATTAAATATGATGCGATTTAGTCATCGTGCTACTAGGGTATTACAGATGAACAGTGCATAGTATACGAGCTATTTTGTTTAAATGCTTTAATTTACATGAAATAGTGAGCTTCTTCCGCAAAGGAAATGACATTAGGGCGTATTTCAAATCTCGTAGGCCTATTACAAATTCTCTCAAACTATTGATTGGTTGAGGGGCTACACAGTTTATATCTAGTTTCCTTACAATAAACGACGATTAGACGTAGAATATTATACAATAACATCAAAATTTTGTCACATATTGTCACATCCTATGTCACATGAAATTATTCTCAATAGACCTAAGTCTGAGCATTTGTTTTTAGCTTGCTGAAGCACCGTATAGCCTAATAAGTTTATTTATAAATTAATAATTTCTTACTGTGTCATCAGCTTTGAAATATGTTTTGTGCAACGATCGAAGTACTATAGCTACATTTGGTAGAACAATAGATAGCTACTGTTATTTAATATATAAATCATATCATTCGCTCCGCTCATCTGCGCATGGCTTGATTGGAATTGCTTTTCTAAACGTACAGCGTTTTCTTTGATAGAGACGTGCTCAAAGAACATGTTCTATATTACCTCTTGAAAGGTCAACATTTTCAGGTCTACGGAAGGTCCGCATACAAGAGAATTGCCAAAGCACACTCCGTGCCTCGAACAACGTTGCGAAGAGCATGGCTTTGCGAAGAGAATAATAATTCAAGATCATCAATAGGCCGTCCAGTAACACTTACTTGTGAACAAGCGAAATGTCTTTGTGAACTTATTTTTGATCGTCAGAAAAGAGGCTTCCCAATGACGGTTGATTCGGCCAGGAAACTCGTCTTTGAATACTGTGAAATAAATCGTATTCCACATCGCTTCAATCGGACCTGAAAAACGTGCACGCTGGAAATGGTTGGTCAGCTTTCAGGAGACGAAATATCCAAATGTCACATTGAGAACATAACCAGAGAATTTGTCGAGAAAGCCAAGCCTTGGGAATGGAAGAAGATCGAATCAGCTATTATGAATGTCTTGAGGCTACTTTGTCTGAGAAAGGATTACTTAACTCTCCAAGTCGTATCTACAAATTGTCGACGAAACGGCATTCAAATATTTGTGACTAAGGGTGACAAGGTTTTAGCTCAACGAGAGGAGCAAAGAATGTTCAAATACTTTCATCTGCTGAGCGTAGGCTTCAAACACGACAATTCGCTGATTGCTGCAATGCAGAGGGAAACTATATACCCCAATGATTATTTTCAAAGGGACTAGGAAAGGAAACCCACGAGTTGAATTTTACTGACTCCAAGGTCATTGATTGAAGTTTCCAAACCTGGATGGATCGACAAAGAATTGTTCCTCGCATGGTTTCGGCATTTCGTCAAACATCTTCCATATCGCTCTCTATAATGAGAGAAGTAGCTCTAATCATGGACGGTCACACAAGCCATGAAAGTGTTGCCTTATTTGAAGAAGCAAACAAGAACAATGTGGACATTTTGGGGCTTCCGTCTCACACCTCAAATTATCTTCAAACCTTGGAGTAAGTGTCTACGGACCCTTCAAAAGATCTTGGAGAGAAAGATGTCGTATTTACATGGATGGCAATCCTGGGTCGGTGATTTCAAGGGCAAATTTTGGAGAAGTCTTCACTGCTGCTTGGAATAAAGCATGTAAGCCTGAAAATACCATCTCTTGGATTCGAAAGAGCGGTTTGTGCCTCACTCTTCATACGATGCGATTCCTAAGCAAGCCTTTCATCATTTCAAAGGAATTGTTGGGATTGTCTGCTGATGTGATATGTTTCGAAAATGTTTATTCCGAAATTTGTATCACAGAATGTTACCAATGTACTGGAGAACGATGTTCCAACTCGTACCGATAAATCCAATCGAAGAGGTTAGTTTCGGAAATCGAATACGACACCAAATCAATCCACCTGTAACCGATGACCCAGTCGTGAATCATGTTGAAGAGCCATCGTGTATGAGTGAGAGTCCTATGATGAAACATACCGACAGTCGATCAGATGAAATTGTTGTCTATAATGATGGTTCCTCATACTCGTATACTGGAAATCAAGTACACGTATGGAGCCTTAAAACATCGACTGGAGAAATTTCCTTTAAGAGTTGCTGCTGCTTCCCATACAGTCAAGTCGGAAAGCAGCTCAAGATGCCTTCAAGCGAATGAGAGAGCCTGCTTTACTCACTAGCTACCGTTTCAATGTTAATGTCAATGAAACACCATCAACATCAAGCGTTCAAACGGATGAAAGTAGGCCTACATGTCCTCAATGTCTGATCTCATACTACAATGATGCAAGCGGAGATGACTGGCCCCAGTGCATGGAGTGTCAGAGGTGGGAGCATGCAAAATGCGGTGGAAAAAGTACTATCGGAACATTTTTTTGTAAGGCATGTGTCAGAAACGTTATTGACTTCCTGACGAAATAGCTTGACTGGAATTTCATTGACAGAGTTTGGACTAGTTCCTATGCTATACGTACATCAATATAATTAATACGAAGTTGGATAACCTTTTTTACTTTCTCAATTCATAATTTCAGATGGTGATCGTGACTTTTTTGGACTTAATTTTCGTGTCTTACTGCTTGATAAGCAACGAAATAAGTGTCCATATTTAGGCAAGTAGTGTCCATAATTAGGAAAGTGGAGTGTTCAAATTAGGCAAGTGAGATGTAATGCTTTAGATAGGGTGTAGTCAAAAGTGTCCGAATTAGGAAAGTTTACCCTAATATTTTCACTGGAAATGGGCGTCAAGTTGCCAGATTTCTATGATTCGAATGTCGGTCACTGAGAGAGGCCGGTGAATGCAGCTATGTGGGAACCGAACCGGCACGTCAATCGCCCTCGTGCCAGAATGACTGTCGCCAAAGTTGACGCTGGCCTCTCTCTATTAATGACAAACACAAGTTGCTAACAAAGAGGATAATAGCACAGATATCTGATATGTATGGTTGCTACTGCTTGCCTAGTGCTACCAAAGGATATGATAGCAATGATTGCTGGCCCCAGACAATGATCAGCCGACGGGGATTGTCGGCAGACTCAGCACCTGTTGACAAAGAAAAGCATTTTATTCACACGTCTTGCCTTGTCAGATGCGCTGGCTGCTGCTATGAAGATTGTCCGATAAATGGATCGAAAAAATTTCGCAGCCAATGAGAAGAAAAAGTCAAACCACAGAATTTCACGCACAATCACACACGCTGCATGATAGAATTGATTGATCAAGATTCAAGAGAACTTTTGCTTGGGAGTTTCAATCCCGGGAACTTTTCCAAACCCCGGGTTTCGGAATTATAACATTCATTCCCAGAATTTCGGGACCACGAAAAATTATGATTACGGGATTCCGAAACAGATTTCCCTAATTAGCAGGGGTTCCCAAACATTTTTGTAGAGGCATAAATTAGAATTTTTGATGAGTATGAGCAATGGCCAGTTGGCCACTGGGGTCCGTCTAATTTTGCATCTAATAAGCATGAGATTTTCGAGAGGCAATGCAATATATGGAATATAATTTTGATGCTACAACAACCAATGTTTTTTCGAAAATATATTTACCAGAATTAAAAACCAATGTAGGTTAATGATAATTTCCAAATGAGCCAAAATCACAGAAGAACCAAAAAAGCCACAGAATGAAGCCGATTGCCGAAAAAACCAAACTTAAGTTCATCACACCAGTCTACATCCATGTATTCTGCGCTACTGTACCGATTACCAAAAAGTCAAACTTAAGCTCATTACATCACTTTATAGCTTTAATTTCCTGAAAGTAAAAGTATATATAAGTAAAAGCGATAAATTCTGGTGATGGAAAATGTCGTGTCTTTATCAAAATAGCAATAAAAAACGTCAAAATCTCCATAAAAGTTCAGGATGATCAGGAAAACGAAGGTTACATATAATAGTGTGAGTTACCGAGACATGACATAACCGACCTGAAAATGAGCTATGGACTGATTTGAATAGAGTCAGTCTTCGATGTAGTTCTCCTGAGTTTTTTTTCAAGTTTTCCGTGTGTCGTCACAGCGTCAACTTCGTGTCTTTATCGTGATACTACAGAGTAGGGTTTACAATCCCGGGATCTCGGATCCCGGAATCTCAACCCTATTTCCGAGATTACGTCTTCGAGATCTCGAGGTATTTCGAGATATTTGAAAGATTGGCCCTCAGTTCCTTCTAAGTGACATAGTTAAGAGAGTCAATGGCATTTTTGAAAATGCATCTAAATTTTTTATGTTCCAAGTTTGATAAATTGCCAATGTGTTGTATTTGCCGAGCCAGCTGGTTAAGCCTCGTTCACACGATGACACTAGTGTCGTGACATTATTGCCGAGGAGCAGCGCGAAATCTGGGCTAAATCAATGCCGTGACACAAACCGTTCAGACGCTTAATAAACTGTGTTGTGACACTGCTACTAGTATTGCTTCTGTAAAATGAAAATGCTTCGTAAATTGATAGCTGAAAGACAAATCACAACGATTTAAAATAACGACTAAAGGTCCGTTCAAGGCTCGTTCAGACAGAGCTAGGTTTGCGGTTTGCGGTCTGCAACAAATGGAACTGCAACAATTCAGTCTATCTCGAGACACAGGAATGATCCTCAAGCGGGTGAAACAAGTCCTGGAATCGATACCTCCAACATCGGTAGAATCCGAAAGGGCATTCTCGGCGGCCGGTCTGTTCTTAACGAAATTACGGTCGAGAATGAGTGATAACACAATTCAGTGTCTTACCTTACTTCGCCAATATTTTTTACGAGTTGACTAGTTTTACCTACTGTAGATGTTTGTTTAGTTCACGTTGAAAGATATACATTTTACAAGCAGGTATCGTCTTTTGAAATATTTCTTGAAACTTAGTGATTAAAAACATATACAGTATATATAAATCTCGATCGAGATCCCGGGATCCCGGGATTGCGATTAGCCAGTCTCGAAAATCCCGGGATTGAGAAAACGGCTCGAGATTGTAAACCCTAGGCGGGAATGAAGGAAACTGCATTGATCTCAGACACCCACGCTTGAATTGTTAACGACCACTGACCGCGCGCTTGAACATAATATTTTCACTGGAAATGGGCGTCAAGTTGCCAGATTTCTATGATTCGAATGTCGGTCACTGAGAGAGGCCGGTGAATGCAGCTATGTGGGAACCGAACCGGCACGTCAATCGCCCTCGTGCCAGAATGACTGTCGCCAAAGTTGACGCTGGCCTCTCTCTATTAATGACAAACACAAGTTGCTAACAAAGAGGATAATAGCACAGATATCTGATATGTATGGTTGCTACTGCTTGCCTAGTGCTACCCAAAGGATATGATAGCAATGATTGCTGGCCCCAGACAATGATCAGCCGACGAGGGATTGTCGGCAGACTCAGCACCTGTTGACAAAGAAAAGCATTTTATTCACACCGTCTTGCCTTGTCAGATGCGCTGGCTGGTGCTATGAAGATTGTCCGATAAATGGATCGAAAAGATTTCGCAGCCAATGAGAAGAAAAAGTCAAACCACAGAATTTCACGCACAATCACACACGCTGCATGATAGATTTGATTGATCAAGATTCAAGAGAACTTTTGCTTGGGAGTTTCAATCCCGGGAACTTTTCCAAACCCCGGGTTTCGGAATTATAACATTCATTCCCAGAATTTCGGGACCACGAAAAATTATGATTACGGGATTCCGAAACAGATTTCCCTAATTAGCAGGGGTTCCCAAACATTTTTGTAGAGGCATAAATTAGAATTTTTGATGAGTATGAGCAATGGCCAGTTGGCCACTGGGGTCCGTCTAATTTTGCATCTAATAAGCATGAGATTTTCGAGAGGCAATGCAATATATGGAATATAATTTTGATGCTACAACAACCAATGTTTTTTCGAAAATATATTTACCAGAATTAAAAACCAATGTAGGTTAATGATAATTTCCAAATGAGCCAAAATCACAGAAGAACCAAAAAAGCCACAGAATGAAGCCGATTGCCGAAAAAACCAAACTTAAGCTCATCACACCAGTCTACATCCATGTATTCTGCGCTACTGTACCGATTACCCAAAAAAGTCAAACTTAAGCTCATTACATCACTTTATAGCTTTAATTTCCTGAAAGTAAAAGTATATATAAGTAAAAGCGATAAATTCTGGTGATGGAAAATGTCGTGTCTTTATCAAAATAGCAATAAAAAACGTCAAAATCTCCATAAAAGTTCAGGATGATCAGGAAAACGAAGGTTACATATAATAGTGTGAGTTACCGAGACATGACATAACCGACCTGAAAATGAGCTATGGACTGATTTGAATAGAGTCAGTCTTCGATGTAGTTCTCCTGAGTTTTTTTTTTTCAAGTTTTCCGTGTGTCGTCACAGCGTCAACTTCGTGTCTTTATCGTGATACTACAGAGTAGGGTTTACAATCCCGGGATCTCGGATCCCGGAATCTCAACCCTATTTCCGAGATTACGTCTTCGAGATCTCGAGGTATTTCGAGATATTTGAAAGATTGGCCCTCAGTTCCTTCTAAGTGACATAGTTAAGAGAGTCAATGGCATTTTTGAAAATGCATCTAAATTTTTTATGTTCCAAGTTTGATAAATTGCCAATGTGTTGTATTTGCCGAGCCAGCTGGTTAAGCCTCGTTCACACGATGACACTAGTGTCGTGACATTATTGCCGAGGAGCAGCGCGAAATCTGGGCTAAATCAATGCCGTGACACAAACCGTTCAGACGCTTAATAAACTGTGTTGTGACACTGCTACTAGTATTGCTTCTGTAAAATGAAAATGCTTCGTAAATTGATAGCTGAAAGACAAATCACAACGATTTAAAATAACGACTAAAGGTCCGTTCAAGGCTCGTTCAGACAGAGCTAGGTTTGCGGTTTGCGGTCTGCAACAAATGGAACTGCAACAATTCAGTCTATCTCGAGACACAGGAATGATCCTCAAGCGGGTGAAACAAGTCCTGGAATCGATACCTCCAACATCGGTAGAATCCGAAAGGGCATTCTCGGCGGCCGGTCTGTTCTTAACGAAATTACGGTCGAGAATGAGTGATAACACAATTCAGTGTCTTACCTTACTTCGCCAATATTTTTTACGAGTTGACTAGTTTTACCTACTGTAGATGTTTGTTTAGTTCACGTTGAAAGATATACATTTTACAAGCAGGTATCGTCTTTTGAAATATTTCTTGAAACTTAGTGATTAAAAACATATACAGTATATATAAATCTCGATCGAGATCCCGGGATCCCGGGATTGCGATTAGCCAGTCTCGAAAATCCCGGGATTGAGAAAACGGCTCGAGATTGTAAACCCTACTACAGAGGATGTGATAATTCAGTTGCAAGTTATCTTTGTCAATAATCCTAGGATAATTGGAATGTTCATCAGAAAATAATAAATGAATCTCTAATGTGGAAGTTTCCAAAGAGAGTACGTAGATGCTGCTCTTCATGCACATAATAAAAGGAATTTTTTATATGAAATCGTCTCCGTCAAAGTTAGGTCGCTCAGAAATTGAGTAGATATACGTTTAATGAAGTAAGACTGAAAACTATTGGTCATGGACATCATTCGACTATGATACAAACTGAGAAATCATTGATAAATCACAAATTTGGGACGCTTGAGAATACACATTTTAATCATATCGAACATTTTCTCTGAAAACTGAAAGTCCTTGCTTTTTAGCTGGATATGGCATTGTTTGGTCTCGTCAGAATCCTTGCGAACAGCAGTATGGGTGCTTCTATTCTCTCCCATCCTCCCACATTTTCCAATGTTTCCAAATTCATCGAATTTCGTCAAACATAGTCACATTGGAATTAGAATAGACTTCATCTGTCACTGAGTGATAGCACAACACCACTAAGAAGTCTTACTTGAACCCTGGGATGAGGGATTGGTCACTTGGATACTCAGTTAGAATACAAGATACAGCTGTGCTGTGATCATGAACTTCGTGGGATTGTTGTCTACACTGCAGCTACAGTTTACGGCAAAGCAAGTGCTGTGAATTTTCTACAAACCAGGGGAATTTTACGCACTCAACGCTTTTGCGAAGGTATTGAGACTGTAATTAGGAGCAAAAGAAGATCGCTGACGATGCAACACTCGAGGGTGTCAACAAGAAAAATGTGGGTGGGGGGGCGGGAGAATAGAAGTACTGCAATTAACGAAATCCCTTCAACTGTTAACTTCTACTGTTCATTCGAGCAATTTTCCTAATACCAAGAGTCGCCATTATTCATTGAACAAAGCAAGGTCAACCACTCAACGTAGGCAGATTCAAATGTCTCGAATCTATATCTCGATTCTCGACTTATTGGCATTATCCGTAAAGGCCGCAAGAATTTGATTTGAAGAAAATTGTCTCGAATTAGTTCAGAATAAAAACTACTTATCAGATTTTATTTTTTTAATATAAGTTGCATATTTTTGCTGCTTACGTCGTTAGAATT
This sequence comes from Prostheceraeus crozeri, assembly GCA_907163375.1. Taxonomy (NCBI): domain Eukaryota; kingdom Metazoa; phylum Platyhelminthes; order Polycladida; family Euryleptidae; genus Prostheceraeus; species Prostheceraeus crozeri. The sequence continues at coordinate 11,803 of CAJQUW010013119.1, forward strand.
CTAATGGGATCAAACACTGCTATCAAACACTAGGAATTGAAGAAGTGAGGATTTTTTCTGTTCACAGAGAAAATGTAATGGATGACATTTTGTTCCTTATCTAACATGATGCTTTCCTGACAATGCTGATCTCAAATTATTTCATAATCCACTGATTTCCATGGATGTATGGACAATGCAACAAAATGATTTGCTTTCTGTTCGTGTATCTTTCATTATGATATTGAAATGTCTGTTGTTTAAAAATTGCGATCACACGAGAGAACAGCTCTGAAAAGAATAATAGATGATTACAGGCCAATAACAAAATTGATATTATGTAAAAGCGAAAATGTAACAATCTCTTAAAAACAAGTACCATGTTTTCTTAAATCATAAATGCATGGAAAAGGGAACAAAAGCAAGTGTAGGCGGACATGTCAAGCTACGTATAACCCATTAAACGCGGAAGATATTTGGGCCTTTTATTACATAATTAATGTTTAAAATGCCATCGAGTACTTTCGGAGGGCTGAAAGATGCCCGTTTCTGTCCTTCTTAGACAGGGCATCCCAAGCCCTTTTCGTCATGCCAAAGTTCTGGGCAGTTTCTAAAAGTTTGTATGGGCCATCACCATACACTGCAGATTCCTCATTCCTGCATTGCATTTTTACGAGGCCCTGAATTTCATGCAGAAGATCGACAGGAGATCTTCGGATGAACTTTTCTCGCATGCCTTTTAGCGTGCGGTTCATGCGCTCCTGTCGTTGCTGCCAGGCCTCATCCACACCAGCAACAGCCCGCGCCCACGACGACGCGTAGCGCATTCTGCTCGATCCTGAAAATAAGCACAAAACGCAGGATAGGTAGTGTTTGAAACAAATTGTTCAAAACACACTGAGAAAACATGTTTAACGTCGAAACCCCGTCGTGTTAAGTGAATTTTTAATGAAAATAATGCTCGACTAAAAGTTTTGGAGAGTTTCTTTGTCTTTACATTAGGCCAAATCAAAATGATCGCTTATCGAGTGGTCAACCATATCATACAATCATGTCAAAGATATGAACATTACTTAATTCTTTAAAGATCATGAAAAAGATATACGGTATGTTTTATATCCTGCTTCAGTTTTCTTAGACAAGTGAAAAGGACGATGGAAACATCGGAGAAGTGGTAGATAAGTGAGATATTGTCTATGAAAGACGCCGCTCATAAGTTAGAGATCAAAAAACGATCGGCAACGGCAGCACAACTGCCTATGGACCACTGACTAGGGATTACAATCCCGGGATTGAAATTAAGAATTACACGCTTGTGACTAGCAACAACAGAATGACATAATAGAGATATTTTTGTGTGAATTGTGATACATCTGTTCAACATGCAACTTCAAGGCTATTTCTGACATGCGAGTATCAATGAGTAAGTGTGTGTCCAATTCGTGTGTGTATGCCTTATTCTACCACCACGTCACATGAAAATGAAGCCCGCTGTATGTTTCACACACATTTTCTGCCATACAGATGAATGGATTTCTCTTTCTCAGGCGTCACGTTACACCCAACATGCAGTCAACATGCGAGATAGCGGCTTTAGGGAAGTCCGCACGAAGTCTCTCTAACGTGCGCATAGACGTTCATGAATTTTATGGCTTTATTGAAAAAAGCATTTGTTTTCTCATTATCACATGTTTCGAACTTCTATTGATGTGACTATGAAACCGGGAAAGACAGCGATTTGATGATCTCAAAGTCATAAAAGGCAACTTGCCTATAACTTACAATTACAAATAATAAATAAATTGGTACATGTACTTCTATTCTTTCCATCCCCCACATTTTTGTTGTTGACACCCGAGAGTTTTGCATCGTCTCTCGATGCACGATCTCCTCTTGCTCCTAAGGGCAGTCTCACTACTGTCGCAAAAGCGATGAGTGTGTAAAATGAACTTGTAGAACATTTACAGCCTCAGAAGTAGACATCTGCTCGCTATTGTTTGCAGACAACAATCCCAAGATCGTTCATTATCACAGCTGTACCTTGTATTCTGACTGAGTATGCAAGGGACCAATCCTTCATCCCAGGGTTGAAGTAAGACTTCTCAGTGGTGCTGTACTGTTACTCAGTGACAGATGAAGTCTATTCTAATTCCAATGTGACTAAGTTTGACGAAATTTGATGAATTTGGAAAAGCTGAAAAATGGTGGGGGGGTAGAATAGAAGTACAAATAAATTATTTAAGTATATGAGTAGGCTATTAAGATGTTCCGGTACTGCACATGAAATTGGAATTGACGATATGTAGAATAACTACATAAATAATCGCTAAGCATCTGTTGACAAATGGTTAAATATCGCCGAGTAGCAAACTTAGGATAACGAAATATCAATCGCCGGTTCTCTAGAAGACGGACATCGTTCGTAATCATACTTATTAGAGATGAAGGGGGTCGCCAGTGATCTACAATGTAAAAAGGGGTCGTACGGCGAAGAAGGTTGGGAACCACTGATATGGACTATATATAAGTTTTAAAGTTTTAAATCAGCATAAATCGTTGCTTTAACAAAACTTAACATGAAGCAATTGACAGTTCAATTCATGTATAGCTGTTGAATTTATAGTACCTGATGCAATATATCATACGTCCAATAATAGACCCGGAAATATTTATAGTAGAATACACTATCAGAACTCCGGATTCCTGTCAATCCCGTTATTGGAGGAAATGGACCGAGATTGCAATCCCCACCACTGACCATGTTCATCCTGACTACATATCAACCACATCAATGGCATTTAGTAACATACGATGGGGTTGACGCATGAAATATTGCGGAGGATCTGGGAGTAGATGAGGGAAAATGTGCTTTCTTCGCAAATTAACTGAAGTAAACTACAAAAGATTACAGTATAACAATGACAATGGATTTATTGCATCACGAACTTATCTACATTACTTCAGCATCATGCATGTGATGTAGGCAGTACATAGTCACATTACCTAAACGTGTGCTGTTCCTACAATCCTTCCTTAAAGCAAATTCAGTCTCAGTTATTGCTTAGCATTTACTAAAGTAAAACATTATTTTTTTAGGGTAGTAACGGAGCATAATACAAACATACTACAATTCTGAAGTTTCATTTACTCCACATATCACGATTGCGAAAAACTTTTCTTCGAATTTGGATAAATATGAATTTATTTCTCATTGTAAATACTGAATCTGATTATTCAACGAGATAATTGATAGGCTTGCATTGTTTCAATCAAATGCAAGGACAATAAAAACATTTTATGAAAAACATGTTTAAAACATGTTTTTGATAAAAAAGTTTTAAACATGCTTTTCTCAACGGATGTTCCCGCCAATGCGGAATACATGCACTCCATATCGATCTTTCTGACCGAGTACGATGTGTTTCATAACAACTGATTTAAGGCAGAATTGCAAACGGCCTATTTGCAGGCTCGTTAGCTTGTATCTTGCACAGGGACTATTCTTTAAGAACTCAAACAAATTTGCGGATGAAGCTGTGGAAACGTAAATTACGCGAATTGATAAATATGCAGCAGTAGTCTGTGTTGAGTTGTATAGCATCGCACAGGTAGGTGTATCGCTATGATGCCATGAATTTAGTGCAGAAATCAATGGATTGATAATTATGATGTGCCGTAATTATGGTGCACATGAATATTATGGGGCACTCGACAAGAGCGGGGTGGTTTTGGGGCGGAGATTTCACCTCGGTTTATTTTCCACTTAGGAGTAGCATGTTTGCATTTTCTCGAAGCTTCCTTCATATGAATACGCTATCTTACAATATAAATGTACAATTGCAACTGCAAATTATTGTGAAATTTGATATTCATCGATTATTCAGTACTTATAATCGTGCACACCACTGTCATAATTCAGACTGTACATAATACCACTGTCTTCATTCAAAATTGCATGCATCGAGATCAGAATGCCGTGTATAAAGGTACGGTAACTATTTATAACTGAAATGCTATTATTTATCTACGCACATGTAGGTGTACAAGGAAATGAGGTCCTAGCGTTCTCCTGAATTTTGATGTTTACTGTCATGGTTCCTTCGCGCTAAAAAATGTAATAATTCAAATTACTTTAATCCACGCAACAAGTCGACATGAGGCTTCTCCGAGTCGCCGCCACTCCTTTTCGTAGCTTTCCAAGCGCTCTTCAAATTCTTGACAGTCAGATGCGTCCATCAAAGATGTTCTACCCTTCTCATTGGTTGGACCAAATAAATCAGACTTCAACGAATTGTACTCAGACAACGGTACTTTATATTTTCTGGCTTGGTCTTTCATATTCATTAGCAGGTGCTCACGACCCAGTACGTGAATAGCCTCAGGCCAGATTTCCGGGATGCGCTTTATGAGGACACTATCCTGGTCGGAGCAGATGAATGGATCAAAGCTTGGTAGACATTCTTTAATCTCCATCAACCAATGGCAAATCGCATTTGAGTCTCTTTCCTTCGAGTGTATCATAACTGGGCCAATGAACGTCGGATGAGTATTTGTTTCTTTATCGATCAATTTCGTATTTACGAACGTAAAGAAAGTTACATAGGCAAAGTGGCCGAAGGTAGTGTCGATGGAAGCAGGATTTCCGAAACCAACCATAGACTCAAAGTTTTCCAGTTGTGACTGTTGCCATAACCAAACCAGATTGTGAACTTGACGAATGTTTCGCAATCCAGGGACCTTTTGATATACTACCTTTGCCGTCATACCTGCTTTCAAAAGCTGCTTCGCCTCAGCTGAGTCCTCCCTCCGGGTTGGATTGAACTTTGTGCTGGTACATTCTGATTGTAACAAATCGTCTTTCTCACCGAACCACTGGTACTGAATCACCATAGATATTTCTTTCTCTTCGGGTTGAACCTTGATGCCTCGCACCACTCTTTTCTTGTATTTCCTGTTCATCTTGCATTGGTAAACTGTCCAGTTCAGGTGATAAACAATCTCAGTGCCCTTTACTTCTACGTTAAGATAGTCTCGACCTTTTCTCACCTTCCTCGAGTACGTGTTGAACATCCTGTGAATTTGTCTACCTTCTTCGTCAGCGTAGAATGATCTCGATGTTTCAATAACCCAATGATGCTGATCCCTAGTTAATGAGGGATTAATTTGGGAATCAAACGTGTATACGGCATTTTCTTCAGGTTTCGGCGGAACACGAATTGATAATTCGCAGTCATTTCGAGCCAATATCTCTTTTATTGAAAGCCAGGCGCCATCAGTCGATGTGGACGGAACGTTTTCGGCGCTTGTTATTTTCGTTGTCATCGGTTCATTGGCAGGGACTATTGATACACGCCGACGTTTTGGTGGTGGACAGCTAACCATAAAGTCATCATCAGCACTGGTATCTGTGTCAGTGGTTTCAACCAACTCTTTATCGTATGTTACTTTTCCTTTGGTAGAGACTACCGATGCACGCCGTGGACAGCAGTCCGAGAAGTCATCATCGCTGGCATCCAAATCAATCTGATGGAATTTCTGATCATTGCGTCTTATTACGGTACAAAAATGATTCATATTGTATATTTCACCACGTTTGGGTAAAGTCGTTGTAGTCAACATGACAAATATGGTCGAACCACTATCAATACACCTAGGGGTGAATTCGATGTTCGGGTTACCACACAACCCTGCTTCAGCTGGCTTGACAATAGATGGCCAAACGTATTTAATAGGATGTCCAACAACTGATGACAATGCCATAGTCTCCGGAATGCCGACAAGTAGTGAAAACTGTGCCCTACTTGCCACGGATAGGTACATGGATAGGTACATGTAAAGTTTAGTGTTATCAATAGGTACATGGATAGGTACATGTAAAGTTTAGTGTTGTCAATAGGAACATGGATAGGTACATGGATAGGTACATGTATACTTTAGTTATCGATAGGCACATGGATAGGTACATGTATAATTCAGTGTTATGAATAAGAACTTGTATGAGATCTGTTTTACTGGATAGGTACATGTGTTTGGTACACTCAGTTGAGTACACTGTGTTTGGGAACGTCTATGATCGAACTTGTGTGGTTTGGTTCTGAGCACTTGGGTATGTACCGATAGACGTCCGTTGTTTGATTTTGAATGGGTTTGCTCAATTGCGACTATTGTGACAATTATTTTTAATGTAGCACTATTTAGATGTGAAACTTTACTGTGCAGTTATGATTTAGTTGCTCCCCAATAAGAAAACCAATTCCAGAACTATGTTTAAAATGAAAAGACAAGAGATTTACAATGTAAGTTTAATTAAGCGTGAAAAATAAATGACGGGTGCAAATCACGTCCCTCAGGCGACTCCATGATCTTCAAGAAGTCATCACACCACTCATGGAATGTCGGATTTTTACTAAAGTCATGGTCACATTCGTGTACCGGACACTTCACCGGTAGTCCATTCCGCCTTTGAAGTGCAGAGACAGTCAAGGTCTTCCACAGGGCCACTTTGCAGCCGCAAGACAGATGCATGGTCATGTCCAACTGACCTCCCATAATGACTTGGCTGTCATTTTGAAAATAAAATAGTGGTTTTGAGGACATGCTTCTTGTTATGGAACGTTGAGGATAAGTACTTAACAGTTTGGAACAATGTCATCCTTTATATAGTTATATATATTCTTTAGGGAGGTTCGGTACCTCTCTGATTGGCTGTTAGGATTTCCTTTGTTTAAAAAGTATATAAGTCCGAGGTTTGTACCAATTCTTATCAAAGGTTCTAATCCTCACGTTTACAAGTTACAATTATTTTACATCTACAAGTCATAATGGATCGCAAACAGAAAGCCGCAGTTGAGAACGGTACTGCTGATCGTACCACTTCGCCAGTGGAACGTACCAGTACACCTCCCCAATCTCCGATGGAGCGATCGACAACACCAAACGAGCCGGTGGTGTTCACCCAAGCCCCTGCATCGCCCGACTACTCGAGTGATGACGATAGTGACGCATCAATTGAGACGATGCGTCACATGAATAAGAAGTCCATGCGAACGCCACTTTATGGACGGGTCACGGTCAAAGTCAAGAACGCCCCGAAAAAGTATCACACCAAGCGGGTGTTCATGAGGATGGAGCCGAACGAGCGGAACCTCACAACCGCTCTCGAATTTTCGGTCATCGACCTTGACACACCACGTCGCTGTCCCTGTGCGCCCAAGAAGACCAGGATCCATGTGCAAGTGGACTTGAAAAAACTTGTACCCTTTCCTTACCTTGATGACATTTAGTGTGTTTTTTCTTAATCTCTTTATTTAATATTTATTTGTATATATGAACAGACTTGTTTTATCATTTCACAAATCGGTCTTCAATTAAGGTCTGAATGGGAAAGGGGATAACTATCTACAATTAATGATGTTCAATAACTGAATTGAAACAAAAAAAATCAAGTATGAAGACTTCAACTTGAAATAAATAGGAACATATAACTTTTAAAGAAACAGTTATGTTGTTAATTTTAAAATGCTTGTAGCAGTCCAGGATGATATCATAGAACATGTGTCATACACGACACCATAAGAATGAGAATGAAAAGACCTTTAGAATGATATAAGGTATGTACCTATTCGATGGGAAAATCCTAGTTGTATGCAATTGTATGCAAGCAGACAAATGTTAGATTTTTAAATTCACTAAGTTTTTAGCCCATTCTTTAAAGACATGTAGCTCTCTAGTTTATATGTCATACATGTGTCATACAATACACCATTAGAATCAGCATGAAAAGAGCATTCGAATGATATATTGTATGTACCCATTTGATGAAAAAATCCTAGTTGTATGCATCTGTATGCAACTTGAAAAATTCCAAGTTTTTTTACAAAAATGACTAAGTTTTACAAATTTTCAAAGTTAAAGTTTTACAACCAAAAATGACCATAATATACAAACCTCTACACTTGACCTTGACCTTAGACCTGACCTTGACCTTTGACCTTCATACACTTCATACACTTCATACACGGCGGGGGGGGGGGCCTCAAAATTTTCTCGGGCGCTTCGCGCCCTCGAAATTTTTCGGATTATAGGGTAAATAAATTTTCGAGTGCGCTTCGCGCACTCGAAAATTTATTTACCCATGGGTTCCGGGTGCCATAGATACTCTTCTTGCTTCCCTAACCCTAACCTTAACCCTAACCCTAACCTTAACCTTAACCCTAACCTTAACCCTAACCCTAACCCTAACCTTAACCCTAACCCTAACCCTTAACCCTAACCTAGTATTTTAATTTGATTATTTGAATTTTGGCGCGAAATTCAAATTTTCGAAAAAATCTTTAAAATTTGATTATTCGAATTTTGGCGCGAAATTTGAATGTTTTCGAAATTTAGCGCTTAATTCAAATTTTAATGTTCTATTCAAACCACACGTTTTATAACTTCAAATATGAATCATTATATGACTATTAATAATAACATGTATATCAAATAATACATCAGTCCATCAGTTCATATTACTTTGAATTCACTCTACTGTTTACATGTAGAAATCTTTCAACACATATGATGGCACTTCCATTTCTAAGGTTAAAAATAAACCAGCTGTTCCAATTCTTGTTTGAGTTATCAATTTTGTTTAACCGTACCAATTCCAAGATGTGATGTCATAAGGTCTTTGTTCATAGTTGCTTTGTCAATTTTCATATATAAAGAAGTTGCACACAACGAATTTTCACTCATTTTCAAATTATTTAGTGTCCATAACAGACGTCGTTCTCGTTCTTCGTTCCTCCGTTCTCCGGTTCTTATTACAATTCTAAAGTGAGTTTCCATTGTCATGTTCTGCTACTTTATAGGATATTCGGGAGTAGGAACATTATTAAGTTTTTATAACCAAATAGCTTTAAATATAGAAGCTTGGGTTTTTAGGATAGGAACACTTTATGTTATATTATTAACCATGTTTTTTATTTTAATTTTTCATCCTATATTAAGTCACTGAGCGAGAGACATGAATATATCAGTTTAAATGTAAGTGTATTTGAATCAAACAAGATTTTCACAGTTTGTAAATAAATAAAAAGATACCTAAATAAAGCCTTCATCCATTTTAAATATTCAGTCTGTCATCTGCTAACAGATGTATAAAATTCAAGCTTGTTCAATTAAACAAATTGAGGATTGGTTGAAATTTTCGAAATTTCACTTTCATTTCATTAAATTAATTTCGAAATTAAATAATGTAAATCAGATGTTTCCAAATTTCAACTCTTCTTATGAGCTAACCCTTTTCGAATAAATATCTAATTTTCGACTTTCGGTTTCAATTTCAACTTCAAATTTTATTTCTTCTTAAGATTTGTCAAATATTAATCTAGTACTTAATAAAGGTTTGAAGATGGTACATAAATGATTTCTCATTTAAAAAGAGATTAAATTATAATAAATTTTTTTATCCTCTACAGAAATGGTTCGACAAGAAAGCATCGCACGGCAACGTCTCATCTTCCATTTCTGTGAGACTTGCCAACAGCCCGTTCGACATGCGAACAAAAGCGGGCATAAGGAATGCTCCTTCCGAGAGGACTGCCGTTACCTCTACTGCCTCACGTGTAAGAGGTATGAAAGGAGCGATGCAAAGGTGAATAGTGACTCCGCGAAAGCATTTATTACCAAGCACACCCCTTGTGCTCAACCTAAATGGGAGAAAGGGGATTAACTTAACCTCCAAAGTTGAGAAGAAGAAAGTTGGAGCGTCTTTTTGGGAAGGATCGACCGACTGAAGGCGTGCTTTCCCAGTTGGATGAACCTGCTCCAAAGGATAAGCCTCAAAAGTCGCGAGTTCCTAAGAGGAAAGTTCCTACAGTCTCGGGAGTTCATCGATGAGACTTTTAGTGATTGTGAGGTGAGTGCCATCAATTCTACATGCTTGTTTCAACGGATAAACTGGCTCACAGCAGAAGAAATAAAAAAATACTACTTCTGGATTATGTATGAAATGATTAATATGTTGTAAAACATTTGACAGGATGTTACTGATGCGCCCCACCGAAGAGAGCCAAGGTGTTGGTTCAGAAGAAACTGTTTGCTAAAAGATGTAAGTATTTATTGACTAATTTAATTTTTTCTATACACTAAAGTTAAAATCAACATTGAGCTTAAACACCTTCAGAGTGAGCTACCATCACTACGACAAAGGACTAATGAGGATTGTAGTGGCCGAAAAATTGCGAAATGTAAGCATTTCAGTTATTTTATTAGTTCTCTCATGTGAATATTTAAAACATGAATTTCTTCCTACTTGTTCAGCTGTTTTCCCAGTGTTCAAGGCTGCCCGAAAATTCTGCGCGTTATCTTCACCGAGCGAGCAGACTACCTTCGTGGTCCGTAAGTTGTCATTACATAGGTCTCAGTCAACAATAACTTAAAAGGCTATCAAGTATTTTTAAAAACATAAACATACTTCGTCAATGAGTTGCGAGCATGTTATATTATTTTTCTCTGCAGGTTGTGCGATCGCTGTCCCTCAGGAATCGAATCGCAGTTTCCTTTCGACGCCAGCGACAAGTACATCGTGTGGAAGACAATGAAGAAAAGCCCTATTCGATTCGGGATGTCTTCATCAGAGGACGATGAAAACCTCGTCAGCTGACTTCATCTGATGTGGAGGAAAACGTCGTCAGCGACTTCTTCCCGACATCTTCTGCCGATGAGGATGATTGATCCTTGTTGTAACTAATTGTAAATTAAGATATCAAAGTTGGTCTAACTGCATGAGTACAGAATTTTCTATTAAAATATGTTTTTTGTTTGTAATAGATTGATTTAATCTTTTAGAATGACTGGTTGCCCCGTGAGACAGAGGTTGGAACCGATCAGATGGTCACAATCCAGCGAGGTATGAAGAAATTCACTTTTATCTTCTCAATCAATGGTTAAAATGCTAAATAGATTGATAAATCAATTGTTTTCTTTCGATTACAGGGACTCCGCCGATGTTGTGCATCTCAGGAGGGAGGTCTCGTTTCAGCCACATCCGGGCTTCTCCGAGCTGGAATAGTGTGCGCCTTCTTTATCGCCCATGTGATGACACTGGCTCCGTATCTTCCACTGCGTCCTTCCTCTTCGATCCCAGCCGCAGCTCCTTCCTCTCCGGATCCAGCCGCAGCTCCTTCCTCTCCGATCACTGCCGCTGATCCTTACTCTCCGATCCTCAGCCGCAGATCCATTCCCTCACGCTGGCTGCGCTCCGCACCTCCAGCTGCTCTCCCTGTCCGGCAGGTTATAATGTGGATCTCGACGCTGATCAGCAGATGAGGTACGAAGACGTTGAGGTGCAACTCCGTCGTTGCCCAAGAGCGCCTAAGGAGGCTGAGGCATCGCTGAGGCTAAGTTTGAAAGAGGACATAGAGGTTTGATTGAGTCTCTAAGAAATATTACTCAATCATACCTTCCTGTTGGCTCCCAAGTTACACCAGCCAACGCACCATAAAGAGAACTTGTCCACCTCGTCTGTTCCCAAAATGGATCAGAAAAGTGCGCCTTACGAGGTTGGGACGAATTTTTTTTGGGTGGCTGTAGTGACAGTCATGCAGTCACCTAAAACTATACATAGTGGTTTGTTCAAATGCGTTAGACTGTACTTTAACTTTATTTCTTATTTTGAAAAAAATAATTGTTAAATTTTGTATGTGTTTT